>CM035411.1:58311908-58729408 GCA_020310875.1 Ceratopteris richardii
TAAGCTATGTTGGGGTGCTTTTATCATCTTGCATCAATGGTATCAGAGCATTAGAATCTCAGAGACATCAAATGAATTCATAAATGGGGGCTTCAAGTCATCAAAGAAACTTGAGGAGTATAGAGAGGATTTTTTTTTGATCTAGTAGCAAAACAAAGAGGATTTCAAAGGAGGATACATAAAGGCAATCATCCACACATCAAAGAATATGAAGGGAGAATCTAGCAAGAGGTAACATCTACACATTCTAAGGCATCATTACACATCAATAGTATGATTGGGCACAAAAAAGACTTGGATACATTCAAGAAGGTTTGTGAGACTCTAGAGAGGCTATACTCATTGGCAAGGAATATTCAATTGAAGAATGAGATAAATAATATTAGGAAAGCATCAACCAATAATATGAATGAATACATTTTGAAGTTTAAGAGCTTGCAAATGCCCTAGGCTCAATTGGGATTCGGGATTCTCTGTTAGAGTTTTATCAATTAGTCACTTTGATGGTTACCTTAGAGATGAATCTATGAGGATCACAATAAAGGGCAATGAAGCCCAAGTTTTCTATGCACATGGAGAGAAATTCAAAAAAAAAATGGACATGTGTCCAAAGGCTGTGGGAGAGTAATTTTAAATGTGAGCTTAATACACTAAGAGCGATCCAACCAAAGCTATGGTTCAAGAGGAAGATGAAGGAGTAGAGGAAGACTTGGAAGTTCACAAGGGAGAGAATCATTCAATGGAGAATGCCACAATTTTAGAAAACCAAGGCACTTTTCCAAAGATTGTTGTTATAAAGGAAGCGAAAATTAAGGATATAAGAGAACCAACTTAATTATGCTAGTACCTCAACCAATTCAGAGAATTTTTTTTTTTCTATTGATGTATACTTCAAATGAAAAAGTTAGCAAAAATCACACATGGTAAATAGATAGTATTTGTAGAAACCACATGAGTTGTAATATAGAGGCATTCTTTAATTTGCACTAGCCATCACTCAAGGAAATGTGGAAATAGGGGATAATGATTACTAAGAGCTTGGTGTGAATTGGATAAATGGTTGAAAGAGGCTATGAAGTTAGGTTTAATGATAAAGGTTTTTTTGTGAGCCCAAGCAAGACTACAAGCTCATTGAAAGAGGAAGAAAGCAAAGGAGGATCTTCACCATGGGCATAAAACCACCAAACCCTCACACCATCTACTTGTTAATAAAAAAACAAGCAGATTGCAAAAATTGACTTGTGGCACAAAAAAAATTAGCCACATCAACCTACAAAGGTAAAAATAGATGAAAAGGAAATGCTTGGTTAGTGTTCTACCTGATTTCACATCTCAAAAATATATAACATTTGTGTCATGATTATTGATCAGATAAAGAAAGTAGATTGCAATTCAAGAAGGAAGTAAATGTGATTAATGAATTGTTGAGTCTCATACATATAGATGTACGGGGATTGATAAGGGAGCCATCTATTAGAGGTAAAATGTAGTTTTTTTACATTTATACATGATCATTCAAGGTTGTTTTGATCTTTACACGAAGGCCAAATTAGAGCTATTTTATCACTTCAAGAGTTTGAAAACTCTATTGGAGAATTATAGAGCCAAGTATATCAAGGACCTTAGATCAGATGGAGGGGGAAAGTATTTCTCAAATGAATTCTCTAAGTTTATTAGTGAGAAAGAATACATATATAGTAGAAGTGGTTAGGGTAATGCTAAATGAAATGAATGTTTACCAACTCTTATTGGGAAAAAGTGGCAAACACAACAATATACATTATGAATAAGTGTCCAACCTTAAGGGTACATGGAGTCACATCTTATGAAGTCTGAGTGATAAGAAACCAACCTTTTCACATCTTAAACTATTTAGAAAGAGTCTAAGGTATCTAGGGATATTGTATTTGATGAGTTTTTGCCTTCATATGGTATCTTATAGGTAAAATATGTATATAACATATAAAGAAGGTACAAATAACAACAACAAAGCATGGAGATAATTGGTCAAACCACTTTTGAAAAATTCATCAAAGGAGAGTACTACATCACTATGGCAAGTAAAATCAAGGAATAAGACCTATTCAAGTGAAATTTTTAATAAAGGTAAAGATAAGTTATATGATGAGGCCACCTATGGGTGGACATGGACTCAAGAAGTGATGAAGGCCACCTATGAGTGGACATGGACTCAACAAGTGATGAAGAAGTGGAGAAATTGGAGAATTCAAGAGTAGAAGCATCTAAAGCAAAGAAAAGGAGGTAAGTTCATCAAATAGAAAAAAATACCTCGTTTGAAGACATATGACTCATTCATAGAAAAACACTATGATTTACATGATTCAAGTCATAGCATGTGAAGAACCTAATTGTTTTGAAGAGGTTAGTTTCCATAAAATGAAATAAAAGTCATAAAATCAAATGGGAAATCTATGTCCGAAAGAAGCACCTAGGGAGGTTAGGATTAGTGGGCCTCAAACACATTGTCTTGAAGTTTACCTCCAAGTCAAGTTATAGGAAAATTCCTCAAATAACTTTTAGGTTTCCTTTATTAAATAATTCACTCAAAAAAATTTCCTTAAGTCATGCCCTTCCTAGAACTGTTTTGTTTTCTACACTATTTGTATGGGTATTGATGAATTTATGCCTAGATGTTCATCTACCTTTAAAGGGTTCTAAAACTCTTGGTGTATCTTAAAAACATAGAATGATGGAAAAGAACTTCCAATATTGGACCTTGAGAAAACATCTCAATCTTGTTTGGAGCTTACACTAGTCCTCTCCCCTATAGAAAACTAGAATTGGGCACAAGCTATTTAAAAAACGCATTACATTTTAAAGCTACCAAATTGTTAATCAAGAGAGCCTCCTCCATTGTAAGTCTCTCAACAATAGAATTTAGATTTTAGATGGAGTCATAGGTCTTTGAAGATCTAGAACCCTTAGAATCTGATTGGTTCCTTCTTTCCCTTCATTTATTGAATGATGAAAGAAGGCTATCGACAAGATTAAATCTAATAAATCTATCCTCCATCATCTGAATGCTAAATGGGGAACCAATCGGTCTACTAAACTATGAACACACAAACTTAGTTGCATTTTCAATATTGAGTCTAATAAAAATGAGAACTTTCTGCTTTGGGATGATCCTTCATAAAGCCATGTGGACCAACATCAAAGAAAGTAAGTTAGATGTCAAAAAAGGTAAGTGTTGGAGTTTGATGGCAAGAAAAGAAAAGATGATGGAATAGAATCTAAAAGATGGAAGTGCAGAAGCATGCTGGATATGTCAAAGAGGAGAAAAGGTTGAAGGGGTCACAAAAGTCCCCAAATATTCCCTCCTATTTATATTTGAAAATACAGCTTCTAGAATTATGTGCCTATCCCATTTCTTGTTATTTTACTCCACAAATATGCAAGCCATGGATTCCTTGAGCTTGAAGTGAATCCCTAACCCTCTAGAATTTCACTAGAAATTACTCAAGTTGAACACCAAATGAGGGTTTAGATCAGACATTAGAATGTGAAGACTCTTTAGAGGATGAGTATAAAAGTGAACTTATCTTCATTTGTAAAGGATCCTTCCTTCGTCCTCATTTCTCTCTTCTCAATAAAAATTGTGCATATCTTGGAACTCTTCTCATTTTCTTGTGAATGAGACTTGCTTACATGCTTGTGGCTACGCACATGTATGTGTGCATGTCTTTCTCTTGATCATGCATGTATATGACTGGTGGAGGTCTTCATACCAAAGACCAATCTTCACTAATTGAAAATTCGTGGGTGAGGATATGTTGCATACTTGATTAGGTGCCAAACATAAAAGGTGAATATTTGACCTTTGACACGACTTTATCCCATTAGAGGTGATAAAGAACCTTTAGTAAGAAAGGTGAGTAGTCATGAATGTATGCAAGGAAATAGAACAAGAAAAGCATAGGACCATGAAAATAAATTTAAAGAAGTAACGCAAAAAGAATTAAGCAATTAAATTAAAACTTAGTCTTTACATGCATGCCATATTTATAAAAATTCAAATAAGTTACACCACTTTCAAGTGAATGTCAACTAGAGTACTCTTATTAGAGGAAATAAAAGCATGCAACAATAACCTGATTCTCGAATTCTATGTTTCAAATACTTATACATGATTTTGAAATTGAAATCTCAATACCAATGTCTTATCCCTTGAGTATATTAGTAATCTATATTAGTATCCAATGAACATCTTAATGGACATCTGCTATCCCCAACCAAAAGGGATAGGGAAAAACCAAATGGACATTTACAACAAAACGGTCTCTACTAGTGAGAGACAAATCGCATAAAGATGGACATTTGGATATAATATTACCAAAATTCAATTCCAAGCACAATTCTACAATCAACAAGATCTTAATGTTGTAAAATTTACATATCATAATTTCCATCCCATAAGATCACATCATCAAAGTGTAATAATAAGGACGTGCAAGTGAAGAAGTTGATCTTGTTGTAGTTCTAGAGACATTACTTTAAGGAATATGAAGTCTTTAAGTCATGTGCTCCAAGTATCACAAGAAGGGCTTCAAAAAATGGAAACACCTCTGTAAGCAAGACACCAACTAGTGGATCAACTTTGAGGATGTTGACCCTAGCATCAACATTTCTTATGAAGAATGGATTGCTTTGCAAAGCAGAGATTTCTCTTGGGACTGCTCTAAAGTTTGCCTTCTCATGGGGCACGACATGCCGAGCCCGCTTGGTCTCAGATGGCACAATGGTAATTGTCTATCAAAAATCCTGAACATCAAAGAAACCATTGACTATCAGGTTAGCCTCAACAAGAAGTGGTGCCTGTCTTGGTCGCGGCTTCGGTGGGACATGAAGTTCATGGCTATCTGGCACCTCCTCATTGAAATCAAAAAGTCTGTCCTCTTATGGAAAATTCTTCATCGTGGAATCTGGACCAACCTTAAGGCTAGCAAAATTTGTGGGATTCCTCCTAGGTGCAAACGCTACTACCGATCCATCGAAGATGTTTCTCACATCTTCTTTTCTTGTCCCAAATCCAACGGGCTCTGGCAGATTGTCGGAAAGAAAATTAGACTTCAAAAACACATTAATTGGAAGCAAGCTCTGCTAGGAGAAGCAATCGGCTGCTCCGCAACTCTCTGGAATGCCATCAGAGGGGAGGTCCTATGGAAGATCTAGTGGGAAAGATGTGCTTTTAACTTGGGTGACTCCCCCAAAGAGTAGTTGATTGAGAAATCACTATTCCTCCTTGGCAAAAGGAACACTAACTGCAAGAAATCCCCCCCCCCCCCCCCCCCTTCAAGCATCATCAAGTGCTCCTATTGGTCAACAACAAGCTAAAACCCAAGTGGGCTTTGCATGAGGGTGAAGAGAGGGTGATTAACCTTCTTTGTAATGCCATCTAAAATCTGTAAAAGCTTCCCCTGCTTTGTGGGATTTGGGGGATCCCGTGGGCACTAGTCCCCTTCTCTTGTACTTTTCTTTTAATTAATTCAAGTCCGAGGGAGTAGGCTAAGCACTTCAGGGTACCTATCTTTTGCAGGTTCAAAGCTTATATCATGGTCATCTAAGAAACAATCGAGTGTAGCCTTATCATCTACAGAAGCAGAATACAAAAGTTTGGCAAATACAACTCAAGAAGCTATGTGGCTCAAGCAACTCTATGTAGATTTGGGGTTACACTCTTACACTCCAATAATCTTTGAAGACAACACTAGTTCAATTCATTTGGCTGCTAATCCTGTATATCATGCAAGGACTAAGCACATTGAAGTGCACTATCATTATGTAAGGGAGAAATTGCTTAGCAAGGATATTCAACTATCCTATGTATCAACTCATTTACAATGTGCAGATATACTCACAAAAATCATTGGATGGAACCAAGAAGAACATATTCAAATTGATGATTGGTTTGTAGGAAATCAAGAAGGAATGAAGACCAAGCATGATAGGCTTTAGGGGGATCTGTTGGTGCAATTAAAACCAAGCCCACATACTTGGTTAATGGGCACATCTCCTATAGAACCTTATGAGATCAACATCTTGTAAAAACCATTCAAATTTACTTTTGTAAAAGTATCCTACAACCACGAGGAAGTTAGGAAGCATCAAATCTCGAAGTTATTGGTTGTTGATTGATGAGAGAATATATCCTATAATTTAGGAATCACTTTTAGGTAGATCTCTTTGAATTTGAATTCAAATATTGGCTCCAATTACAACTATAGAAAGAGGATGACATGACCCATGTGATATCTCAACTCCATGAGATCCTTGTGCAGGGCATCTATTGTGAAATCAGAGCTCATCTCATAGCTCATTCACCTCTCATTAAAACGACACTTGAAGCTATTTGGTTGCAAAAAATTCTGAGTTATCTTGATGTTGAAGTTCATCTTCCTATGCATTTATTTTCAGAGAGTCAAAGTGCTATTCATGCTGCAAAGAACCCTATTCATCATGCTAGGAAAAAGCATATAGAGGTACATTACCACTACATTTGGAAATAGGTATCTAAGAAGCACATTGAGCTAGTCTACATACCTACAAGTGAGAATGTTGTAGATATTTTTACCAAAGCATTGTCTAGAGAACAACATCAAAAGTTTTTCAAATTATTGAACCTTGAACCATTATCACATTGAAGGGAGATTGTTGGAAACAATGTCAAAATAGCACAAAACCCTAATTTCTAGCAACCCTTTTTTTGGGTACTCAACCAATTTTGGGTACACAAGATCAAAACTTTTTATTAGCTTATAAGATAGAGCTTGAAGAGAGATTTCATTTGATATATAACGTTCATTCATCAGAGGCCCAAATTAGGAGGAAACGCTAACTCTATTTTTTGCACCAAAAGGATTATTACCTCAAAATGTTCCTCTCATCACATAGATCAAGGAAAACTAGGTCAATAAGTCATATAAGGGCCAAAAATAGAAGATCACAGCTCATTCATACCTAAAAAGCAACATTAAGTCGATTAAAAAAACTCTATGCAAAAATTTACGAAAGATGCCTTTTGTGAGGTATTCGCATGCTTTTTAGAAAGCTCATCATGGAATAGCTAATACACTATAAAATAGAGGGCTTGGGTCATTATTCAATAATCTCAAAATCATCCTTTCATTAGATTTCATTGTTGAAGTTCTTTTGGAGGTGTCTACTCTTGGAGGAGGTGTGCTCTACCCTTGGTGTAGCTATGGAGGAGTTTGTATCAGCCAAACATCAACATCCTTGCTGATTTATTGTGAGTAATAAGTCTAAATCAGTCCATCACTTGTTAGGTCACTAATTTCTGATTTAGGTTTTTTGAAATCCTAATCTCAAAATTAGGGTTCACTATAAATCAGTTCTAAACTGTTCATATTCTCTACATTTTCACACACACACACACACACATAGACTTCATACCTCTTATGCACTTTACACATAAATTCTTGTATCTAGTTGCCTATTTTTGCCTAGATTCAAAGTTTGTAATCATCTACACACATTGTAATTGACATTTATATATAAAATAGTACAAGTAGGCTATTTGCTTATCTTTACACTTGAGAATATTATGTAATCTCTCTCTATCTCTCACTCATCTCTTTTTAAGTATTCATGTTTGTATGTTAAGGCTCATGTGTTGGAAGACCGTGTAAACCTATGATTAATATTGATGCCTATCCCACTTCCAACAAGATAAATCTCTAGAATTTCTCCTATAGGGATGTTTCGCCACTTCAATGGAATCCCAACCATAAATAAGAAGATGGCATATCAATCCATAATGTGGGATCTAGTAATCAATCTTGGATGAATGAGGATAATCAACTATGGATTTGTAAAGCTGCCCTAAAAGAAGAGAAAGGACTGCAAGACAGGAAGCCTAAAATGATGGAGAAAGACTAATAGAGGATCCAACTTATATGCCTCAAATATTTCTTGATGAAGCATTTGGACCTCATGATTGGATGGAGATATTAGCCACCTTAGATGTTTCTGTGAATGTGAAAGTGCTTACCATGATCAATTGTTTGGAAGGGGAAGGTTACAACTTAATTCTATTCATGGTAAAAGAAGATGAGGAAAAAGATGAGAATGAAGAAGATGATGGGTGTGAGAGCATAACAACTGAACCTAAGTTTGACTCAGAAGAACAATACTAGAAAGAAATTCGAGTACCAGCACAAAGAAATATATCTTCTCAGTAGAAGAATATCCCAATGACCTTAATAAGGAGAATGATGATACAAAGGAAGAACAACAAAGAGAATATTTTGAAGTCCTTGAATATTTTAAGAGATATGAATCAGAAGAACAGGAAATCCCTATTCAAATGCCTAAGCAAGAGGCATAAGAAGGAGTAGCATATGATAGGAAGGAGAAAATGAAGAAGATGATAGTGGCCTAAGAAAATGAAGAAGGTAGATCCACTTTGAGAAAGATTTCTTAATAGAGGAAGAAAAAGAATTAGTGGAGTTATTATGAGAATACCGTGATGTCTTTGCATGGATATATAAGGACTTAATAGATCTAGACCCAAAGATTTTTTTCTCATCAGAAAAAGTAGTAAACTTAGGGTTTGTAGTAGCTTGGAAAAGTTCAATGCTTCCTGCATCATATATAACTATTCATTACCCATCATCTTTTGAAAAGAGTAGTAGGAAAGGAAGTGTATAGCTTCCTAGATGGTTTTTCAGGCTATAATCAAGTAGTCATTATGAGGATGAGCATAAGACTACTTTTGCTACTGAATGGGGTGTATATGCTTTTAGGCCTATGCCATTTGGCCTAACCAATGCATCAAACACTTTCCAAAGATTGATGGGTCATGTTTTCAAGGAATTTCTATGGATGAGTATGGAAGTACATGTTGATGATATTTGCACCTACTCTTTTCAAATATTTTCTCACATACGTGAGTTACGACGCATCTTTGACAAGTGTAGACAACATATAGTATGCTTGAATTAGGAGCAATGTGTATTTATGGTGCAACAAGGAAAAATACTTGGACATATATTACCCAGCTTCCCTATTCATTCCTTATTTGCTTGTGTGTTAGATATATATATATAGAGAGAAAAGAAATATATATTTTTGAAAGAACGATATCACAATAGACGAAGACAAGATCAAAGTGATCTTAGAGTTACCAAGACCCAATAATGTAAAGGAAGTGCAAAACTTTATGGGCCATTGTGGATATTATCATCAATTTATCCACATGTATGCTATCATAGCCAAACCAATGTATGGTTTGCTAACAAAATTCAAATGGAGTGATGAATTTGAGCAAGCATTCAATGATTAAAAGAGGATATTGAGTTTTGCACCAATACCAAAAGTGCATAATTGAAGCAAGACATTCCTTATTCATGTGGATGCTTCTAATTTTTCTGTTGGATGTATGTTGGGCCAACAAGAAAATGAAGGAAAACTAGATCACCCTATTGCATATGCAAGTAGAAAATTGAACCATGCAAAATGAAACTATACTACTTCTGAGAGAAAAGATGTTGATATATTTAGGTAGTGATGTGTGCAAACACACTAGGAGCACTAGGGCACTTTTTTCCCTCTTTAGGAGGCTTTTTTTCTCCCGGCTTGTATATATGGCTTTGTACATTCTAGTGGTAATACATTCAGTATTCTAATGGGATACTTATCTTTGTACATTCTAGTGGTAATACATTCAGTATTGTGTGTTGTGCTTCAAGCTTCTCCTTTTTCCTTGTGCTATTCATGTGCTTCCATAGACCTTGAACTCCAACAATTGGTATCAGAGCAGGTTGTCACTTCATCTAGGGCATCATCAACATCCCTCCGGTCAGTTTCAAAATTGTATGAAATTCGGTGAGCATACTTAGGGTGATTAGGAGGTCAAATGTGCTTCGCTTTGTGGTGCCAAAATCATGATCTGAGCTCATTTTGGCCTCCAAATGCACTATTGCAATGCTTGTGCATGCTATTTCATCTTTTTGTGCCAAATATATATATATATATATATATATATATATATATAAATATATATATATATATATATATATATATATATATATATATATATATATATATATATATATATATATATATATATATATATATATATATATATATATATATATAGGTTTTGGTTCACCAATATAAGCATCTCAAAGTCTACTACAAGTTTAGCAGAACTTGACAGGGTAGTTCTATTCAAATTTTTGAGATACAATCAATTTTCTACATCATGGTATTTTAGTCAGTGGCCATGGCTAAAATTAGTACTGTATTCTGTATGTTGGCTATTGAGGATAAGTTGGATGGTAAAAATTATTGATTATGGTCTTATATGGTGCATCATGTATTGATCGCAAAAGGTTTGTGGAATATTATGTAGGGTGTTGAAAAACATCCTATTACACCTGCAAATACAAGTATTGAAGCTGATGCAAATGGTGTCTATGCAAGTTGTTTTGAATGGTCATCTTGATTCATATTAGAGTTTTGCTTCTAATCTTTGCTTGATGATGAAGGGCAATCCAAATGCCTTAACATTTGAGGAGTTAGTCTCTGTTTTGTTGCAGGGTGATTGTAGCTCAATGATGAGTAGCACCTCCTTTAATGTCAATCTGGGAAGACGTGAGGATGGTATGAAGACCTCGAGCAAGTGGCGGCACAAGTGCGTGAGTGAGAAGCACACAAGCATGCACACACATACACACACACGCGCACACAAGGTAAGACAAAGAGTGAGAATCAATGGAGCTTTCAGATTACTTTCAAAATGCTCTTACAAGTTCGTTTCAATTACAATCTAACCCAAAAATGAGCTCTCTAGCTCTTTTTATAGTTTTTGACTAGGTTTTGGCCCTGTCCAGACCTAGTGTCCGGCCTAGTTAAAAATTAGGTTCTAGGGCTTATTTGGGGGCTCAAACGAGATCTAAAAAATACGAAAATTGGTACGCAACTACTTCTAAGGCTCCTCAAGCTCAAGGACTCCTTGGCTTGCACAAAATGGAGCTACAAAAAGGTGAAATGATATTTACAATGATTGTTAGTGATAAAAATCACTGTTGTTGTAGGGATTTCTTCTAGTGATCTGCCATACATATCTTTGAGCTCCCTACTTGCTCTTCCTCCCTGCATGTCCATCTCTTTGATTTGCATTAGTGTCTTGAAAAAATATTGGCCTACTTGCCAGATCTTCTTTGACTGCCCTGTTTGCTTGTGCTGTCCCTTCGCTCTGACTCCCTTCTTTGACTTTCATGTCTTGTACGTCCTGGTGTACCAAGGCTACTGCCAACACCCCCCCACTCTCGCGTCTGTCGCCCCTGACAGACCCTTGTCTAGCTGCTTTTTGGACGTAATATTGGACAACATCCGCGGCGAGGTGGTGTTCTTCTAGCCTGAGTCCCCTTGCTAGATCTGTCAGCAATGCATCCCAATTGACTGGCCCTGGGACATCTGGATGTGGCACCCGTAACTGCTCTGAGTGAATGGTTCGCTCCACAGCAAATAAATGGAGGAGGTGTGAGGGTCTGGGTACAAATATTTCTGAGTGGTATTCCCAGAACCCTGTTATGAACATCTCTTCGAATGTTTGTTTGAAGCAGGCCGGGAGGTATTTTATTCTGGCGTGCCAAGCGTATATCACCTCTATGGAAGGAGTGGTGCTCATGTCATAAACTAAATCTTGGTTTCCTGTAAGGAATCCGACGCCTGAGAAGTGTGGGTCCTTGATATTCTTGAATGTCCTGAATGTAATAAGCATTAACTCAAAAATTTTCATGCACATCTGGGCCATTACATCAGGGGTATTCTTTAATCGGATGCTCCAGTGCCGTATAGTGGAAATCATGTAATTGACGGTGGGAGGCCCTTGAGGGGGTGCTAGATAGACGTAGTTTAACCATTTGGCGCATCCCTTGATATTCTTGACTGCAATGGTAAACTCTGGCCATGTGCGTCTGCGGAGTACAGGAACATAACAAGGGTTATATTTAATAAAAAGAGGCATATTCGTCCAGGTGCGAACCATCTCCGGATAGGTTTCGAGGAGTCGGATCCTCCAAGTGGGTTGATGAATGGATCCTTTTTTAGCGCTCTCTGGAATGTCATCTGGCCCAAATTGTGTAGCAAACGTTGGAGGTTTGCCACATCTGTGTTGGATTTCTGCATTGTAGTCCGCCAGGAGTATACAATATGGAACGTATTGATCATCATTGGTTCCTATCCATCTATGGTGGGACATGCTGCGGAAGTATTCTGATTTAATAATAGTGTCCTCTATCTTTGCCATAGATTGGATTTGAACTGCCACTCGATCTTCATGAGTTGATGCCGTTTTCTCTAGTGTTTGGAGCCACTCAGGTACTTCAATTTCTAACGTATCCATTCCTTCTGCGGTTTGCTCACCACCTGGCATTGGCATAGGAACGTAAGGTTCCTCATACGTCTCATCTACCTCGATGGGTACCAAATCCTCGGGTTCTGGTTCGACAACTGGAGAGGGTTGCCTTTCATGTGTGAGTAATCATGCCTGTAATTCGGCCACCTGCTCTTTCAATGTCTTGACTTCCTCTGAAGTCGTGGTCGTTTCTGTGACTTTGGGTGCTGTCTGTTGCTCTTGGAGTTGATTGCGCAGCGCATCACGTTCCCTTTCCAAGTCATCATGAGCTTCTAATAGATCTGCATAGCTGTCCAAGATGGTCTTCATTGTCTCTGAGGGCACAGCTTTAAACTGCTCTGGATCAATTTCGTGTGGAGAGCCTTCCATTGCTGCTTCTAAATTTGCTTCATTTTGCTGCTGCAGTCTCTTGTTTTCTTCAAGGGCGGCCGCCATGTGTTTTCTGAGAAGTGCCAGGTTACGCCGGACTTTGAGGTTATCGGCTTGGTATACCTCAAGCAAAGCTTCTAGTTGTTTAACACCTGATTCTGTCGATGGTTGGGGTGCCGCCAATAATGTTTGGTGAGCCTGCTCAAGCGTCGTGTAGCGTTGATTCAGTTCTGCATTTTCTGTTTGTAGAATGTGAAACTGTCTTTGTAAGTTCTGATGGTGCGTTTCCAGTTGCTGATACCGGTTGTCCAGAGCTTTGTACTCATTCTGGAGCTGGTATACACATTGGTTTAATGCTAAAAATATGTTATTTACATTAAATAATGCTGGGAGGGGTGAAGATGCAGGGGGAATGGGGGCGGGAATGGGAGATGTGAATGATGTGGATGTAAGTGGAGATGTGGGTGGAGGGGGTATGGGTGATGAAGGTGGCATGGGGGGAGGGAGTGGTGCTGTGGCTGGTGATGTTTCCATCGTGTCAACTGTTTGAGTGACGGTGTAGATGGGAATCGTGGGTGGAGTGGATGTGACATCGGTGAACAGGGTGGTGAAGGTGGGCATGGTGACTCCCCCGAATTGGATTCCCGGGGAGAGTGGGATGCCCATGACAATGGTAGTGGTAGTGGATGTGGTAGTGCTAGTGTCCTGTGGTGGAGTGAATTGTGTAGTGTGAGGTGGGGATGGTGGTGACAACGGTGCTTCGTGATATTCTTCTGCTTGCGCTGACTCGCCTGGTGCTGATGTATTGATGTGAATTTGCTTCCCGGACCTCCTGGGACAAGCAGGAACTCTTTTTTCAAACCTATGGATGTAGGCCATTGCCTCATGAATGGCCTCGTCCAGTCCTACAGCGTCGGCATGAAGGTTCATGGACTCAATGAACAACTCGTCCACACCTTCCTCAGCTAGCAAGTCATTCATGAGTCTTTTGCCCTGTTCGAGAGACATCTGATGCTGTTCCTGAACCAGTCGCATGGTTCGATATAGTCTCTTGATTTGTGCCGAATATGCTGGGGCACTTGCTAACTCGGAGAGTTCGTCATATTCTTGATGTTGTTCTTCGTCGGCTTCTTCTTCGTCTCCTCCTGCCTCTTGTTCATCTACATCGACTTCTACAACTTGTGGTTGGGTGGGGGCCGATGTTGTTTGGGGTCGCGGTTCCTGAGCTCGCGCTGCTTCGGCTTCGAGGTTAGAGTCATAGATTAATCTGGCAATTTCTTCATCCGTGAGGTCCTCAAGAGTAAATCCCTGCGGAAATTCCAAATCGGATGGAATGGGTGGAAACACCAGATTAGGCCCCTCTGTGCTTGGTCTTGGTAACCGGATTGTGAATGGCCTAACTCGTCGTGTCTGGGGAGGAGTGATTTCTGGTGTAGCGGTAGCTCCCCTTGGTTGAGCACAGGGTAGTTGGACTCCCCCCCTCATCTTCTTTGATGGGGGACCTGCTGCTGATAGTCTTCTCTGGAATTCTTGGACTCGGGACCATACGAGTGCCCGCTGAACAGGCACGTCATAAGCCAAGCATCTATAGATTATTCTGGTCAAAGCACAACACCCGTGGAGCACATTCTTCTGTTTTTTGTTCCACCTTTGATGCGCTAGGTGGATCTGGTCTATGATCCAGTGTGGCACATTGATGGGTAGGCTTTCGGTTTCTGCTAGATATAAACTGAACCATATTTTTTTCGGGGGCATTGTGAAGCGTTCTTGGGCGGGAAAAGCAAAATGTTGCATGATGGTTCGCAGGTGAAGCGCAATGGTAGGTGTCATCGCAACCATGTCCTTCAGCTTATTAAGATCTTTGTGCTTCATTCGACCTGGAACCATGGTTTCCTTTTCTGTTGGGATGTGCATGCCATACATACCCAATGCTTCTCTTACCAGATTGAGGGTCAACTTGAATCTTTTAAGCTCATTACCCGGCAGCAGTGATGGCAACACAAAGGTGCTGTCGCCGCCCTTGGCTCTGCTTGGCGTGATGGTACTGATCAGATAAGAACACCGTAAAAAATCCGGCTTTGGTAAGTGAGTCCTGAAATAACTTTCCACACCTGCTTTGACCCAAACTGATCTCATGACTTCGGCATTTTGATAGCTTTCAAACTCGCGTGCGAAAAAGTGGTATCGACCCCATTTGCCATTGAACTCCAATTCTGCTTCCCAGAAATAGGTCCCATCGCCCAGTGGTCCAGCAACATCACTGAACCAATGCGCATGCTTACCTACTTGAAAAGTGTGCCCTTGAGGAGGATCCTGAATGGGGAGCACATGCACTGCTTGAAGCTCTTGCGGTCTTGCGGTGAGACGTGGCTCAAGGAGAAGTGTTTCTATGTCCACAATCTGGGCACCAGATCCGGCTTGAGAACTAGTACCTGCTTCTGCCATGGCCCTGTTCGCTGGTTGGTTCTGTGAGAATATAGAACCAAGTGTTAACATCGTAATGGACAGAATAAATCCGTTGTTGTACCCGTTACAACATTAACATGAGGTGGATGATGAGTTAGTGGTTAGTAAGTGCATGAAGACAGTGTGTGTATTTAGTGCTTGTGTTGTCCTCGGAGACTACTGCAGTTAGTAAGTGGGTATGGATTTACAAATTGGGGTCGGGGGGTTTATTACAGGCCCTAGGCTGCCAAATGCAGTGAGTGGGCTTTGCCTTCGGTTTCGTAGAGTCTCTACAGAGCCTTTTCGGTGTCGTGGTTTGAAAATGAGGCCTTTTTGGGACCCATTTACAATTGATTACATGTACGCTCTTGGGTTTTGGTGTGTACATGAGTGTCGAGAACGAGTGAAATCTGGCAGTATGCGTCGCTGCGTTATGCTGTTTAAGTTGTGGCCTCAACGTAGCTACTTGTGCCATCAAGCAAGCCTTAGGCACCCAAATTTGTCTTGATTGTGGGCTTGCCTTCATCGACTTCTTGGGCACCCAAATAGATTTTACTTTAGCACAAGAATTTCTGAAAGACTTCTTATTAGCGTTGCGTTGTTGGTCACTAATAAGAGGCTTTGCCCCTGTAGTTGACGGTGGTGCAACCGGTTGTTCGCCTTTCCGCACCCATACCTGGTTTATTTTCTGGGCCATTCTGCTGCGCAGGTACCTTTGATCTCGGACATAGGTAGTACCCTGCTTCTTCTGCCTTTGATCCACCTTGGGTTGCTGCCTCCTTCTAGCCTTTGGAAAAGAAGGGAGTTCCGTTGCATTCCTGACTCCTTTTTTGCAAATATCATTCCTCTGCAACACATAGTTTTGGACAAGAACAGCATGGTCATCTTCATGTGTACCCCTGGAAGGACCAGGAGTCTGTGCCTTTCCTAGTTCCTTGAGTGCTCCATTGTCTAATTCTACTGTAACTCGACTATGATTGACCCAAACCTGGAGAAGTCCACTTCTTAGGTTTAGATTGACTGCTTGGTCATAGATCCAATCCTGACCCAAGACGAGAGGTTCAGTGAGATCCTCATCTTGACACACTAGTACTTTAACGGTCATTGCCTCCTCGTGAATGTAGAGGGGAAGTTCCACCTCGCCCATGCAAGGGGTTTCCATGCCTCCCAATCCTATGAGGTATGCTTCCACAGGATGGACAGTTAACTGTAACTCTTGACAGTAAGACAACTTAACAGCGCTAGTGGCAGCACCCGAGTCAATCAAGGCTCTTACGGTCCTTGTACTCTTTCCTTGTCCTATGTCTATGGTTATGAAAGGACGTCTATCAATTATTCTATTCGAGCTTGTTCCTGCAACTTCACACATGGCTATGGGAAATCCTTGGTCTGCATAGTCATTCGCTCCAGGCTGATCTCTACCTTGCCTTCGTAATTTCATCCTTTTGATGCGTTCTAAAGCCTCTGCTTGAGCTTCTTCTCTAATTCTCTTTTCTTCCTCTTTGCGTTTCTTAGCAGTGTTGAGTCGGCTGAGCATTTCCTCCGTGAGGGGTTCCTGGTACAACTTGACTCTGCATCCGCTAATATAGTTAGGGAGAACATCACCCTCTAATGTGGCCAATTGTACTGCTCCACTTGTGGAGATCCTATTGATGATCATAGGTCCGTAGCCTCTCTTTTCTAGCTTCCTTGCGTGTTGTTTCAGTGTATAGACTAAGACTAGATCTCCCGTTTTCAAGCCTTTATCCTTCACGTGGGCATCAAAGTATGCCTTCTGTCTCTTCTTGGCTGCATATATCCCTGCAGCGGCTCTCAGTCTTGTTTCTCCTAATCGTTCAAGGTCAAAGATCCTAGAGGAGAGCTCATGACCTGTCCATTCGTGCTCTTGTGCTACTCTCAATGTGGGGATCAGGAAGTCCAAGGGTAGCACAGCGTTTTGGCCGAAAACCATCTGGAAGGGGGTGGCTTGGAGTACCGTTTTATAGGCAACTCGGTATGCCCAAACAGCATGGTGTAGCTGTTTGTCCCAATCAGAGCGTTTAGTGTTCACTAGTTTCGTCAGTACATTGCATAAAATCTTATTAGTGCTCTCAGCTTGTCCATTAGCTTGAGGGTGATAAGGGGCAGACTTCTTGTGTATTACCAAGAATTCTTGGAGCAGATTTTCAATCACTTCGTTCAAGAAATGAGTGCCTCTATCGCTTACAAGCTCTATAGGTAGCCCATATCTCGTGAATACATTCTCAAACAAGAATTTGGCAGTTGTTTGAGCATCGTTCTTGGTTGTAGCTTTTACCTCTACCCACTTGGTGAGATAATCTGTTGCCACAATGATGTATTCCGCATGAGAACCCTTAGCTGGGGGATTAATAGGACCTACGAAGTCTATTCCCCACTTAGAGAATGCACGTCCACCCATCATAGGTTTCAGTGGCATCTCATCTTTGCGTATAGGATACTGAGTCCTCTGACAGACATCACACCGTTTCACATAGGTATGTGCATCCATGTGAAGTGTAGGCCACCAAAAGCCCGCAAATAGTATTGCCTTGATTACCCGATCTGGTCCAAAGTGTCCTCCTGCTACACCTTGGTGAGCAGTTTCTAAGATCTTAAGATACTCACTTTCATGGACACACAGTCTCAGGTAACCATCTTTACCGCGCTTATATAGATTATCACCTATGAGTGAATAATCCAGGGCTTCTTGTTCTAAACTCCTTTTCCTAGCTAGAGTCATGTCTGGGGGGAATGTGTTTGTCCGCAAGAATGATACTAGAGGTTCACTCCAATCTGGCACAATGGATACTTGATAGAGAGTGGCATGTTCCACAGGTGTTTAGTGCAACAGATTGGGCATTCCTTGCACAACTTTTGGACATCCGCTTCCATAGTTGGCCAATGCACTCCGAATCTCTTTAGAGTCTGCAACGTTCGTTGTTTGGAATGGTGTTGCTCTAACGCACCTACATGTGCTAATTGCAACCATTTAGCGTACTCATCCTCTTCTACGCAACACGCCAAGATCCCTTGATCTGTGTGCTTGTACATGCTTCCTGCCATGATGTGGTACTTTTGGGCTTTTACAACCTCTCTATTCCGTGTGTTTACCACTGGATGGTTAGGCCCGTAGGTCAATACTGGTACTATTGGCTTGGCCCACTGCGGCACCACTTCCAAATTAAACAAGTAAGCATCAGGAAGGTCATCTGACACTCCTTGTGGGGCTTCTCCCGATGTGAGCCTAGAGAGATGATCGGCTCTCAAATGAGTCCTACCTTTCCTTACCACAACCTCAAAATCGTATTCCATTAGCAAGAGAAACCATCTAACTAATCTTCCTGTATTGCATGGCTTGTTTACAAGATATAACAATGCCTAATGATCAGTAAAAAATTTAAACTTATTTGCAAGCAAATAGTGTCTAAATTTCTTAACTGCATATACCATGCCTAATCCTTCTCGCTCTGTAGTGGTGTAATTCCGTTCAGCCGCATTCAATTGTCTACTGGCATAGGCAATTGGAAGATCCATATTACCTTCACCAGTAGGTTGTGCAAGCACACATCCAATAGCATAATTGGATGCATCAACATGAACATGGAATGGCTTATTCCAATCTGGTGTGGTCAAGATTGGTGCTGAACATAATCTTCGTTTAAGTTCCTGGAAGGAATTCTCACATTCATCCGTCCACTCAAAGTTAGTCAGAAGTCCGTACATGGGCTTTGCAATGACAGCATACATGTGTATAAATCGTCGATAATAACCACAATGCCCCATGAAAGCTTGTACTTCCTTGACATTCTTTGGCCTAGGTAGCTCTGCTATGGCTCTCACTTTTTCTTCGTCGGTAGATATGCCATTCTTTGACACTATGTGTCCTAGAATCTTTCCTTGCCTGACCATAAAAACACACTTTTCTGGGTTCAGGCAGACCTGATATTCTCTACATTTGTCAAAGATTTGTCTGAGTTCAGGAATATGGGTTTGTCTAACATTGGAATGAGCACAAAGATCATCAACATAGACTTCTAAACTCTTCCTCAGAAACTCCTTAAACACGTGGCACATCAGCCTTTGGAAGGTAGCTGGTGCATTGGTAAGCCCAAATGGCATTACTCTAAAAGCAAAGATGCCCCATTCTGTGGCAAAGGCTGTCTTATGCTGATCCTCTGGAGCTATGGCTACTTGATTGTAGCCCGAAAATCCATCAAGGAAGCTGTACACTTCCTTGCCTGCCACTCTTTCTAAGAGATGTTCTGTGATGGGAAGCGGATAGTTATCTCGAATCGTGGCGGCGTTAACCTTTTTCAAGTTAATGCACACACGCAGTTTGCCATTCTTCTTGGGCACCACTACGATAGGGGATACCCATTCAGTGTGCTCAATTTCATAGATAAATCCAGCTTCGACCAATCTATCTATCTCTTCCTTGATCTTAGCAGCATAGTTATCGTTATATGTATAAGGCTTTTGCTTAGAGGGTTTAGCATCTGAGGTCATGGGAATGGTGTGTGAGCATATATCAGGGTCAACACCTTTCAAATCCTTGTAACTCCAAGCGAATACATCTCTGTATTCTCTTAGCAAGGCTATCAATTCGTACTCCTCTTCTTCTGTTAGGTCATGGCCTATATACGTACATCTCTCCTCTCCTTCTTCTAGGGCCACTACGATTTTCTTGGTGGTTTCTTTGTTATCATAGGCCTCTCCTGATTGTGCCTCTCGTTTAGGCATTCTTATCATGACTCTTCTGTCATCTATCTCGTACTTCTTAAAATTTTCTGGGACCTCAAACAAAGATTCTTCCTCTTCTGGTAAGGCTTCTCTCTTCTTTCGTTTCTTTCCTTCTTCCTTAGGGGTCATATGCGTTGCTAATCTTACACCATTTGTAACTTCTCCATGCCTCTGGGGTTGAAATTCTACTTCATGGAAGTATTCCTCATCTGATGCAAATGGTGGGTCCATAATGATTGACTCTAGATCGGAGTCACTTGCATCCTCAAATGCATCAGGGCTAGGTTCGCATTCTTCTAGAACTGCCTCCCCCATGATTGGCTCTATGATGAAGACTGAAATATCATAGCCATCCTCATCACAGTGAGGTGTCCATTGTTCTTCATTGATGGCTACGTCCATTGTTGCTAAAATTTCTGCCCAGCCATGGGGTTCAAATTCCTCGTCTGGAAAAACTACAGGTGCATAGGCTGGGTCTTGAATGGGTCTATGGGTTTCGTTTGCACCTATTTCTTTGGCCTTTTCTCTCTTCTCTTCTTCTACTGCTACCTTGCACATCCATAAGTGAGTATCTTCATGCATCCATGAGGATCCAGACCCCATGGAATGCACCGATTCTGTATCATCTTTGGCTCTATGGATGGGATTCCATTGGATAGGAGGGACATCTCTATGAGAATAATCCTTGAGATTGACTTTGGTTGTAACACCTAAGTGCTGCAGGTACAAAGAATTGGTCCCCCAATCCTGTACCACTTGCAACTGTCGCATGAATGGTCTTCCCAAAATCATCTCATAGGCATGATTTTTGCTGAAGTCACATATGGCAAAGGTATGTTCAAACTCGACACCACAAGTGGTGAGAGTTATTCCTTCTAGCAATCCTAGGGGTCTCTCTATGTGACCATCTGCCATTTGCAATTTCATTCTCGTTGGCCTGAGTGCTGGCTTGCCCCAACGCTTCCATAAGGAGGTAGTGGCAATTGCAACTCCTGCACCTGAGTCCAAAATTGCCTTTGTGGTGTAGTCCTGGTAGGTAATGGGAAGATAGGTGTTCCCTTCTTCACCTTCGCACATATCTCCCATCTTATCCAAGGGAATTTCTGGCACTGTCCTATGGGATCCTACCCGGGAATGAGGTTTTGCAACTTCAGTTACTCGACTGGCTGCATATTTCCCCGCGTTTGGTCTATCCTCAGGCAGTTCTTTCAAAGTGAGATTGCGCTGCACCTTGGTGTTCGTTACTACCTCCGTGTTCCTTGGTATGACTGAGTCGTCGTTCCTTACCATGACTGTGGGTGCTCTCATACACGTGGATTTTGCTTCCCATGGGCCTGTGAAGTGGGGTAACTCTTGTATGGAATTAGATTCAAAGTCCAATCTCTCGTGAGATTGAGAACTCTCATGTTCCCCGTAGATGGATGGGATGTCTTGTGGGAATTGGTCATGTGCATCGTCCACAAGTTCAAAAGGAGGGGCGACCTCGCTTTCGTTTTCCCATTTGTCTTCTTGAATCTCCCGTAGGAAGTCTGGTGCAAACCGATTCATAGAAGAAGAAGTGTCCGGCTCCGTAGAATTGGGCACATAAGCAACCTGGGAAGGAGGGCTTATTCTTCCGTTGGCTCTCTCCTTGCTCTCATAAATGGCTGGAGCACAAGCTTCTTGGGGAGGATTGCTTATTCTATTACTCTTCCGAGCAGGCTCATACACTCTCTGGGAAGGAATGTGGGTTACCTGTGGAGGTACGTAAGCTTTCGAGGGAGGCTCCTGTGACTTTTGGGGGGGGAGATAAGCTTCTTGAGGAGGCTTGCTTATCTGTTCTCTCACCCTTTCCTTTCTTTGAGGGACAGGTTCCTTTTCTGATTGTGCAATTAGCCTTTCTATTCTTTCTAAGGAGGGGAAGTTGTCTGGTTTAGTGGAATTGGCTGCATAAACTTCCGATGGGGAATGGCTCAGGTTTTTGCTTGCTTTTCCTTTCTCCTGATTTTTTTCTTCCTTGTCAGATCTTGCAATTATCCTCTCTAACTTTTCTAGGAATCCATCCAAGTGTAATTGCGTCTTGGCTGAGCCCGAGTAATTGAAAAGGCGACTGGCTTCAAACATAGTCTGAGCCAATGCGACCATTTTCGCGCACAGTTTGGTTCTTTCTATCTCTAGGTCAGCTCTAGGATAGCACTTGTCATGATCCGTGACGTTTGGCCCTTCTTGGATTCTGGCCTGATATGCTTTAAGCATCATGTTTAGGTCTTCAGGAGTGGGATCTGCTAGGACTGATCCTACTCTAGGGGGTGGTGGGATTTGATGAGGCGGTGGGGAAGGTGGTGAGTCGGATGGAGATGGGAGTGGTGGAGGCGGGGTGATGTGAGAGGGAGTTTGAGCTGTGAGTTCAGTTATCCTCGCTTTGGTTTCTCTTATGCTTTCCTCAAGCTCACTCATCTTTTTGGCCCATTGTCGTTTCATTCTTTCTCGACTATCTTTCCATGCTCTAGTCCTTTTCTTTGTTACGCTCTCGGTTTCACTAGCCTCTGGGCCCTTTTCCTTGCTTGTCTCTTGGTTTTGCTGCAATGCCTGAGCTCTAGTGACTACTTGCACTGGTGCAGTGGAAGTGACGCTTCCTGAGGGATCTACAACCAAACCGATCACATTGATAGGAGTGATTTTTGGCATATTATTGGGGTTCTTAGGGCAATCTCGTAAGAGATGTTCTTTTCCACAATCTTGGTAGAAACCTTGGATAGTCACTGACTGGGGTTGTGTAGGTGGAGGCAAGGGACAATCACGAATGAGATGATCTCCTTGGCATCTGTAGCACGGTCCTCTTGGGAATGGAGGTCTTACTTGCCTAGGTTGAGGCCTGGGGTTGGGGTTTGCATACATGACGTTCGTGTAATCTGACTCCCAACTAGGTTCACTTGGTTCTTCACTATAGTAAGACTCACCATGTTCTGGAGACTGCATGTAGTAAGCCTGGGGACTATCGACATGTGTAGAATCAAAGCTATGGTCACTTGGGTCACTTTCTGAGATCAATGGGGTTACTGGTACTATGGCCCTATTCAGGTTTTCTTCTGCAACAGCATACTTAATTGGAATCACGTTAGCGGGGTTTGGGGGCTGTTGAGCTAGTACCGGTTGGGGTCTCTGTTGGGCCTGATATTGTGGTTGGTAGGTTTGTTGGGGTCTAGCATATTGTGGTTGTGGATTTTGGTTTTGGTATCTGCCTTGTTGGTAGGGCTGCGGGTAGGGTTGTCTAACTGCCTGCTTGTTGTATGGGCAATCTTGTGCGGTGTGATTGGTGTATCTTCGTTCTATGGTGCAGTACTGGCTACTAGGGTTTACTTGGGGTTGAGCCATAATGGGGCAGACATTCGCCATATGGTCACCACCGCATGTATAGCATCTTTTCATAGGGGCAAACCTTGGGATTTGTTTGCTCGATACACCTAATTTCTGAGCTACCTTTTCGGCAAGTTCCTCAATTGATGTGGACTGCGTGGAAGAGTGACTAGATGCACTTTCTGAATCTTTGTAGATTTTGGAAAGCTCTAGTTCTTCCCCTAGGTTATCTTCAATGTCAATGCACATGCGTACACACTCTTCTATAGTCCTAGGGTCCTTCAGATACACATAGGATCTCAATTTCGTACTCAGCAATCCATCAAGGAATAAGGCTACTTGTTTAGCAGATGTGGGTAACTCCGAAATAGGGCACCTTTCCAGATATTGTCTAAATCTTCTTCCGGCCAATCTGACAGTCTCTTGGGGGGTCTGTTTGAAGCTGTGGATCAATGAGGAGGTATTGTGTCTTATGCCGCTCTTAGAGAACTCTACAATGAATGCCTCTAGGAGTTGGTCTATGCTCCTGAACTGACGCTCATCTAATGGCTGAAACCATGTAAGTGCCGTGTTCCTAAGGGTTAGACCGAAGGCATTGTACTGTGTGAACAGATCTTCCACTTGTTCAGCTCTCAAGACTTGCTTGAACTCTGCCACATGATCATAGGGATCTCCTGTGCCGTCAAAGTAATTCTTCATGGACTTAACTAGCTGGGTGGGTCTCAAAGTTCTTGCGTGCTCTCTAGGCCTCGACAGAGGGAATCCATCTACATTTCTTTGGTTCCTGTGGGCTCTATGTATCTCAGGAGGTTCTACCCTATTCGTCTCCGTTCTCGTTCTTTCTCTGCCTACAGGGTTGGCAAAGCTTACTTCCGGTCTATCTCTACTTCTGTCTCTTTGCGTACCATGAGCTTGGGAAGTTCCAGCCCCAGGGTGACCATAGGATACATTTGATCTTGGTTGGGGAAAAATAAATTCACCCTTCCACGTGTAGGCATGCCTATCATTTTCTGTCACCACGAAGATCCGTTCTGAAGCATGATCTAAGTAGGTCACTCTGCCTGGGCTATCCGGATCCTTAAACTCATAGATCATGATATTTCCTATGTCTGTTGGCTGATTAGACTTATACCTCCAAAAGGCTTCATCAGTTTCTCGATTGAGGAGCAACTCTATGCTCTTGTTGTCTTGGGGGACCCACTCTGGTGTGATAATCCTAGTGAGAACAGATTTACCTCGAGGGGTTCTAGGTTCCGCACCCATGTTCCCTTGTTCCAGGTCCCCTAAGTCCGCCTCTGAGATTACATTCCCAAAGTCATCGGTCCTATCAGGGTGACTAGTGACTACATATATAGTTCCTTCTTTGTCCAGGTATGCACCATTTTCAAACTTGACAGCTGGGTGTTCTAGTCCAATGGATTGATCAGGGTTTTTAATCTGGACCACAGATCTTCCAAGGCCGTCCTCATAGATGCTAGCACCTAGTCGGTTGGTCCTAAGATATTCCAGCTGTGTTTTGTAGGGGCCTTCTACCCTATACAAATAAGGCACTCCTGAACTTCCCGTGGGTCTGTCCATGCCTTGAGACATTTCTGACTCACTGGTCTCAGAGCTAGGGTAGTATGAGTGGTGGCTCAACTGCTGGGCCCAAGACCTTGCAGTGTGATTGACACTAGCCTCTGAAGACCTAAGGCTTTGTCTCTCTCTTGCTAGGTGTCGTCCTGATCTAAGGTTCATATGCCTAACTGATTAGCCCAATTTTTTTCCAGAGTACAACCTCGTTGCCGATCAATTGGTACCAGTCACTTGATTCTTTTTAGTTAATTATTGTGTTTATGGTCTTGTCTGATATCACGTCGTCAGGAACACTTGAATGTTCTTCGTACTTTAGGTTGATCGTTCCACGTTAGATTCTTTTCCTTTAGGTTATCGACAGTACAGAGAGTATGTTTTTAACTTGAACTTGAGTTTTTTTGGTAGTCTTCAGCTTGATAACTGCCTATCGTCAACCTGACTTACTCCTACCTCTACTCGTTCTTAGCTTGAGCTAGGAAATGACAGAGGGAGTTGAGAATATTCCAACCTTACTGGTTGATCCCTTGCTTTATGGTGCTCAAGAACCCGGTTCTCAAGCTTGCAAAGAAACCTTGCTTTGTACACTCTCTGTTGCTCTCAATGGACCTATAAAAGTCCCATGGTTAGCTCAATGCTTAGATTCAAAGGACACAACCAACCACTTTCATTCATGTAACATAAACACATATTTGCATTGTGACTTTTAGGAAAATAATTCTAAAGACCCCTGACTTTGAGCCCCCTGGGTATGGTCAACTTCAAAATACCCTCTCTGAAAATCAACGCATTATCTTTATAAAAAACAGTTGAGGGCGTGTAGTATATGCCACGAGCTTTCCAACAAGCCCAAGAGCTCAAAAATCAGATTTCATATGAAAAAGTTATGACTGTTCAGGGTTTAGGGGGTTAAATCAGGATTCAAAACGAGCTAACAGTCAAACAGGATTACTCGAGTAACTTGTGGCACGGCCTCGCGATGCAATACCACACCCTAATGTTTGTCCCACACTTAATCACAATTTAGACCAATAATTTTGCCTTAGAAATTTGACCTAATTTGCCCTTCTAACGCGTTCGCAAAGTCTGTCGGTCGCGATTGACAGGTCAGTCGCGATCGACGTGTCGATCGCGATTGACGGGTCCGTCGTGGCTGTCAGTCGCGATTGACTGGTCAGTCGCGATTGACACGTGGCCGAAAAGTCAATCAATCGTGGTCAAAGCGTCGTTGACTCTGTCGATCGCGATTGATGCGTCGATCGCGATTGACAGGTCGGTCGCGAGGGTCTGTCGATCGTGGTCAAACAGTCGTTGACTGTGTCGATCGCGATTGACAGAGCCGTCGTGGGCTGTCGGTCGCGGTCAAACAGTCGTTGACTGTGTCCGTCGCGATTGATGAGTCGATCGCGATTGATGACTCGATCGCGATTGACACGTGTCACGCGTATGGTCAGTCGGTCGTGGTCAATCGGTCGTTGACTCTGTCGGTCGCGATTGACAGAGCCGTCGTGGGCTGTCGGTCGCGATTGACGTGTCGATCGCGATTGACAGGTCTGTCCGTCGTGGTTTGTCGATCGCGATTGACAGAGCGATCGCGATTGACAGAAATCTGTGGAATTTCAAAAAACTAAACACATTTTTGGGAAGCTCTAGGCCTGTAGGTCATGGATATGCACTTTGTTTAGTAATTAGAGCAAGTTTTCAGTCGGTCGCGATTGACAGAGCTCGGCGACACACAGACAGTTACTCAGATTTCCGTACCTGCGCAGGGTGCTGGGGATGATGATGCGGCCTGTACCTGCAGAATGCTCACAAAACATGCAAAAAATAGCACATGCAAATTCGCTCTCTCGCTCTCTCTCACAAGTGAAATGAGGGAAATGAGGTGGAGATGGGGATATGGTCAAAAAATTGAAATTTTCGCGATGATGGAGATGGACGTGGGAGATGGTGATGATGATGATGGTGATGAATATGATGAAGAAAGTAAAAGAAAATCGATGAGAGTGAAGAAAATACCTACAACTCCAACACGTCAACTCTACGTCTTACCATCACACGCTCGTCCTCAAAGCTCGATCCCCGGCAACGGCGCCAAAATTTGGTGTAGCTCAATGATGAGTAGCACCTCCTTTAATGTCAATCCGGGAAGACGTGAGGATGGTATGAAGACCTCGAGCAAGTGGCGGCACAAGTGCGTGAGTGAGAAGCACACAAGCATGCACACACATACACACACACGCGCACACAAGGTAAGACAAAGAGTGAGAATCAATGGAGCTTTCAGATTACTTTCAAAATGCTCTTACAAGTTCGTTTCAATTACAATCTAACCCAAAAATGAGCTCTCTAGCTCTTTTTATAGTTTTTGACTAGGTTTTGGCCCTGTCCAGACCTAGTGTCCGGCCTAGTTAAAAATTAGGTTCCAGGGCTTATTTGGGGGCTCAAACGAGATCTAAAAAATACGAAAATTGGTACGCAACTACTTCTAAGGCTCCTCAAGCTCAAGGACTCCTTGGCTTGCACAAAATGGAGCTACAAAAAGGTGAAATGATATTTACAATGATTGTTAGTGATAAAAATCACTATCTTTGAGCTCCCTACTTGCTCTTCCTCCCTGCATGTCCATCTCTTTGATTTGCATTAGTGTCTTGAAAAAATATTGGCCTACTTGCCAGATCTTCTTTGACTGCCCTGTTTGCTTGTGCTGTCCCTTCGCTCTGACTCCCTTCTTTGACTTTCATGTCTTGTACGTCCTGGTGTACCAAGGCTACTGCCAACAGTGATCAACCCAAGCAGAACAGTTCCATTATGCATGTTGCAAATCAAGCTTTCCTGGCTAGTCAAAAGGGCAAAAGTGAATGGAGCTCTTCTCCTAGTAAGCAAAAATATGTTGATTGTGCACAATCGAAGAAGGAAGATAGAGAAGAGAAGAAAATAGAAAATCAAAAACTTTTTGGAAGTACTGTAAAGCAAATCATCATGTCATAAAGAATTGTCCAAAACTGGCTGCAAAAGAGGCAAAGAAAAAAGAGTTTGGAATGCTGCAGAGGCCTCTACACCAAAAACAGAGTTTGCTAATCTAGTGCAGATTAAAGAAAAGGTGTTTATCACTATTTTCAAGGTTGACCCATCCTCTCCTGAACACTGTGTGTTTGCAGTAGACTCATATGTTTGGTACTTTGATAGTGGGGCAACCAAACATATTACCTTGCTGTGTAGTTTCTTTGCTTCACTCGAGCATGCCCCTACAAGGAATACTAACACATGCATCAACAACTCCTCTTATCCTATCATGGGAGTTAATAAGATCATTCTGATTACTGCTGATGGTAGTTCTTTCACATTGTCGGATGCTCTATTTGTGCCAAGGATCAAGAAGAATCTGTTATCAGTTTCAACTTCAGCCAAGATTGGATTGGTTGTGAAATTTGTTGATCCTAGATGTACAATTCATGATTTGTTAAATGGCAACATGATTATTGCTTCTGGCATTTTTATGTCATGGGATGTATAAGCTCATAGACTACGAAAGATCTGTGAATGATTCAGCATGTGCAATACATGATTCTTAGGCTATGTCAGATGCAAAGCTTTGGCATGCATGCTTTGGTCATCCGAACTTTGCTAGTTTTCTACTCATGTAGAAATTTGAAATGGTGTCCTCTTTGCCCAAACTTGAGGCACGTGGTAAACATGTCTGTGAAGGCTGTATTTTAGGCAAAATGTAGTGTTCCTCCTTTCCAAAAGATGGTTAAGTTTGAGCTACTCAAATCTATGCACTTGCATCTCATCATGGTTGGAATGTACATTAGTTGGACATTAAAACAACATTTGTAAATCGTGACTTGCATGAAGAAGTGTATGTTTTTCAGCCCCCTTGTTTTTTTCAGAAAGGGCATGAAAACCAAGTGTGCAGGATAAAGAAGGCATTATATGGTTTAAAACAAGCACCCCATGCTTGGTATGAAAAGATACATGCCTATCTCATTGCAGATGGTTTTGAGAACAGTCCAATTGAAAGCACCTTGTATGTTAAGCGTGCCAATGATGTGCTTCTGATGATTGTAGTGTATGTTGATGACATGCTGCTCACTAGTCCTCATGACATGCATATTGCTGATTTTAAGGTTGATTTGCATGCCTCATTTCAGATGTTTGATTTGGGGCATTTGCATCACTCTTTGGGCATTCAGTTTATGCAAGTTGATGGTGGAATGGCTTTGTGTCAAATGAACTATATTGACACATTATTGTAGCGCTTTGGCCTTGAAGACTGTAAGACTATTGCCATTCCTATGGAGACAGGTTTACGATTGAGTCTTCATGATGCTGGAGATGCGTTTGATGTTGTTCTCTATCAACAGGCTGTTGGATGCTTGATTTACTTATGCATTACTGACCAGATATTTAATTTGCTATCTCACAAATGAGCATGTTTATGCATTGCCCAAGTGTCAAGCATTGGTAGGCGGTTAAGCGCATCTTTTGCTACTTGAGTAGTACCCGGGTACTTGGATTGTTTTATCCCAAGGGGGGGTCACTACCGCCAGATTTGCATGTTTTTTTTACAGTGATTGGGCTGTTTGCTATGACGCTCTTGTGTCCACCAGTGGCTTTTGCTTCATGCTTGGTAGCTCATGTATATCTTGGTTGAGTAAGAAGCAGCCTACTGTGGCCACTTCTAATTGTGAGGCTGAGTATAGGGAAGCCTTCACATTGACTGTTGAGTGTGTGTGGCTGTTGAATCTCACGGTCAAGCACATGCATAAAAGTACATCAAGGAAGTGGTGACACAAGAAGAAGGAGCAAGTAGGGAGCTCCAAGAAGCACCTGTCAAATTTTTAGAAGAAATCCCTATAAAAATAGTGATTTTTATCACTAAAAATCATTGTAAATACCATGTTCTATTTTTACAACTCCATTTTGTTCAAGCCAAGGAGTCCTTGAGCTTGAGGAGTATTAGATGTATCATACTACCAATTTTGATTCTGTTTGAGCCCCCAAATAAGCCCGAGAACCTAATTTTAACTAGGCCGGACACTAGGTTTGGATAGGGCCAAAACCACTCAAAAACTATAAAAAGGGCTGGAGAGCTCATTTTTGGCGGTAGCTTATTGTAGATTTCAGCTTTGTATGAGATTTCTAGTGTAATCGAAGATCTTCCATTGTTCCACTCTTTGCTCTTACCTTGTGCGCGTGTGTGTGTATGTGTGTGCATGCTTGTGTGCTTTCACTCACGCACTTGTGTCATCACTCGCTCGTGGTCTTCATACCGGTCCTCACGTCTCCACGGATTGACATTTATGAGGTGAATCTCCTCACGTTGGTACTCACCATTGTGCTAGAGTGACACCAAATTTGGCGCCGTTGGCGGGGAGAGAGCTTGGAGGACGAGCGTGTGACGGTAAGACGTAGAGTAGCGACGTTGGACGGTAAAAAAATCACCATTTTCAGTTCAGTTTTTGAGTTTTTCTTCTCCTTCATCTTCATCATCATCACCATCTCCACCCACCTTCATCTTCTCTGTATTTTTCCATTATCTAGAGTACATCCACCTCGCTTTTTACTTGTGGATGTGACAAAGAACCTTAGAGAGAGTGAAGAACAGAGGCGCTGAAGAAGTAGTACCAAAATAGCTGAAAATCTGAGTGAACAACCCCGGACATGACGAAACCTGCGCCAAGTATTGTGAGTGCAATATCGTGGGTTTGAAGGAAGATTTTGTATCTACAGACACATAGGAGTGACAAGGAGGACACAAGGTACTCATATTTGCAAAAATTTTTGAATTTGGACTCCAAAAAATCCAAGTAGCATGTTTCTCCCACGGTTGAGGTATCGCGATACCTGACAAGTATCGTGATTTCCTGTGGTTGAGTATCGCGATACTTCACAAGTATCGTGTATCGTGTTTGCCCGATCGCGATACTTCACAAGTATCGTGTAGCGTGTTTGCCCGATCGCGATACTTGCCAGGGATCGTGTATCGTGTTTGCCCGATCGCGATACTTGCCAGAGATCGTGTATCGTGTGATCCCGGTCGCGATACCTACCAAGTATCAAGTATTGTGTTCTCTGAGTATCGAGTATCGTGAATATCAAGTATCGCGATATTTCCCAAATATCGTGTATTGTATTCCTCAAGTATCGAGTATCGTTTAAAAGATCGAGTATCGTGGACAACAAGTATCGCGATACTTCCCAAGTATCGTGTGTCGTGACATCACAAATATCGTGGATCGCCTACTTCAAGTATCGCGATACATATCAAGTATTGTGTATCGCCTACTTCAAGTATTGCGATACATACCAAGTATCGTGTATCGCCTGTTTTGAAGCAATTCCTGAGAGGTCTTGTTTCCCTGTTTTAACCCCCAGAACCCTGAACTGGCATAACTTTCTCATACAAAATCCATTCGGAGTGATCTTGGGTTTGTTGGAAAGCTCGTGAGGAGTTGACCCTCAGGTTGGAGTAGGAAACAAGGGGTTCCACAAGATTTTGAGCAATTCAAAGGACAATTGTGGACTTGTAGACAAGGCTTAGGAACCTAAGATCAAGTATACACTTAGGAAGATAAAGTACCAATCATTTGAAACTAAGTTCAACTGCACAACCAAGTCAACTCAGGGGTTACTTTGGAAATATTGAACAATTCTTCCAAGAACTTATTTGGGAATTCACTACGCGAGGGAACAAGCACAATTCATCATCCTTACTACATAGTTTCAAACAAGCTCCTAATGAGACAGTAAAAAATGCAGCACGAAGATTTAAGCAATATGTAACCCGATGCCCTATAACAGAGAGAACTTCTCAGCAAAAAATGATATCCCTATTTTTAGAAGGTCTAACCAATGGAACAATGAGAATGTTAGTATACGTAAAACGACTGCAAACCCTAAGTGAGTGTCTTCAGGAGTGCATAGATTTGGAAGACAACTTAGTTGAGGATCTCAAAATCACACAGGATCCTATCAAATCAGAGGATACAAGGAGCAAGGAAACTTCTAGTTTGAGTTATGTGGAGGAAGTGACAGAGTTACTGGCCAAGAAATTAGGAGTACAAGGACAAAGAAACTACCAAAACTCCTCCTTGAAAGTGCCAATGTTAGGAAGATGCACACTTTGCGGTGGGGATCATCCATCTCATGTCTGCTCCGGAGAAGCATTTGGGTTATCCCAACCTTATCCTTACGATAGACAACCACCTCAAGCACCTAACATGGACTCTTATAGTGAGCAAAAGTACGTCAACTACAACACCGAAAACTATCCAATGAATAGACAGCCACTACCGTTTGTAACACCCCAATGTAGACCATATGGGTACCCTACTAGAGAACAAGGTAGAGAAGTTCCTAGGTATAGCCCATGTCCAGAACCACGAGGAACAACTAGACCATATGAACATGAAGGATATGGCCAACCTCAACCTATACCAAGACAACAATCACCCCACCCACTATCTCCGACACAAGGGCAGAACATCACGATACAAGTTGTTTGTCTAGAGTGTGGCAAAGAACACCTCCTGAGAGATTGCCCCGGACATCCCGCTAGTGCACCAAAGGTTACACCCATTAATGTAGTAGGCCTAGCAAGGGATTCAAGTTCCAGTAGTGATAATGTGGCCCCTATACATGCAGTAACCAGGGCACAAGCCTTACAAAAAGATAAACTAGCTCAACAATCAGAGCCAAGTGAATCAGGAGAGCCTAGTAAGAGAAGAACAAGAACATGGAAGGATACTAGAGAGAAGGCCAATCGTAAGTGGACCAAAAAGTTATCTGAACTAGAAGAAAGTTTGAAAGATGCAAAAACAAAAATAGAAGATATTGCCTCTCAAAGCCCCTCTGAGCTCAAAACTCCATCCACACCACCTCATCCCCACCCACCAACCAGTGTAAATAGACCACCACAATCAGGGTCTGTTCTTGCAGATCCAACCCCAGAAGACTTGGACAGATGTTCAAGGCATACCAGGATCGACTTCAAGAAGGGCCAACACCTGCAAACCTAGACAAGAGCTACCCTCGAGCAGATTTAGAGATTGAACGGACAAAAATGTGCATAAAAATGGTGGAACTAGCTCAAGCTATGTTCGAGGCCAATCAATCATTCAATCAGACGAATGCTATCACGCCGGGTTTGCACTTCCAAGGCTTACTAGATAGATTAGAGCAATTGGTAAACAAGCCACAAGTCTCTTTACCTCCACAGGCTCAACTAACTATTGAAAGAGAAAGCTCATCACCAAAGAAAGTCTATGTTCCGGACTTCATAGATGATGGAGAGCCCCTTTCAATTCAACAACACTCTCAAAAGTTCTTGCGGGAAATACAAGAAGAGAAATGGGCCAAGGAGAAGGATAATCCTCTTCCTATCCTTGAGATTGATGACCTTCATGATCAATTTCCACAAGACATTCCATCTATTTATGGAGAAAAATCAGAGCAACAAGAAGATGAACGATTAGATTTTGAATCGAATTCCTTACAAGAGTTGCCACAGTTCACAGGCCCATGGGAATCTGAATCTCTCTTGATCAGAGCTTCCACAATAGTGATCAGAAATGAAGACTCGGTGGTTCCAAGAAACACTGACGTAGTGAAGAACACTAAGGTTCAGTGTCATCTCACGGTAGAGGAGCTGCTCAAAGCGAAACCTGAGCTATGGAATCATGTGAAGGATCAGGTTCCAGAACTTGCGTCCAATATGCCAAAAGCAGACTCTAAGCAGAAAGTTCCAGAGATACCTCTAGATAAAATAAGGGACATGAGCGAAGGTGAGGAAGGTAATACTTATCTTCCAATCACCTACCAAGGTTACACAACCAAAGCGATCATAGATTCTGGTGCTGGTGTTGCTATTGCGACCACTTCCTTGTGGAAGCAATGGGGTAAACCTGAATTAAGACCAACTAGAATGAAGCTTCAGATGGCTGACGGCCATGTTGAAAGACCTCTAGGATTGCTAGAAGGGATAACTCTAACCACTTGTGGTGTAGAGTTTGGGCACACCTTTGCTATATGTAACTTTGAAAAAACTACTACCTACGAAATGATCCTAGGGAGGCCCTTCCTACGACAATTACAAGTTGTACAGGATTGGGGAACCAACTCCTTATACTTGCAACGCTTAGGGGTCACAACCAAGGTCAATTTGAAGGACTACTCCTTCAGAGATGTACCACCCCTAGAGTGGAATCCTATCCACAAGGATCAGGAAGATTCAATCTCTGTGCATTCTAAGAGTTCATATGATACATCCTGGATGCATGAAGATACTCATTTGTGGATGTGCAAGGTCGCAAAGGAAGAGGAGAAGCGCTTAAAGGCAAGAGAAAAAGGATCTTCTCAAGGAGATAGACCAGTTCGAGACCCAACCTATACGCCAATGATATTTCCAGATGAGGAATTTGAGCCTCATGGTTGGGCAGAAATCTTAGCCACCATGGACGTTGCTGTCAATGAAGAACAATGGACACCTCATTATGATGAGGAGGGATATGATATTTCAGTGTTCATGTGTCAGCCCTTGCTAGAAGAATGTGACTCTAACGACTTCATAGAAGAGGAAGAGAATGATGATGATGATCTAGAGTCCATTGTGATGGATAGTTGCTTTATTTTAGAGAAGCACTATCTAGAAGACATAGGAGTATTTACACAAAAAGAAGAAGAACCTCTCACAAGCATCAAAATTGTAAATTCAAAGGATGGGAGTGAAGGTCGTCAGAAGAAAAATAAAAGAAAAGTAATGAAGCAGGACAAGGAGGAGATATTGTTTGAAGTACCAAAAAATTTCAAAAAATACGAAGTTGAGGACCGAAAAATTTTGGTACGAATGCCTAAGAGAGAGGCCACAACAGGAGAAGCATATGATAACAAAGAAAAGACCAAAAAAATCGCAGTCACCATTGAAGAGAACGAAGAGAGATGTACATACATAGGAGATGACCTGAGTAAAGAAGAGGAAGTAGAGTTGGTAGCGTTATTAAGGGAATATAGGGATGTATTTGCATGGCACTACAGAGACTTGAAAGGAGTAGATCCAAAAATTTGTTCTCATACGATTCCCATGATAGCAGATGCCAAGCCCACCAAACATAAGCCCTACACGAATAATGACACTTATGCAACCAAAATAAAAGAAGAAATTGATAGATTGATTGAAGCTGGATTCATTTATGAGATTGAGCATACTGAATGGGTGTCCCCCATTGTAGTGGTGCCCAAGAAGAATGGAAAGTTACGTGTGTGTATTAACCTTAAAAAAGTTAATGCCGCCACGATAAGAGATAGTTATCCGCTTCCAATCACTGAACATTTATTAGAGCGTGTTGCGGGCAAGGAGGTTTATAGCTTCCTTGATGGATTTTAAGGTTACAACAAAGTAGCCATTGCCCCAGAAGATCAACACAAAACAGCTTTTGCCACAGAATGGGGAATCTTTGCATTTCGGGTGATGCCATTTGGGCTCACCAATGCACTTGCAACACTCCAAAGGCTCATGTGTCATGTCTTCAAAGAGTTCTTGCGAAAGAGCTTAGAAGTATATGTGGATGATTTATCTGCTCATTCCCAAGAGCGAAGATACCACATTTGCATTTCGGGTGATGCCATTTGGGCTCACCAATGCACCTGCAACACTCCAAAGGCTCATGTGTCATGTCTTCAAAGAGTTCTTGCGAAAGAGCTTAGAAGTATATGTGGATGATTTATGTGCTCATTCCCAAGAGCGAAGATACCACATGCCTGAGCTTAGACAGATCTTCAACAAGTGTAGAGAATATCGAGTGTGTCTGAACCCAGAAAAGTGTGTGTTCATGGTATGTCAAGGTAAAATCTTAGGTCATATTGTTTCGAAGAACGGAATATCAACAGATGAGGACAAGGTAAAAGCCATAGCGGAGTTGCCGAGGCCAATGAATGTTAAAGAGGTACAAGCCTTTATGGGCCATTGTGGATATTACCGTAAGTTCATTCACATGTATGCAATCATAGCTAAACCTCTTTATGCCTTGTTGACAAATTTTGAGTGGAACGATGAATGCAAAAAGTCCTTCAATGAGCTGAAGAGACGCTTGTGCACAACACCAATACTGACCACTCCTGATTGGAATAAGCCATTCCATGTACACGTGGATGCATCCAATTATGCAATAGGATGTGTCCTATCACAACCAAGTGGTGAAGGGAATTTAGATTTGCCTATAGCATATGCTAGCAGGCAATTGAATGCTGCTGAATGAAACTACACCACAACCAAAAGAGAAGGTTTAGGCATGGTATATGCTGTGAAGAAGTTTAGACACTATCTATTGGCCAACAAGTTCAAATTTTTCACTGATCATCAAGCTTTATTATACTTGGTCAATAAACCTTGCAACACGGGACGCTTAGTAAGATGGTTCCTCTTACTAATGGAATATGACTTTGAAGTGGTTGTTAGGCAAGGTAAGACCCACCTCAGAGCGGATCACCTTTCTCGCATCACTTCAAGAGAGCCACCGCAAGGAGTGTCTGATGAATTGCCCGACGCGTATTTGTTTAATCTAGAAGTTGTTCCTAAATGGGCAAATAAGATGGTACCAATCCTAACCTTTGGACCCGCAAATAAGAAGGTGAAGACGGACAGGGATGAAATTGTGCGGTCACAAAGCTATCAAATATTGGCAGGAAGCATGTATAAACAAGATATAGAAGGTGTTCTAGCTTGTTGTGTCGAGGACGATGAACATAGCAGTTGGTTGCAGCAAGCCCACGAAGGATTTCTAGGGAATCACTATTCTAAACAACGAACATTGCAAAATCTAAAACGTTTAGGGGTGTATTGGCCTAGCATGGACAAAGAAATCCATGAGTGGATTAAGAATTGTCTAAAGTGCAAAGAGAGACCCCCAATTGAGCATGCTACCCTTTATCATGTGTCATTGATTCCAGATTGGAGCTCTCCATTGGTAGAATTCATGAGATCGGGAACCTTACCCAAGGAGGCTAGTCTAGCAAGGAAACGAAGCATGGAGCAAGAGGCTAAAGACTATGCCTTAGTAGGTGATAACCTATACCAAAGAGGCAAAGATGGCTATTTAAGATTGTGCGTTCATGAATCAGATTATTTGAAAGTCTTAGAAACTGCACATAGAAACAAGTTAAGACGCCAAGGTCTAGATGATAGCCCTGAGGCCCCAAGATACCACATGGCCATGTGTCAAACATCACGTGTAATTGCTTCTCAAATAATGGATCGACATCCATTTGTGACCATCGTGGTGGGACAAGGGAAGAATGCAAGAACTGTGAGTGCATTGATTGACTCAGGTGCAACAACTAGTGCCGTTAGACTATCCCACTGTCAAGACTTGCAATTGAACATAAAGCCTATAGAAGCCTATCTCATAGGGCTGGGAGGTGTGGAAACCCCTTGTTTGGGAGAGGTGGAACTTCCCATCTACCTTCAAGATGTTCCAATGAAAGTCAAAATGCTAGTATGTCATGATGAAGACATTATAGAGCCACTTGTCTTGGGTCAAGATTCGATTTACTCAGGCCTAGTTAATGTAGCATAGATAAGACTACCAACCAAACTCTGATATTGTTTCATGTCCTTGAACTCTTCACCTCCAAATCTGCTCAATTTGTGATTCACCTCCATTGGAGTAGGTGCTACTATGCAATCTTGGTTAACAAATTCTTCAAATACCTTTCTTGGGTCACATACACTCCATATTGAGTGTATGAAATCTTCATGCCCAAGAAGTATGACAAATCTCTCAAATCACTGATTTTGAACTCTTTCTCCATTTGCTTCTTTAGGCTTTGTATGCCTTTCTCATCTGTACCTGTAAGAATTATATCATCAACATATATACATATGTAATGAACCCATCATCACTTGCTTTAACAAGCAAGCTACTATCTGCTTTAGATACTTGAAATCCAAGTTCCTTTAAGAACTCTACAAGCCTATAGTTCCATGCCCTTGGGGCCTGCTTCAAGCCATATAAAGCTCTCTTGAGCTTACACACATGATCTGGATATCTTCCATCTCTGAATCCTTGAGGTTGCTCCATGAAAACATAATATGAAATATAACCATTCAAAAAAGCATTCTTCACATCTAATTGACACAATTTCCAACCTTTACATGCAGCAATTGCTATAAGTGTTCTGATGGTTGTCATCTTTGCCACAGGACTATAAGTCTCATCATAGTCAATTCCATATGTCTGAGCAAACCCTTTTACAACAAGTCTAGCTTTGTACCTAGACACACTTCCATCTGCAAATCTCTTTGTCTTATAAACCCACTTGCATCCAATGATCTTCTGGCTATTTGGTTTTGGAACCAAATCCCATGTTTGATTCTCCATCAATGCATCATATTCTTCCTGCATAGCTTTTTCCCAAATTTCTTTACCTTTTGCCTCTTCATATGTAGAAGGGTCTTCATCTGCTTTAATCATGTATGCATAATCCTTAGTAGTCAAGAATGAAGTATCATAGCTATACCTTGTAGGTTGCCATTTGTGCCTTGTAGATCTCCTAAGTTCTCCACTTCTTGAGGTTTCTGGTTCTTCACATTCAGGATCAAATCTTGGTATCTCTTCCACTTCAACCTGCACTTCATTTATTCTTTTGTTCATCAAATATCTGAACCTTTGATTTACCTTTCCTTTGACTCACAATTTCTTCATCATCTGTATTAATATTGATAGTACCTGCATACCAAGTACCTTGCTCATCAAATGTAACATCTTTTGATACAAGAAAATGTTTTATGGATGGACTCCACAACCTGTATCCCATCTACTTATCATCATAACCAATAAACACATATTTTTCAGCTTTAGGTTCCAATTTGTGCCTTAATTGTGATGGCACATATGCATAGGCCAAACATCCAAATACTTTGCAATGGTCTAATGTAGGTCTCTTACCCCACCATGCCTCATATGGTGTCATACCCTCCAAGGCTTTACATGGTAGCCTATTGACCAAATAAGTAGCTGTATTTACAGCCTCAACCCACAAATAATTTGGGCAATTTTTCTCCTTCATCATGGATCTTGCAAACTCAACAAGAGTCCTATTCCTCCTTTCTGCTACACCATTTTGTTGAGGAGAGTACCTGCAAGTAACCTCCCTTTTTATACCTGCATTCCACAAGTAATCACTGAACTCATTAGAGAAATACTCTCCCCCTCCATCAGACCTTAGTCTCTTCAATTTATGTCCTGTAATTCTCTCTGCATACACATGATAATGTTTGAATGTATTGAATACCTCTGACTTATCTTTGATCACATAGATAGTGACCCATCTGGTAGCATCATCAACATAAATCACATAATACCTTGAACCATTGATACTGAAATCCTTTGATGGTCCCCACACATCTGTGTGTACCAACTCAAGTTTCTCTGAATACATAAACCCATGCTTAGAATAGGATTGCTTATGAGCCTTACCTAATTGACATGCCTCACATCTGTATGTCATATGTTGACCTGCAACATTAGGCAATCCAAGCACTGAACCATTATTAATCATGTATTTAATACCTCTTTCATTGAAATGTCCAAGCCTCTTGTGCCAAAGATCTAACTCAGAGATCTTATGTCCTCCATGAGTGAACAAGGCATGACCAACATTACCTTGAATCTTCAATGTGAACAATCTTCCTTCTTTCTTCCCTGAAACAATTTGTTTATACCCATTGCTAGGGTCTTCCACAAACACTCCTTCATTAGTGAATCTTACTTCATAACCTTTTTCCACAATTTGTCCTACACTTATCAGATTCTTAGGAATTGTAGGAACATACAAGACCTTACTCAATAAGGTGCTACCATCCTTGGCCTTCACTGATCCAATTGACTTCACATTGTGCTTTGTATTGTCACCTGTTTGAACAACATGATTAGATACCTTATTCTCCAAATCAGTCATCAAGGCTATGTTACCACTCAGGTGATTGCTACACCCTGAGTCAATGTAGAAGACTCTTTGATCTTCACTCTGCCTTTCACAAGTTGCATTCATTATCAATGTTGAATCTTCCTTCTGATCTGAAGCATAATTGTAGTAGGTATTGTTATATTGTTGACTTTGGAATCCTCTACCTGCATTTCTTCCAAAGTAACCCCTACTACCTCTACCTCTGAAATTACCTCTTTGATTTCTGCTACCTCTTCCTCTTGAATTATAGTTCTGATTATATCCACTATTACTCTGAGTGTTATGCCAACAATCATTAGCTAAATGATTTGTCTTACCACAAATCCAGCAAGCTTTGGCTCCATCTTTGTTACTCCTGCCTCTTCCTCTACCTTTGCCACCTCCTCTTCCTCTTAGGAAGTTGGCTTGACTAGTTGTGCCTTCTTCTTCATTCGCTTGTTGCTTCCCTTTGTTAGCTTTCTTCTTGTCTTTAGAGTACATTGCATGACCTGCACTCTTGTCAACATCTCCTTTGATATCATTCTCAAAAGTTAACATATGTCCTAACAATTGATTCAAATCAGGAGTGAAATGATCCAATGAAAGTTCTGTAGACAAAATAAAAGGCTTCCACTTCTCATCTCCTCTTAGTCCTGTGAGAATTTGCCTTACCAATTTATCCTCTTCAATGTCTTCATCCACTGCTCCTAATGCATCTGCAATGTCCTTCATCTTTGTCACATAATCAGATATTGATTGTGAAGCCTTCTTCTTGAAAGTAGTAAACTCTACCCATAAGGATGCCTTTCTTGACTTTGTAGTGTTTTGGAAATGCTCCTCCAAAGCATCCCATATTTCACTTGCACTTTCAAGACCTCTAATGTGAGGTAGCAAGTAGTCATTGACTGCCATATAGATAATACTCCTAGCTTGAGCATCTCTTTTCATCCAAATCTTCAAATCTGACAACTCCATCCTCATTGACCATGCATGATAGTTCTCTCTATCCAATTTCTCTATCTGAAGAGAATCTCCCATCCTTTCTTCACTTGTACTAACAGATCTTTAATCTTTATGAGAAATAAATGTACCTTGGCTTCGAATATTACTCCTTCTGATCCTTTTGACAACTTCAATGTGTCCTCCTTCAAGCTTTCTTCACTCTTTGTCCTTTTGATCCTTCGAGATGTAAAGTTTGTATGTCTGCAGCAGTCGGAGTCTCCCTTTCCTTAATCCTGATACTTCCTGGTCTGATACCACTGATGGAGAGTGTTAATCTCCAAAAGAACAACCTATTCTTGAAATTAGAACACCTCTATATCAAGAATAAGTTCAGACTCCACTTAATTTAGAGAACAATCACCAACTTATCAAGAAATTGACTATTCTAGAAAAAATCAAATTCTCAGAAAAGTCTGCTGCAGTTTAATCTCTGATTGACTAACCATTCGTGTAAAGTTTTTGATAAAACTTTGTAGGATATGTCGTCTTAAGGTTGCGCACCTTCTCCAACTTAAATCTCTTCAAATGATTGAGTATACTTTGAGAAATGACTCAAACACTTTACCTATGTGTGAAACTACTTCTCTGTAATAACGACTTTGACACCTGTAACTTCTTAGCTATAGTTCTCCCAATGTCGAGCCCGTTTGGTCAAATGCTTTTAGCTGTAGATAGCTTATCTCTCAACTTAGATTTTGAGCTATCATTTGTGTAAAACTTTACACTGTGCACTGAACACTGTCCATTTCTCTGAGCTCGAAATCTACACCTGTTTCAGAAAACACTCAGACCTTTTCACATACAAATGTTCCTATTCAGAATTCTCTCAGCCTGCTTGCAATTAGACTCTCAAACTCTAGCCATAGATTGATTAACTATGAACTTAGACATCTCCAAAAGGAATTCACAAAAGATCTACTACACGAGGAGAACACTTAGAAACTTCGGGCGCAAAAATTCTGTCATTTCTGAAGGAAGAAGACTACAACTGAATGAGAGAGAGACTTCAACTAACTTTTCATATGTCTAATGACACTTACAACTTCTCATTTCTCTATTCCTATGCTCTCACATAGTCTCTCCTCGTCTCCCTCTATGTCCCGACATTTTTCCATAGTATTTATAGGCAAATATGTACAAACTTATGACTTATCAAAGGTGTAAGTGACCTATGTCTTAACTAATGTACACATGTGTACATTTCTTTCAACCTGTGAATGTAACCATCTTCTATGCTTCAAGAATTGATCTTATCTCCATCCTTTGTCTTCCAAAACTTCAATTGGTGATTGGTTTGCACCAGCATGAAGGCCGACCATCATCACATGCAAATTTGGGTGCCTAAGAAGTTAGCTACAGCTCAACAAGGGCGATCACAGATGTGGGTACACAAGCACCTCTTACAGACACAACAACCTAGGCTCCTCACCATGCAAAAGGTCTCGACAGAGAAGCCAAGGAGAAAAAAGGGTAAGAACAGAGCACAAAGACCAAAAGAAGATAAACCCAAACCTTCTGCCAAAGTAAGTAGACAATCATTAAGGATATGGGTTTGGAAGCCAAAGGCACCAGCAACATTCACAGAACCAGCGCACCAACCACACTGGATAACAAAGTTTGGAAAGCATCCAAAGATGAAGTGCCTTGAGGTGATCTCTACAGGGCCAAATCCTATTCTAAAATGGGTTCCAATTAGGAGGATTACCTCATTTCGAGATCCAATCGACACCTCCAAACAAAGATTGCATCAAGTCTAGAATTAACATAAAAAAGCCTCGACCAACAACAACCATGTGCCTTGGGCATAACCTTGTCTTTTGCACCATTCAGATCATGCATTTCCAAAGTATGCATTAATTTAGGGCCACATTACACAGTTGTGCATAGACACAATTGAGAATCCCAAGCACATGCAACACATTGGACATATGTAAAATATTTTATTGATACTAACATCTTTCTTCGTGTTTTGTGACCTTGTTCCAAAAAAAAATAAAAAAAATGGGATTGTGTGTTTGACGAATCCCCAATGCGAACCATCGACAACGGAAGATAAGCTGATGGTCAATCATCATGATGGAGTACAACACAGAGAGATGAAGATCAACATACCTTTCAACATGGTAAGATATGCATGCTTCAACAACACTATAACCATGATCGATTAGGAAACCTCTTCGTCAGCATACCCTTGAGCACTCCGCTCAAGACCCAAATTCTTGCACTATACTTCTTCCCATGCATTTTCCAAGTACGCATACATAGGGCTAATCCATGCATTTTCCAAGTACGCACAAGGCACATATCTCGTCCAACCCATGCACTAATGCACTGACCCATCATCTTGCCATGAAAACTATGAACGCCATCTTTGGAAGAATCAGAGGACATCAAGGTGACCACTACAAGAGCAAGGAAGCCATCCACCACCGAGAGTTGCTCATAATCAACATTGACCACCTCCTTTGAGCAACTAGCTATTTTGGAAAGCTCACAAATGCACCATCAAGATGGAATACAAGGAAGAAGTACATACAAAGGGACTACAAATTGCAAGAGCTAGCAGACAAACGATTAGGCTACATTGGGAAGATGGATCGCTCCTGTTGAACGTAAAGGACACTACCTCTCAATGTACTACATGGAACAACCACTATAACAAGGGTCTGTAAGGGACGACAGACTCAAGAGGGGGGGGAGTGTTGAAGCTCACGGTCAAGCACATGCATAAAAGTACATCAAGGAAGTGGTGACACAAGAAGAAGGAGCAAGTAGGGAGCTCCAAGAAGCACCTGTCAAATTTTCAGAAGAAATCCCTATAAAAATAGTGATTTTTATCACTAAAAATCATTGTAAATACCATTTTCTATTTTTACAACTCCATTTTGTTCAAGCCAAGGAGTCCTTGAGCTTGAGGAGTATTAGATGTATCATACTACCAATTTTCATAATTTTTAGATTCCATTTGAGCCCCCAAATAAGCCCGAGAACCTAATTTTTAACTAGGCCGGACACTAGGTCTGGATAGGGCCAAAACCACTCAAAAACTATAAAAAGGGCTGGAGAGCTCATTTTTGGCGACAGCTTATTGTAGATTTCAGCTTTGTATGAGATTTCTAGTGTAATAAAAATCTTCCATTGTTCCACTCTTTGCTCTTACCTTGTGCGCGTGTGTGTGTATGTGTGTGCATGCTTGTGTGCTTTCACTCACGCACTTGTGTCATCACTCGCTCGCGGTCTTCATACCGGTCCTCATGTCTCCACGGATTGACATTTATGAGGTGAATCTCCTCACGTTGGTACTCACCATTGTGCTAGAGTGACAGTGGCTCAGATGCCTTATGGCTGATTTGGGTGTTGGTTAGTCTTCTGCTACCACCATCTTCACTAACATTCAGAGTGCATTGGGAGTTGCGAGGAATCCTGTGTTCCATGCTCTCACTAAGCACATTGAGGATACTCTAGGACTGTCGAGGCACTTTTTTCCCTCTTTAGGAGGTTTTTTTTTCCTTCGGCTTGTATGTACGCCTATTGCCCCAACGGGCTACTTAGCTTTGTACATTCTAGTGGTAATACATTTAGCATTTTATGTTGTGCTCCAAGCTTCTTCTTCTTCCTTGTGCTGTTCACGTGCTTCCGTGGACGTCTAGCTCCAACAATCATTGTTGTATATATTGATGACATCATCCACATCAGTAGAATTCTTTGAGATTCCATTTACTTACTTCCATTACCTCCTATGAATTAACACATCCTTGATCCGATTCTTTCATAGAGCAAATTTTATGCCACCAAATTTGGAAATCTCAAAATGGGGTTTCTCGTTTAAGTTATAGATCCTCTTGGGAACATGGGCATTAGACGCTGACCCACCATATGTGCCTAAGATCCCTGATGCCATGATGATAGAGAACATATTAGAATGATAATCGAGTTAGAATAGTCCAAACACCATTGAGGCTCAAAAGAAGTGACCGTATTAGATTTTGGGAAGATTTCGATAGTGTCTCCCCAAAAAAAAAGGATCAATTAACAACATTGAGCAGCCAATGTGTCTCAAGGAGTAAAGTCAACCACTGTATGGTTGAAAGTCTAAAATTTTGAAAAATTTTGCCAGAGTCTCCACTGCAAAATGAGCATATGAGAAATGTAGAAGACTCATAAAGCTATGAGAACTGATATGTAAACCTTCATAGTGAATCACTAAATCCATTCAATTTAACAAATTAATTGAAAGAAGCCAACTAGGCTTATCGAGCACTTATGAAAAACTAGCATACATCTCCTATGGCGAGGCTAGGTAAGTCTTCCAAATACATCATCAAAGTGACCTCAAAATTTGGGTGTCTCCTAGTTAAGAATATCTCACCATGCCCCTCTTTATCAATGTTAAAGGCTTTATTTAGAAAACATAACCACATGAGTGTACATAAGCAGTATCTACCAAAGCGTAAATAGCATGTATGTGATAAGTGTATGCAATAAAATGGCACTCAAAAGATGATTACAACCCAAAAAATAGCAAAAAACACTTGATAGTGTCTGTCAACTCTGTTCTTTGATTGAAAAACTTGCATAGACATGCAATGGCTACTCCCACCATAACTAAAAGCCTTCTAAGAAACCTATAAAAGCACTCAAGCACAAAAAATTTAGCGATAAATCTGAATTTACACTACCAAAGAGACAAAATCTCAAGTGCTTATAATGGCAATATTAATCTTTGGACCAATCTTTCCACCTATATAGTCAAACTATCCCAAAACTGCAAAACCAAGCTCTTATTTCCCCCAATTTCACACCCAAAGAAGTTGTCAAAAAATCAATGTAGAGAGCCCAAGCAGACACTTTGAAAGCTTCATTCCTACAAAAAACTCAAGAAACTAGGACTTAGTCGTAGGGAAACCTACCAGGTAAGTGAGCCTTAGGGGGAACACTACTAGAATGGGTGGCCCCTCGAGAAGTACTAGTAATTTATCCTTCTTGGTCATTGAAGTCCTTCCTTGCATGTAGACAATGGTGCCAATGATGCATTCAGTGGCTTGGATGACCAGATATGCCAAGGTCTATGCCTTGGTCACTACCTTAGTCATAAGCCTTGGAGGCAGCCACCACAAGCCACAAAGTGTTAGGAATTAGTGGTCATAGAAGCAAAATGAAAGAGTTTGAGAGACTCAAAGTGAGTAGACTAAGAAATGGGCAAACTCACATGGATTAGAAATGAGCTTGCCAAGAGCATGGAGTAGGGTCCACAAGCTTCTAACCAAGTACAAAGTGGGGGAGAGGCCGTCATTATATAGCATTGGAGGAGGCTCTCCAAAGCACATCATATATTGGATAATTCCCCTTAAAAGAAAAGGAATATAATAGTAGAAGAAAATGGAAATGTGCCCAAATACAATGAGATACAACTAAAATAATATTCAAATGGAGTGTCTCCACAATAGAAAATGGAGATGCGCTCATGCATATATAAATGGAAATTAGGTAGAAGAACTCCTGTCATCAACACGCCCTCTAAAACTCCATTTTGGAGTGACTGAATGCTAAAGAGGTCCACCAAACATTGGAGTGGAAACGGAGGTGAAGCCTTCATGAACATGTTTGTGAGGTTCTCTTGAGAGGTACAATGCTCAAGAGTAATCTCCTCTGACATAGCTTCTCGTTGATGAAATGGTGTTGGATCTTGATGCGCTTAGTTTGAGCATGGAACACTCGATTCTTGGTGATGGCCAAGGATGACTGGCTGTGGATGGAAATTCATGTTGGAGTATTCTTCAAAATACCGATATTAAATAAAAAACTTCAAAGCTAGATGGCATCATATGTTGCAAAGCTAGATGCGATACTTGGCCTTGGTGGATAATAGAGCAATTATAGGTTGCTTCTTGCTTGCCCAAGAGATAGTTCCTAATCCAAGCAAGAATATGTATCCAAAAGTATATTATCGAGAATCAAGATCACCAGCCTAATCTAAATCTAAATATCTTATGAGATCTATGCCCCCTCTATACCAAAGGCCATGATGTCAGTTGAGGACAAGGTATAGAAGTAGCCTTTGAGGACAAGGTATAGAAGAGGTTGATGTGCAAACTCAGTGAGTATGCCAACTTCATAAGCAATATCTGGTCTAGTGTTTGCTAGATAAAGTAAAGAGCCAACAAGCTATCGATAAGCATGCACATCTACAAGTGATAATCAACCCTCCAATGTGAGCTTGATTTTTGGATGAAGTGGTGTAGATATATTGAGCAGCATTGGTCCACGTTATACTAGGAAAGGAGATCAAAGCAACACTTCTTTTGTGAGAGGAATATACCTTATTTTGTTTGTGATACTTCCATGCCTAAGAAATAGTGAAGTAGGCCAAGATCTATTATGGAGTACTCAAGGTGAAGCTATGTGATGATGAATTGTATGTGTTCATCATCTAAACATGTCAAAATCAAGTCATCCACATAGAGGATGATGATTGCAACTAAGGAATCTTTCTAGTATTGGTATAACTTAGCATCAATTGTGCTCCTTTGAAAGGCTTTTGCTTCAAAAAACTTGTGGATCTTTTCATACCATGCCCTGGGAGCTTGCTTAATTCCATAAAGTGCTTTATGAAGCTTGTATACATGATCTTCCTTTCCATTGGACTTGAAACCTTCAGGTTGTTCTATGTATACCTCTTCTTGAAGATCACCATTGAGGAAAGCATTTTTGATATCGAGTTAGTAAATGGGCCATCTGATTTGTAAAGCTTGTGTAGTTAAATGGGCCATTTGAAGTATGTACTCAAGGTTTATAACCCTTATAGTTGTAAACCTTGCAGTAGGGGTAGAGGTTTCTTAATAATCAATGTTGTGCTTTTGCTTATAAACCTTAGCTACAATTCTTGCTTTGTACTTGTCCAAAGTACCATCTGAATCATACTTAACTTTGTATAGACAATTAACTTCAATGACTTGATGATTCATAGGATTTGGAACAAGTTTCCACTATCTAAGTGTTATTCTTTTCAATTGCATCCATCTCTATCTCCATACTTTCTTCCCACTTAGGTTGACCTTGAGCTTATTTGATGTTTGAAGGCTCTAGACTTTATTGAAGCCAGTGCATATGTGCATAATTCACATAGTGAATTTTGTTGATATATTTAGGTAGTGATGTGTGTGAACACTCTAGGACTGCTCGAGCACTTTTTTCCCTCTTTAGGAGGTTTTTTTCCCCTATCTTGTATATATGCCTATTGCCCTAACCGGCTACTTATCTTCGTACATTCTAGTGAAAATACATTTAGTGTCGTGTGTTGTGCTCAAAGCTTCTTCTTCTTCCTTGTGCTATTTGCGTGCTTCCATAGACGTCTAACTCCAACAATTGGTATCAGAGCAAGTCGCCGCTTCATCTAGGGCGTTGTCTACACCTCTCCAGTTGCACTCTCAGAATCACACCAAAATTTGGTAAGCATACTCATGGTGTTTCAGAGATCAAAACTGCTTCACTTTGTGGTGTTGAAATCACGATCTGAGCTCGTTTCTGCTTCCAAATGCACTATCATAGTGCTTGTGTGGGCTATTTTGTCTTTTTGTGCCAAAGGTATATACCAGTTTTGATTCGCAAGTATAAGCGTCTCGAAGTTTTCTACAGGGTTAGCAGAATTCGTCTAGGCAATTCTTTTCAAATTTTTGAGTTACAATCAATTTTTTGCATCAAGGTATTTTAGTCACTAGCCATGGCTGAAAGCAGTGATGTATTTCATATGTTGCCTGTTGAGGATAAGTTGGGTGGTACCAACTACCCATTGTGGGCTTATATGATGCATCATGTATTGGTTGCAAAAGGATTGTGGAATATTGTGTAGGGTGTTGAAAGACGTCCTGTTACACCTGTGAATATATGTACTGCAAATACAGGTGCTGGAGCTAATGGAGATGGTGTCGAAGATGATGATATTCTGCAGATTCCTATTTGTGCTGTTGTTTCTGTTGCACCTACTATAGAGCAAATTCATTGGGATGGCAGAGATGCTCAGACACATGCATTGATAGCTTTGTCTGTCAAACGTGCCATTATTCCTCACATTCGCTCTTGCAGAATAGCTAACGATGCTTGGGATACACTTACCACATTGTACCAAGCTAGGAATGGGGCTCGTGTTGCTTACCTCCAAAAATAATTGGAGAGTGAGCACATGAATGAAAGTGATTCTAGGGACAATTTTCTCACAAAGATCAAGGATTTGAAAGAACAATTTTTTTTTGCTGGTGAAGTTATACCAGAAAGCTCACTTGTGCAGACCATTCTAAATGGTCTTCCTCACTCATATCAGAGTTTTGCTTCTACTCTTTGTTTGATGATGAAAGGCAATCAAAACACCTTGTCATTTGAGGAGTTAGTCTCTGTTTTGTTGCAGGAAGACCAATCTAGGTAGAATAGGTCTATTATGTATGTTGTAGATCAAGCTTTCCTGGCTAGTCAAAAGGGCAAAGGTAAATGGAGCTCTTTTACTAGTAGAGGTTTCAAAAGTGCACTACAAAATAGGACTCCATTTGAAGACTATTAAAGATGCAAGCCCAATGTCAACTACTTTCAAGTGATTGGAAGTGAAGAATTTTTACATGTGCCAAAAGAAGATTGACATACGTTACACTCTTAGTTTAAGAAACATCTATTCATTGGCTATAGTGAACTATCTAAAGCATACAAACTCTATGACCTTGAGAACCACTCCATCACCATTTCAAAAGATATCATCTTTGATGAAGCTTCAAGGTACTCAACCAAAGATCCAAGTTCAAGTTTGAGTCCACCCATCTACACTTTAGAGGAGGACACAATTATTTCTAAGAAAAACTCAAAAGCAATCACTTCTCACCAACTAAGGAAATCTCAAAGGCTCATCCAAAAGTAGCAACATGAACAAATTTGTTGGAGTTAGACGTCTACGGAAGCACATGAACAACACAAGGAAGAAGAAGAAGCTTGGAGCACAACACACAATACTGAATGTATTACCACTAGAATGTACAAAGATAAGTAGCCCGTTAGGACAATAGGCATGTATACAAGCCAAGGGAGAAAACCTCCTAAAGAGGGAAATAAGTACCTCGGCAGTCCTAGAGTGTTCACACACATCACTACCTAAATATATCAACAAATCCCCCCTAGGAATGATGCGGTGAACAAGGAACTGGCACCCATGTATAAGGAAGTTCCAAGCTATGTGGAATCAATCCATAAAAGGAAGTAAGCCCAAAGCTTTGCGGAAAGCTTCAAACTTCTCCCTAGGTAGAGCCTTCTTAAAAAGGTCTACAATGTTCTTTTGAATGGGCACATATGCCAAGCTAATCTCCCCAGCAGAGAACCTCTCCCTGACATAATAATAATGCACCTCAATGTGCTTAGTGTGAGCATGGAACACAGAGTTACTCGCAACTACCAATGCACTCTGACTGTCAATGAAGATGGTGGTGGCAAAAGACTGACCAACACCCAAATCAGCCATAATGCATTAGAGCCACACACACTCAATAGTCACTGTGAAAGCTTCCCTATACTCAGCCTCACAACTAGAAGTGGTCACAGTAGGCTGCTTCTTGCTCAACCAAGATATACATGAGCTACAAAGCATGAAGCAAAAGCAACTGGTGGACACACGAGTGTCATAGCAACTAGCCCAATCATCATAAAAAAAAGCATGCAAATCTGGTAGTAGTGATCCCCCCTTGGGATAAAACAATCCAAGTAGTCGGGTACCACTCAAGTAGCAAAAGGTGCACTTAACTGCCTGCCAATGCTTGACACCTGGGCAATGCATAAAACTACTCATCTGTGAGACAACAAATTGAATATCTAGCCGAGTAATGCATAAGTAAATCAAGCATCCAATAGCCTTCTCATAGAGAATAGCATCAAATGCATCTCCAACATCATGAAGACTCAATCGTAAACATAAGCATGGCAATAGGCTTATAGTCTTGAAGGCCAAAATGCTGCAATAATGTGTCAATATATTTTGTTTGACACAAAGCCATTCCACCATCAACTTGCATAAGTTGAATGCACAAATAGTGATGCAAATGCCCCATCAGATATCTCATATGAGGCATGCAAATCAGCCTTAAAATCAACAATATGCATGTCATGAAGACTAGTGAGCATTATGTCATCAACATATACCACAATTATCAGAAGCACATCATTAGCATGCTTAACATACAAGGTGCTTTCAGTTGGACTGTTCTCAAAACCATGTGCAATCAGATAGGAATGTATCTTTTCATACCAAGCACGTGGTGCTTGCTTTAAACCATATAATGTCTTCTTTAACCTGCACACCTGGTTTTCATGCCCCTTCTGCACAAAGCCACGGGGCTGAAAAACATACACTTCTTCATGCAAGTCATCATTCAGAAATGTTTTTTTAATGTCCAACTGTTGGGGATTCGTGGACAAGAAGGAGTTTGAGGGTTTGTAGGAGAAAAAGGAGATGATGAAAATGGAATAACAGTGAGAACTTCTGCAAAGGAATACTCTCGAAAACCTTGAATATTGATTATCTTGCTACAATTACAATGACTGCACACAGTCTAATCAATGACTAAATACAACTTCAGAGAATATCAATTACTGAAGACCAATTATCTCAAGTCCTCTGGCGGCGGCCTCTCCTGCACCAATCCTTCACTTGCTTCATGCTTCCCTTGTGCACACCTTGCACTAAGCTTCCACCAAGCTAAGGAATTGGTATCTCGGCGCACACACACAATAGACCTTGGGACTCTTGGAATCCAATCCGCCTTCTCTGCACACCTTCCTCTTGACACCTCTTGCACTCTTGAGTGTCGTCGCACACTGGTGGCTCTTCTTGCTTCCTCTCTTGCTTCCTCTGAAGCTCTCCTTTCCTCCTTCTCTCAATCCCCAAGAATAGCCTTTGTCCTTGCTCTTGAATCCGCCGGTCCCGTGACTTCTAACTACCATAGACTCTTGGGCTTCCTTTGATGTCCCAAGATTCTCTTGTTAGTTGGCGGCCAACGAATTGCCCTTTGTCCTGTAGTGACTTTAGTGTAAAACCAAAAATTTTAATGGGGGTCATACTTTCACTTGTGCGTACACTTTTCCGCTTCACATGTCTTCACATTACCTTTTAATTCTTCCTTTGTGTACTGAAGGGGGTTCACCTAAACCTTCCCAATTACTTTAAAACACATTCTGATCCTTAGGAAAATTAATTTACCCTTTGCGGGACAATTAATTGTCACTTAGGCACTTTGACTTTGCACCTGTTGGCTTGACCTTGACCTTGTTGACTTTGACCGGTTGGCTTTGACTAACATGACTTTTATGGGCTCAACAGATGCCCACCACCTAAAGGACTCTCCGACCCAGAGAGACAACATACTGGATACAAGAATAACTTAAGAACCAAAATGAACATTTATATGAACAGAGAGAAATTAAAGCCGAAAAAGAGAGAAAAAGTACTTTTATTGATTACTAAAGAAAAGAAGACAATATCCGATGAGTATTGAAGTCTGATTGGCATAAGCAGAAGGATGATACAATTATTGGGAAGCTAGAACTACGGTTGAAGCCATGTAATTTATTGAAAAGTGGCCAGCGCATTATTAAAACTGGATTGAGATTATTGAGGAGTTGTCTGAGGTGAAGATGGGAGGGGAACGGAAGCTTGCTCTATAAGGTGTTGGATAGAACTCAGGCAATTGCGAAGATGGTCCCGTTCGCGCTTGATACGCCGACACGCTGCATTATCACATAAACCTAACTGAAAACGATTTTGAAGATCCTCTAAAGTCTGGAGCGCAGAATCCGCAATGTCTCGATACTTATCTTGCTCCTCCTTGAGCAAGCGGGCGGATTCAGTGAGAGATTGCCACTGTGAGGTGGCCATGCGATTTATGTTGTCTATAGTCGAAATATATTGTTGATGAATGCTGGCGGCAGCTGAAATGGAATCTAGGGACAACTTGGAAGCGTCAGCACTTCCCTGAGCAATGTTACTGGCTTCACGAAGTAATAGGAAAAATGAGGGTTCAGCCTGGGTATCAGATGGAGGAACAGGGGCTACCGGCAGAGTTGGAGAATTGGATGGAATGGGAGAGGGCCTGGGTGGGGGATGAAGATTGAACTGATGGGGTTGGGAGGGTGGTGCATTACTTGGAGTATGAAATTGGGAAACAGGGGGACGTGGGGGAGTACAGGTAGGGTTGTGGGGGTTCAACTGGGTTTGAATGAGTGGGCGGAATGAAGAGGAGCCATGTGGGGGAACAGGAGTATGAGGATGAATGGGGGCCCTGGCAGGAGATGTGGTAATGATAGGGGAAGGAGATGGTGGATTAGGTGGAGGGATATCCGGGGGTGCAGAGTGTTGGGTTGAAGCGGATGTTGAGCCAGAGGAGAGTGAAGGGGAGGGGGGAGGCCGGGATATGGAAGGGATAGTGGGATCACTGGGCGGGTCACTGGGCGGGTTGCTAACAGGGAATTGAGGGGATAGGGAAATAGGGGAAGGGTTAGCCAATGGTGCAGGGATTTGATAGACCCAAGCTAGGAGGGGGGCAGAGTATATGTTAAAGGAACGGGAGCGGCGAGGGATAGCCTCACGGAGTCTACGGGAACGTACGCTTAAGGAACTATAGAGGAGGGCAGCGTAAGGGTAGGGGCGGCTAGTTAGGAAGCAGTACAGGGGATCCGCAATACGAATGTCGGAAAGGGGAAGCGCAGCGGTGGGGCTTCTAAGTAAAAAGAAGAAGATAAATGAAGTCAGGATTGCTTGCATGCGGATGGAAAAACGGGCCTGGTTCTCAAAACGCTCTTTACAAAAAGCAATTGTTTCCGCGGGTGACACTCCCGAATATAAGAGTGGGGGACTTATGAAGTCGATGAGGGATGATCCTATACGGTTGGCGATGTCCGGGATGGTAAGAGTGCCAGTACGAAATTGGGGGAATAGCCGAAGAGTTTCGTAGACTTCATTAAGGTTGGAAGGGTCCTGCAACAGAACGTCTGCCAAGCCTAAAAGACCTGCATACCTAAGATTTTCGGTCGAGAAGAGATTGCGGAGGTCAATTGGAGGTGGAGATAAATGAATATTGATTTGGATAGGTAGATCAGTTGGGAGGAAAACGCTCATATAATCGCCTGTAGGGATTGAATTATGGGAAGCAGAAGGAGAGGGAGAGGGGGAGGGTGGGCGAGGAAGGGATGGGGGAGAGTAATCGGTAGAATCAGAGCGAATGGAATAAGTAGGAATATTGATAGGTGGAGGAGGAATGGCAGAAGTTGAGGCATCGGCTGTGGGAAAAGGGGAGAGGGTGGATGGAGGAAACGTTGGGGAAAGAGAGGCGGGCACTGACGGGACGGGGTAGACCTGGGCGGGAAGGTATTGGGTATGCGACGGAGGAGTAGTCTCTGAAGGAGGGTGCAGGGGAGGATCAGCCATAGATGAACACGACGAAGTGGATACGATCACACGGGTGAGAAGTCCGAACACGATCGAACACGGGCGCGGTGTCTCCGGCGGAGATGCGGAGATGCGGCGGGGCACTGCGGGCGGGGAGGATGTGTCCACCGGCTGAGGGGGCTTCTGCGGACGTGTACCGGCGGAGCGAGCGGAGCGGAGGCGGCGGACCGGGCGGATGATGGAGCGGGGAGGCGGAGGTCGGCGGAGGGGGCAGCGGGGAGTCGGAGTTGGGCGGAAGGCGCGGCTACGGTCGGCGGAGGGCTCGGAGCGGCTGCGGTCGGCGGGGCGGAAGCAGGCGGCGGAGCGGAGGCGGAAGTAGGCGCTGCGGAGGGAGGGCGGCGGAGATGGCTACGGGCGCTGCGGAGGGAGGGTGGCGGCGTAGATGGTTGCGGGCGCTGCGGACCGGCGGGCGGATGGCAGAGAGGCGGCGGCACGGAGACAACTCGGGCGGAGGCTGGGCGGAGCGGGCGCGGATGGCTTGCGAATGGGCGGAGGGGGGTTGAGCTGCGGAGCGTCGGGGAGGTCGGCAGAGGAGCGGAGCAGCTGGGCGGAGGCGGATATATGGCGGAGGCGAGGCCGGCTGCGGGGCCATCTGCGGAGTCGAAGGCCGGCGGAGCGGCGGCTGGAGGTCGTCGGCGGCGGAGCGGCGGCTGGAGGCGGATATATGGCTGGAGGCGGGGCCGGCTACGGGGCCGGCGGCGGAGTCGGAGGCCGGCGGAGCGGCGGCTGGAGGTCGTCGGCGGTGCGGCGGATGCGGGAGAACGGCGGGCTTTTGGAGACCATGGGAGGGATGCGCCTGCGGGAGGGAGGCGGCCACCGGCGGAGGCGGGTACCGGCGGGGGCGGAAGGGTACCGGCGGCGGCTTCAGGGCGGAGGCGTCTGCTGCGGAGGGCAGAGGCGCGCGGGAGGGATTCTGGGCGGGGAGGGGCCACCGGCGGAGTGAGGTGCGGCTATGGAAGCGGGAGGAGAGGAGGGGCGGGGGCTGTGGAGGCGTGGGGAGAGGAGGGGCGGGTGGGGTGAGGACGGCGGTGCGGAGGCGGGAGAAGGGGAGGGGCGGGTGGGGGTTGGGTGGAAGGCGAGGGGTGGAGAGGGAAGTTGGTAGAGGAGGGGGGGGTTGGGCGGAGGTTAGGGGTGGAGCAGGGTTTTGGGCGACCGGCGGGGTTGTTAGAGGAGGGGGTGTTGGGTGGAGCGAGGGGTGGAGGAGGAGGGGGGGGTTGGGCGGAGGTGAGGGGTGGAGAGGAGGGGGGGGGTTGGGCGGAGGTTAGGGGTGGAGCAGGGTTTTGGGCGACCGGCGGGGTTGGTAGAGGAGGGGGTGTTGGGTGGAGCGAGGGGTGGAGTAGGGGGTGGCGGAGAGGTTAGAGGAGGGAGGGGGGGCGAGGGTGGAAGCGAAGGCTGGAGTATTGGGGCGAGGGACGGAGAGGGAGAGGAAGGCTGGGAAGGTTGATGGTAGAGGGGAGGGTGCTTCTTTTCTTTTCCACAGTGGCCGCATACACCTCAATGATTTGGGGGTTGCACGATCATCACAGAGAGCCTTGATCAGTATGATGATGGGAGCAATAAGAAGAAGAATGCCGATTATATATAGTTAGTTGGGATGAGGGAACACCTCACAGGAAGGGTTGGTTCATCTTAAAAGAGGACTCAAAAGAGAGGAGAAGCAATTGCCAATCTCATCCATTCAAAAAGAGAAACAAAAGAAGGGGAAGTATTGAAAGTTGTAATGAGAAGCCATGGCCATCCAAAATAAGGCGCCCACTTTTATTGGAAATCATTTAGTGTGAGAAAAAAAAATCGAACAAAAAAATGCGTTAGCATTTTGATTATTATTGAACCTATTAAAGTATTTCAAAAACACCGAGGAACAAAATAGGAAAAAAAAACAATGTTTATGATTTTTGGTGGTAACCCTTGAGTCTGGAGATGTTTACCAAGGGTAGGGTGTCGCCATCCAGTGTTTCCAATTGCACAGCACCCCACTGCAGCATTTTCGTAATGCGAAAAGGGCCTTCCCACTGGGGGATCCATTTCCCTTTGGTTTGGTTAGACAATTGTGGTCTGTGCAATAGGGCTAAATCACCGGGCTTCAACTTGTTCTGCCATAAATTTCGGTCATGAGCCTCCTTTCTTTTTATCTGAGTCTCTATCAATTGTTTGGTCGCAAGCAGACGAATCTCCTCCACTTTATGTAGTGCTCCTAGCCTCTGAGAGATATCACAATCTGTCTTTCCCTGCATGAATGCTATCTTAGGTGATCCATGTAAAAATTCAAAGGGCTCGATAGGTAAGATGCCATAGACCAGTTGGAATGGGGAATATCCCGTGGCCTCTTTGTAGGCTAACCTGTATGCCCAAAGTGTACCTAGGTACGCAATGCCCCATGAAGTGGGTTGCAACATACACTCCTTTCTTAACATTGCAATTAAAACCTTATTCGTGGACTCAGCCTGTCCATTTGCCCATGGATAGTAAGCACAAGAGGTCCTATGAAGAATTCTATACCTGTCGAAGATTTCTTGCAGGACTTTATTGACAAAATGGGTACCTTGATCAGTACAAATTTCAAGTGGACAACCAAACCTGCAAATGATGTGACTATAAATGAAATCAGCAACAGTTTGGGCAGTGCAATCGGAGGAGGCAATAGCTTCAGCCCACTTTGTGGCATAATCAGTAGCTATCAGGAGATATTTTTCTCTTTTTGGAAACGCGGGAGGGTAGATTGGCCCTACAAAATCTAACCCCCACTTCTCAAATGGTTGCCAGGAGGTGGAAATAACCAAGGGGTTATGTCTCTGCTTTGTTGGCTTAGGTCCACACCTTTGGCAAATGTCACATGCTTTTCCCCATTCATCTGCATCCCTAAATAGTGTAGGCCACCATAGGCCCGCATCCAGTATCCTCTGACTCATAATGTGTCCTGGGAGGTGCCCACCACCTGTACCTTCATGTGCAGAGTGAAGGACTTCTCTCACTTCTTCTTCTTCCAAACATTTCCTGAACCGGTCATCTTTGCCCTGTCTGTACAATTTATCTTCGATGAAGGTATATGGTCTACTCTTGATTAGTAGGCTCTTCTTTTGTACAACACTAGCCTTTTCTGGATACAATCCAGTTTTAATGAAATTTTTAATGTCGTAATACCAGCCTTGAGCTTTTACAGCAAACAGATGAGCATCTGGAAAGTCATCATTGATTCCACTAGATTGATTCATCATATTTATTCTGGATAAGTGATCCGCCATAACATTGTCTTTTCCTGGTTTATGGACTACAGAAAAATCAAACTCTTGAAACAACAATAGCCATCTCCATATTCTGCCGGTGGCCTGGGGTTTGTTGAGGAGGTATTTTAGTGGTTGGTGATCTGATATAATTATGAATTTTACCCCCAGTAAGTAATGACGGAATTTTTGGACGGCAAAGACCATTGCTAGTGCTTCCCTTTCAGTAGTACTGTAATTCCTTTTGGCCTTGGTCAAGATTCTACTGGCATATTGAATTGGCCTGTCCATTTTAAATTCTTCACTTGGTTGGGTCAAAACTGCCCCCACTGCATATGCACTGGCATCGACATGTATATGAAAGATTTTTGACCACTCCGGTGTGACCAGGATAGGAGCACACACCAACCTTGACCGTAATGTCTGATATGCTTTTTCCTCCTCTTCTTCCCATTTAAAAGGTACTTCCTTACCTGTAAGTCTAGTCAGAGGTCTAGCTATTTCTGCATACATTTTTATGAACCTTCTATGATAACCAGTATGCCCCAAGAAACTCTGGATTTCTTTAGGGGATTTAGGTTTAGGCAACTTTAATATAGAAATGATTTTGTCAGGATCTGGGGCCATACCTTTAGCCGACACCACATGTCCTAAAAGGGTTCCTTCTGTCACAAGGAAATGACATTTATTTGGATTGAGCTTTAACTTAGTTTCTCTGCATCTTTGGAAAATATTCTGCAGCTGCCTCAAGTGCTGGTCCAAACAATCTAGAGGGGTTTCCTTGTGAGATCCTGAAAACGAAGAGAAGTCATCCATAAAGATTCTAAGTGATTCCAGCAATAGGGGGCCAAAAATGAGATTGACCGTTCTGTTAAAGGTGGCTGGAGCATTTCTGAGCCCAAATGGCATTTTTACATACACATATGTTCCCCAAGGTGTGATAAAAGCAGTCTTTTCCCGATCCTCTGGATGTATTGATATTTGATTATAGCCACTGAATCCATCCATAAAACTATATAAGGCATGCCCAGCCACTTCTTCAATGACCTGTTCTGCAAAGGGCATAGGGAACCCATATGGAATGGTCACCTTGTTGAGAGCTCTAAAGTCAACGCAAATTCTGATTTTATTAGTATTCTTCTTCGGTACTATAACCATAGGTGAGAGCCACTCTGAGTGTTCCACAGGAATGATGATTCCTGCATCCTCCATCTTTTGGATTTCCACATAGACGGCTTCGGCATACTTTGGATTAAGTCTATAACTCCTTCCTCTGATGGGTCTGGCTCCATCAACCAGAGGGATTCTGTGCTCTCCATAAGATGCAGGCACTCCTTCTAAGTCTTTATAATGCCAGGCAAAAACATCTGCATACTGGCTCAAGAATGATTTTACCTTTTCCAGGAGCTCTGGGTGGCTCCACAACCAAGTAGCCACCAGAACTGGTTGATTATTGTTTTGAGTGCCTAAGTATATTTCTTGGACCGGATTTCTTGTTACCATATTATCTCCCTGTGCATCTGCTTCCTTTTCTTCTTCTACTAGCTTTTCGTGCATTGCTTCATAAGCAGGTGTATTTTGGATTTCGATGTGTTCCTCCTTGTCCTGCATCCATCCTGCAGGGATTTCTTGAATTGAGAAAGAACATTCAACCTCAGAATTTTTTACCTTGTTTTTAGCTTTAGAAACTTCGTTATCCGTTGTTGACACATCCTCCTCCAATTTGTATTTGAGGGGTATCTTCCTGCCTCTTCTGTGGTCAGTGATGGGCTCTCCTAATCCATCAACCTGGACCTTTTCTTTGTCTTCATCATAATCTTCAGTCGTGCCAGGATTATCAAGAAAAATTCCAAAACAAGAAGAAGAGTTGCCTGCATGGAGCCAACTTAGAATATCCTCTTCTTCCTCAAAATCTATTTGGGGTTGATCCTCTGCTTCTGTTTCCATGAAAATGCTCATTGTTTGCATCATACTAGTGTTTCCTTGATTGTCTGGGCCTTCTTCTAAATGAATTTGTGTCAGCTCCTGCCCTTTCTTTTGTACCCACATAGTGTCCTTACCCCAATCATGGATGACACTGGCATGCCTCAGCCAAGGTCTTCCAATTAAGAGAGGAAATCCTCCTTCAACCTGGGGCAATCTTAAAACCACAAAATCTAGAATGAATAAATTACCTTGTACTTCAAGTGGAACTTTTGGGATTACCCCCAAGGGCCTTACTTTGCTCTGATCTGCCAAAGTAACCGTGAAATTTGCAGGTCTTGAAGGGTGGAGTCCAATCCTTTTCATGGTATGTTCAGGCATCAGGTTAATGCCAGAACCACCATCTACAATAACACCTTGAAATTCATGACCCTTGATTGATATTGTAAGCCGAGGACTTTTATAATCTGTAAGGGGTGCTTCCCCCTTAATTATCCCTTTATGTAAGATAGCAGTCTTGGCCACTAAGCTTGTAGTAGAAGCCTCATCAATTATCTGCAATAATTCTGACCTGAATTTCCCATCCATCTTTATTAAATCAAAAATACTAACCTCCTTCTTCATTGACTTGAGTAGTTTTGAAGCCTCTGACTCTTTAAGAGAGTGAGCTTCATTTGCTTTGCCAAACTCTTCTTGAGCACTGTTGAAGGCATGCCCAATGGCATCACTGGTGCCTATGAGACATTCATTGTGGTTTGTGTCTGCACTTGTAGTATCTTTGTCTTCAATTGCAACTCTGTCTTTGTTCAATTCCTTAATTATCAATTCTTGATTTTCTACCACCTTTGCCGTTCCCTTGCTTCTTGTCTGTACTGCAAAAGATTCCAGTTCTTCTAATTGTACCACTCTAGTAGATGGTGAAGGTTCATTCACCTCAGGGAGTGTTTCCTCCTTGAATACAGAGATCATTTGGAGATGGGGTCCGGAAGTAGAGGCTTGATTCTTAGGACAACAATTTGTATAGTGATCCCTGGCCTCTGGACAGTTCCTACAAGGAGGTGCATTTTCTGGGAGGGTGCACCTAGATTGGTAGTGCCCACATTCTCCACACCTGAAGCAAATAATTGGCCTTCTAGGCCCATTTGCAAAGTTAGATCTCGGTCTAGGATTATAGTTATTACCTTGGTTTGCTACTGCTGCCATTACATTTGCTGGTGGCAAAAGTCCTCCTTGTGTCCAATATGCCGTTGTCGGTATTCCCCTTACTTGGCATTCATGGGCCTCATGCCCAATCTTCCTGCATAATTGAAAAGTCACATTTAGCAAAGGACATTCACTTACTATGTATCCTTGCTTGCTGCACATGGAGCACCAGAGTCCGTTCTTAATGCCGCCTCCTTTTAGTTCTTGCAACTCCTGCCTCAGCTGAGCTAGTTCCTCTGCTTGGGCTTCCTCTTCCTTTTGGAGCTTGAGGGCTTCAATCTCTCTTCTCAGCTGAGCTACAGTAGTCTCCTCCTCTGTGTAGGGCTTATTCCTTTTCAAGCCCTCCAGTTCCCTTCTTAACTGGCTCACTGGGTCCTCCAGTTCTGTACCATATGATGGTTGGGAAGAAGTTGCACCATACTGGTGCCTTATCTGTTCCAAGCGGGTGGCCGTATTGATGAACTCCTCAACAGAGGCAGTAGGTAGCACTAACTCTTTTATTTTGCATTGGGTGACCACAGGTAGAGGTTTGGCTAACCACTTCTTGACAAAGAAGTCGTGTGGTGGATCTGGTAGTTTAGCCATTAGTGCTTTGGCCCTAGTCACGAACTCTGGGAACTTTTCTCCTGGACCCAATTTCAAGTTTTCCAATTCTTCTATAATGATCTCAGCCGTGTTGCCATGCTGAAATTGATTTTTAAAAGCCTCTTTCATCAAATCCCAAGAGGTAAAGTGATTTTCAGCAAACTGGCTAAACCACTTGTCTGCCAGACCTTCCAATGTGGCGGGGAAGAGTATCAAGAAAGCATCTTCCCTACCCATTAGCCCCCTAGTCTTGCATAATGCAAGAAATCTTCGAATATGCTCATCTGGGTCCTCATGGGCTAAACCTCTGAAGGAGGGAAATTTTATGTTTAATCTGGAGAGCAAGATTTCTAGGTCCACCTGTCCTGCCATGCTTCCTACCGATGAAGTCGATGAAAGTGGACTCGATGATCTTCTGTTCATCTTTCTTCTTGTCTGCTTGCACTTGATCCTCAAGGTTTGTGACCGGGTCGCGGTCATGAGCTATTCATAGTCCACTTAAAATGAGACACTTGATAAAAATATGTACCTTTTGGCCCACTGGAGTAGTGTTGTCGACACTGGAATATTGCTCTCCAATAGCAATATATAGTCTCCTATGCTCAAATCTCCTTGGAAGTCCCACCGGGCGTGCCAAATTTGTTGGGGATTCGTGGACAAGAAGGAGTTTGAGGGTTTGTAGGAGAAAAAGGAGATGATGAAAATGGAATAACAGTGAGAACTTGTGCAAAGGAATACTCTCGAAAACCTTGAATATTGATTATCTTGCAACAATTACAATGACTGCACACAGTCTAATCAATGACTAAATACAACTTCAGAGAATATCAATTACTGAAGACCAATTATCTCAAGTCCTCTGGCGGCGGCCTCTCCTGCACCAATCCTTCACTTGCTTCACGCTTCCCTTGTGCACACCTTGCACTAAGCTTCCACCAAGCTAAGGAATTGGTATCTCGGCGCACACACACAATAGACCTTGGGACTCTTGGAATCCAATCCGCCTTCTCTGCACACCTTCCTCTTGATACCTCTTGCACTCTTGTCGTCGCACACTGGTGGCTCTTCTTGCTTCCTCTCTTGCTTCCTCTGAAGCTCTCCTTTCCTCCTTCTCTCAATCCCCAAGAATAGCCTTTGTCCTTGCTCTTGAATCCGTCGGTCCCGTGACTTCTAACTGCCATAGACTCTTGGGCTTCCTTTGATGTCCCAAGATTCTCTTGTTAGTTGGTGGCCAACGAATTGCCCTTTGTCCTGTAGTGACTTTAGTGTAAAACCAAAAATTTTAATGGGGGTCATACTTTCACTTGTGCATACACTTTTCCGCTTCACATGTCTTCACATTACCTTTTAATTCTTCCTTTGTGTACTGAAGGGGGTTCACCTAAACCTTCCCAATTACTTTAAAACACATTCTGATCCTTAGGAAAATTAATTTACCCTTTGCGGGACAATTAATTGTCACTTAGGCACTTTGACTTTGCACCTGTTGGCTTGACCTTGACCTTGTTGACTTTGACCGGTTGGCTTTGACTAACATGACTTTTATGGGCTCAACACCAACTGATGTACATTCCAACCATGATGAGCTGCAAGTGCACAGATGCTACAAACAATAGTCATTCGGCAAGTAGGAGCAAAGGTTTCATCAAAATCAATGCCTCTTTCTTGCACATAACCCTTTGCAACAATCCTAGCCGTATACCTGCCAACTGTTCCATCAGGTTTATGCTTCAGCTTGTACACGCACTTTGTGCCAATGGCCTTCTTGCCAGGAGGCAAGTCACATAAAGACCAAGTACCATTCTTCATTATAACATCATATTTAGATTGCATAACAGCCATCCAATTTTTTGAATTTTGTGTTTCTTCGAATGAAACAGGCTCATTCTCATCATACAGACTAGACGTAGCCATAGCATAGCAATCTAATGCAAAAGAGGCACAATGAGAGCCTGATCGAGTACGATATGATAGAGGTGCATCTAATTTGCTATCACACAAGGTCTGCACTAGCCATTTTGGCATAGTTCTTTCCTGCTCAATATCAGCTCTCTCATCAACAACTGCATCATGTAAATTTGCATCAGAAATGGGATGATCTGCATCATCACATGAAACCTACAAAGGCTGAGAAGTTGCCTCATTAAGACCATCACTAGACTGCCCACCTGTAAAAAGAGGCAGCAAAGTATCATACATGTCTTTGGAGCTAACAAATGTCTACTTAGTATATGAAAGCAATGGTTGAATAGCATCTTCCACAAAAACAACATCATGGCTAACTAGAATGCATTTAGTCTGTGGATGATACAGATGATAGCCTTTACTTTCAAAACTATACCCAAAAGAAATACATTTTACTTCTTTATATTCCAATTTTTTGTGATGTTGTTCAAGCACTAATGCATATACCAGACAACAAAAAACATGCAGATGAGCAACATATGGCTTGCGACCATGCCAAGCCTCATATGGACTGATACAGTGTAGTGCTTTAATGGGACACATGTTAAGTACATATGCTCCACACATGATAGACTCAAGCCAAAAACTATGTGGTAAAGCCTAACTCTTGACTAGACACCTCGCCATCTCCATGAGTGACATATTCTTTCATTCAGCCACTCCATTCTATTGAGGTGTATATAGCATTATCCACTGATGTTTTATCCCACCTTCAACAAGAAATGCATTAAAGTTAGAAGACATATATTCCCCCCCCCCAATCAGAATGGAGGGTGCCCATTTTACATGCTGATAGATTTTCAGTCAAAACGAGAAACTCTTTCAAGCACATAAATGTGAAGAGATGGATAGGTATGTGCTTGAAGATGAAGAGGTGTTGCAAAATCCTTGATCTACACCAGCCAAATGAACTCCAGGAGTATATGGTGGGCCCTTTTAGCTTGCCAATGGACGTATTAGACACCCTATGTACCTTGGAAGATCACTCTCAAAAAGATAGATCAAAACAGATAAGTTGGAGTTAGCTAAGAGGTGAAAACTTGCTATTCTTGGTTCATACACTTGTGCATTGTTTTACATAATTCTCTGAGCACAATAGCAATTAGCTTAATTCCTCTTGGGGAAGTCTAGGTAGCTTAAAGATCTAACTTTCAAGAGAAATCTCATAAAAAATAATAAACCACACACTGAGAATGAGTTTTAACAAGTGATGACATCATCCCGATTTTCACGGGTTGCTACAGTTTGAGACCAGTGAGCAGAAAAATGAACATAACTCAAAATGTAGGAATCCAATGATTATGAAACTTTTTATGGTTATACTAGACAATAAGCTAAATCTAACAAGCTTTAAATCACTGAATGTGGATAAGTAACCACTGAGAAATGACTCTGACAAGGTGAGTGAAAAAATTGGGTACCTGACAGAGAAGTGAAAATGAACAAACCCTATTGACTTTAAATGAACATAACTGAAGATTGCAACATCCAAATGACATGAAAATTTGTGAGCATATATTAGACGTATAGAGCTAACTTTACCAAGTTAATTTACTGAAAATGATGCACCAAGCTCAGAGAAACCATCTTTGCAATTTGACTGAGAAAACTGAGAGTAATGGCAGTGAGTAGTACACTTAAGAAGAACATGGACATATGAACTCAAATAATCATGAAAATGAAAGTATATTGCTTGTACAATACAATGACTTACTGATACATATGTGTACATTGTAATCACACCTTGATATGGCATAAAGCTCAGCTCTTGGAGGTCTTCACATAGGTCTCTCTAACCATGACTAAAACTGCCATCTATTTATAGTTGAGTTTGGGAGGCTAACTTCCCTCAATCACTCTCCAATCAATCAATGATTGATTTGATTCTCTACCTACCACAAATCACGAATTTGTGGCTCCTCTTTCCCTTTTTGATCATGTGGACTCAACCACTTAAGATTCTTTCACTTTTACATTAAGTAAAGTCTTCAAAAGTTACAAGAGGTAGTTCACATGTGAACTTTACATAGTCTTCATTTTGAAGCTTCTTTTATGACTTTGTGGGACTCAAGCCAATACTTAGGCTTGTCATAGACTTGCTCCAATAGCTCCCCCCTCAAGCCAAGTATGCTTGAGGTCTTCAATCTTCCAAGGTTACCTACAAACCAATCATAGCCTTGAATTTGCAAAGCTTTGTACCATCCAATGCTTTGGTTAGAATATCTGCACATTGTTGATGAGTGGACACATATGATATTTGAATCTCTTTGCTTATAACCTTCTCTTGTACATATTGATAATGAACTTCAATATGTTTAGTCCTTGCATGAAAAATAGGATTAGCAGCCAAGTGAATAGAACTCATATTGTCACCAAAAATAGTTGGAGTTCCAAACTCCAATCCAAGATCTTTGAACAATGTCTTCATCCACATAGCTTCTTGTGTAGCTATGGCAAGACCTCTATATTCAGCTTCAGTAGAAGAGAGAGCAACTGTGGGTTGCTTCTTGGATGACCATGAAATGAGCTTTGAACCTGTAAAGGTAAGATAACCTGAAGTGCTCCTTCTATCTTCCTTGGAGCCAGCCCAATCTGCATTAGAAAATAGCTTCAAACCTAAATCAGATACATAATGATAATAAAGTCCTTCATTTATGGTTCCTTTGAGATACTTGAGAATCCTTTTGGAAGCATCCATATGTGGTTTCCTTGGCGTGTGCATAAATTGGCTTAGCACACTCACACTGTAACATATATCTACTCTTGTCAATGTGGCATAGTTGAGACTACCCACTAGAATTTGATATGATGTGATGTCCTCTATGAGTTCACCTTCATGTGAGCTCAATTTGTGATTGACCTCCATTGGAGTACCTGCAATCTCACAATCTTGCATCTTGAATTTTGCCAACATGTCCTTAATGTACTTTCTTTGAGTGAGAAACAAACCATGATCTTTGTAGACAACTTCCAAACCTAGGAAGTAGGTAAGGGAACCCAAATCACTTATCTTGAACTCTTCTCTCATCTGATCTTTGATCTTCTTCATACCATCTGCATCATTTCCTGTCAATATAATATCATCTACATATACACATAGGTAGATGACCTCAGAGTTACTCTTTTTAATAAAGAGTGAAGGATCTGCCTTGCTTGGTTGAAAGCCTTTGTCCTGCAAGAATGAAACAAGCCTCAAATTCCAAGCTCTTGGAGCTTGCTTGAGACCATACAATGCTTTGTTAAGTTTACACACATAATCGGGATAAAATTGATTCTCAAAACCAGGTGGTTGTGCCATATATACCTCTTCTGTTATCCAACCATTCAAGAATGCATTCTTTACATCTAGTTGAAGTATCTTCCAATTCTTGGAAGAGGCAATACTAAGCAAAACCCTAATAGTAGGCATCTTTGCCATAGGAGAGAAAGTCTCCTCATAATCAATTCCCTGAGTTTGTGCAAAGCCTTTTGCTACAAGCCTTGCCTTATACCTGTTAATGGAACCATCAGAATTCTTCTTGAGTTTATAGACCCATCTTGAGCCTATTACCTTCATGGATGAAGTCTTGGGCACCAAATCCCAAGTGTTGTTTTCCTCAAGTGCTTCAATCTCTTCCTTCATTGCATGCTTCCATTCTGTTTTTGCTTTGGCCTCTTCAAATGATGATGGCTCCTCTTGGTTTATATCCTGTGCTATGTAAATAGAATGTTTAGTTACTAATGAGGTGTCAAACCCATACCTTTCTGGTTTTTTCTTTTCCCTCATAGATCTTCTTAGGCCATGATGTGATGATTCTGCCTCATGTCCAAGTTCCTGCAATTTTGCTTTACCTTTAGACTTCTATGCTTTGATCTTTCCCATCTGAGATTCTTCATCATCCTCTGAGGTGTCTTGTTCTTCAATCTTTGGTTGTTCTCTACCAAGCTTTGGAAAATCTTCTTCAAGATCATATGGTAAATTGACCTTCCTGCATGAATCTTCATACCATGAATTGTTCTCATAAAAAACTACATCACTGCTTACCAAGAATCCTTTGTTGGTAGGGTTGTATAACCTGTAGCCCTTTTGATTGTTGTCATATCCAATAAATACACACCTTTCTGTCTTTGGATCCATCTTGCCTCTAACCTGTGAAGGAACATGAGCAAAAGCAATACATCCAAAAATTTTACAATGATCTAAGCTTGGTCTTCTTCCATTCCAAGCCTCATATGGAGTCATCCCATCAAGGGATTTTGAAGGCAACCTATTAATCAAGTAAGTGGCTGTAGATACAGCCTCATCCCATAAGTAATTAGGTAAATGCTTTTCATTTAACATAGACCTTGCAGCTTCAACAATTGTCCTATTCCTCCTTTCTGCCACTCCATTTTTCTCAGGAGTGTACCTTGTAGTTACCTCTCTTTGATTCCTCTTTCTTGAAGAAAGGAATCAAACTCATGGGAGAAGTATTCTCCCCCTCCATCTGACCTTAGCCTTTTTAGTGATTTACCTGTTTGGTTCTCCACAAGAGCCAAATATCTTTTGAACCATGAAAAAACTTCATCTTTGTGTTTCATAAAGAATAGGATAGTCCATCTGCTGCAATCATCAATAAAGGAGACATAATACCTTGATCTAGATATTGAAGCTTCCTTGCTAGGTCCCCATACATCTGTATGAACCAACTCCAAGAGATTTCCATGCATATAACCTTTCTTCATGAATGGTAACCTGTGAGACTTTCCAAATTGACATGCACTACACTTATAAATCATATGTTGTTTTGACAAATTAGGGAGTCCAAGTACACTTTGGTCCTTGCAAATTTGCTTTAATGACCTTTCACCAATATGTGCTAACCTTTTGTGCCATACTTCCAATTCTGTGAGTGTCTGACTACCATAATTAAAGAGAGCAATGTTTCTAGTGTCCTGTAATTCAAATGTGAACAATCTTCCTGTCTTTTCACCTTTTGCAATTTTTCTGAATCCTTGACTTGGATCTTCAACAAATGCTCTTGCTTTTGTGAACCTGACTTGCAACCCTTTCTCTACTATCTGCCCAACACTTATCAAATTCTTTGTAATGGTAGGGACATAGAGTACCTTACTGAGTAGGTTGATGTTTCCATCAGGTGCTTTGACATTGCCTATTTTCTCCACAGGATGTTTTGTATCATCTCCTGTTTGTACCTCATGCTTATTCCTTGGATCTTCTAAATCTGATAGGAGTGCCACATTTCCTACCACATGATTTGAACAACCTGAATCTATGTAGAAAACATGCTCATCAGATTTACCTTGTGGCATAGCCATGTTCATGATCAATAATGAATCCTCTTTGTTTGAGTCTTCTGTGTAGTTATTGTAGTCTCTCCTTCCTTTGTAGCCTCCTTGATAGTTTGAATGATTGTAGTTGTTGTAGTTGCCATGATAATTGTTGAACCTTCCTCTTGAGTAGCCATAACTTCCTCTATTGTATCCTCTGCCTCTTTGATTCTTGGAATTCCTAAAGCAATTTTGAGTTGTATGATTAGTTAATCCACAAATAGAACATGGGTTGGAGTCTTGGGATCTCCCCCTGCCTTGTCTACCTCCTCTTCCTCTACCTCTGCCATGTCTTCCTCTACCTGCATAGTTAACTTGATATGTACCTGCTTCATCATCCATTTTCTTTGCCTTTCCTTTGTTATCTTTGGACTTGCTTTTATCAGTGTATAAAGCTGAAGATTGATTACCTTTAGAGCTTTCTCCATTTTTGATAAGCTTTGCCTCTTGAGTAAGTAGTTGTCCAATGAGTGTATTGAAATCAGGTACATGCATGTCCAACTGATCTGCTATGTCCTTGAGCTTTGTGACAAAATCAGTCACATTTTGTTTGGGAGCCTTCTTGAGAGTTGTGAAATCAAGCCATAGTTGATGCTTCCTAGCTTTGGTACTTGAAGAGAAGAAAGCTTCAAGTGCATCCCACACTTCCTGAGATGTCTTACAACTTCTAATGTGAGGCAACAAAAAATCTGAGATAGAGTTGAGGAGATAAGACCTTGCAAGTGCATCCTTGGAGCACCATGTGCTCAATCTTTCTTTCTCTTCTTGTGTTGGTTGACTTTTGTTCCTGAAACTTGGCATAACTTCATCTCCAGCCACATAACCATATAGACTTCTACCTTGGAGATAAGCTTCCATCCTTAATGACCAAGCTGAGTAATTAAATCTATCCAATTTGTCAATTGATGAAGGAAATCCATCTGCCATGTTGTCCAACCTTGCTCTGATAAGCTCTGATACCACTGTGAAGAGATGGATAGGTATGTGCTTGAAGATGAAGAGGTGTTGCAAAATCCTTGATCTACACCAGCCAAATGAACTCCAAGAGTATATGGTGGGCCCTTTTAGCTTGCCAATGGATTTATTAGACATCCTATGTACCTTGGAAGATCACTCTCAAAAAGATAGATCAAAACAGATAAGTTGGAGTTAGCTCAGAGGTGAAAACTTGCTATTCTTGGTCAATACACCTGTCCAGTGTTTTACATAATTCTCTGAGCACAACATCAATTAGCTTAATTCCTCTTGGTGAAGTCTAGGTAGCTTAAAGAGCTAACTTTCAAGAGTAATCTCATCAAAAATAATAAACCACACACTGAGAATGAGTTTTAACAAGTGATGACATCATCTCGATTTTCACGGGCTGCTATAGTTTGAGAATAGTGAGCAGAAAAATGAACATAACTCAAAATTTAGGAATCCAATGATTATAAAAATGTGTATGGGTATACTAGACAATAAGCTGAATCCAACAAGCTTTAAATCACTGAATTTGGATACGTAACCACTGAGAAATGGCTCTGACAATGTGAGTGAAAAAATCGGGTACGTGACAGAGAAGTGAAGATGAACATACCCTGTTGACTTTAAATGAACATAACTGACGATTGAAACATTCAAATGACATGAAAATTTGTGAGCATATAGTAGACTTATAGAGCTAACTTTATCAAGTTAAATTATTGAAAATGATGCACCAAGCTCAGAGAAACCATCTTTGCAATCTGACTGAGAAAACTGAGAGTAATGGCAGTGAGTAGTACACTTCACAAGAATATGGACATATGAACTTAAATAATCATGAAAATGAAAGTATATTGCTTGTACAATACAACTGACTTACTGATATATATGTGTGCTTTGTAATCACACCTTGATATGGCATAAAGCTCAGCTCTTGGAGGTCTTCACATAGGTCTCTCTAACCATGACTAAAATTGCCATCTATTTATAGTTGAGTTTGGGAGGCTAACTTCCCTCAATCACTCTCCAATCAATCAATGATTGATTTGATTCTATACCTACCACAAATCACGAATTTGTGGCTCCTCTTTCCCTTTTTGATCATGTGGACTCAACCACTTAAGATTCTTTCACTGTTACATTAAGTAAAGTCTTCAAAAGTTACAAGAGGTAGTTCACAAGTGAACTTTACATAGTCTTCATTTTGAAGCTTCTTTTATGACTTTGTGGGACTCAAGCCAATACTTAGGCTTGTCATAGACTTGCTCCAACAATAAATACCTCGAACTTTGCCTTCAATGGATATATCCATGCATGCCTGGAAAAATCATCGATGAAAGTCACGAGGTAAAGATAATTCCCAAAAGAATGTCTTTGCATAGGACACATACATCACTATGTACAAGCTGCAATTTTTGAGTGGCCTGAACTAAAACATCTTTTGGAAAGAAAGAACACTACATTTTGCCCAAAATATAGCCTTCACATACATGTTTACCAGGTGCCTCAAGTTTGGGAAAAGCGGACACCATTTTAGATTTCTGTAAGCGTAGCGAACTAGCGAATTTCAGGTGACCAAAGCGTGCATGACAAAGCTTAGCATCTGACATAGCTTGAGAATCATGTACTGCACATGCCAAATCATTTACAGATCTTTCATAGTCTATGAGCTTATATAGCCCACCACATAAAATTCCAGAAGCAATAATGACATTGCCATTTGACGGATCATGAACTGTACATCTATCATCAACAAATTTCACAACCAAGCCAATCTTGGCTAATGCAAAAACTGATAACAAATTTTTCTTGATCCCTGGTACAAACAAAGCATGTAACAAAGTGAAAGAACTACCATCAGGAGTAGTCAAAATGATCTTACCAACTCCCATTACAGTATAGGAGGAGTTTTTGGTGCATGTAACAGTATTTCCTATAGAGGCAAGCTTGAGTGAAGAGAAGAAATTGTGCGGCGAAGTAATATGTTTGGTCGCCCCACTATCAAAGTACCAAACATCTAAGTCTACTGCAGACATGCATTGCTCATGAGAAGATGGATCAAAACTACAAACAATAGTAAATGCCCATTCTTCTTCCTGCACAAGATTAGCAGACTTTGTTTTCGGTGTAGAGGCCTTTGCAACAACCATTGCGGCCTCTTTCTTCTTTGCCTCTTTAGTAGCCATTTTTGGACAGCTCTTGTGACATGATCATTTGCTTTATAGTATTTGCAAAACAATTTTTGTTTTTGTGATTTCTTCTCATCTTTGTCTTCCTTCTTCAAATGTGCAACATCTGCAGATTTCTGCGATCCCCCTTGGGACAAAACAATCCAAGTAGCCAGATACCCCTCAGATAACAAAAGGTGTGCTTAACTATTGGAACATCAAGCTTAGACTATGCTTGAGGTGGATTTGATCTACATCAAAAAGTTATCGCTTGGATTACCTCAAAAAAAAAAAATCCATTGGAGAGTTCTTTTACTTATGCTCGTCTATTGTATTTTCTTAAAAATATTTTTCATAGATCATTTACCATTGTAAAATCCTAGAGCTTTACCCATGTAAAAGGAGAAAAAGAGAAGTCAAATTCCACAAATTTGAGGTGGTTGAGCTTGGCAATCAATGAATCAATCAATCACCTAAACGTAGATCAAGCAAATCTTCACTTTTCCTAGATTGTAGGGAAGGGATTTATGGTCTTCAACAAATAATCCCGCCTTCATTTGAATTTAAACTCCACTTTTGGAAGTCATGGAGCACTTCAAGAGTCTATATAAAGACTTCAAACCACTTGTACATAACATGGAGGCAATATACATACACTTGTGGCCATCATGGTCTTGCTCCTTCATTTCTTTGCATCATCTTCTTCAATAATAAACTTGTAGAGGCTACTGCTCTCTCTACAGAGCTCCAAATTGGAATGACTAAGCCTTCATTGGAAGTTATTAGTGTCTAAATTATTTATAAAAATTCTCAAAGCATTTGGTTCAGTAGATTTGAAGAAATCTCAAATTTTTTGTCTTGGGGTCTATCTCTGTGCATCCCTGAAAAATAAGGGGTACCACTGCTATGTGTCAAGTTCATTCCAAAAGCATATTGTACTTATTTCTTGTAATCTTGTGCATTATATACACTCAAAAATATTTTTATCATTCCTCCAAAAGGATTTTTTCTAATTTTAATTATGTTGGCTGCTATGAGCATTTGAAGTTGATTGTTTCATCCAAAAGATAGTAAGTTTTTTGAGCTAGTCAATGTGCAAACCTATCTATTTTGTATCGAATCTTTCTCATTAATGCTCAAAGGCACATAGTGGATTTTATTGCACTTATCACATGCCTATAAAGTCTATTTGAGTCTCCATAAGCTCAAGGGCTGGTCCTGTGCTGGTTGGCTAGACCAAACTTCATCGCTTCACAACTCACTTTTCTACCTCCTACAAGCGTCTCCAAGTTCTTTCATTAACTCATTGCCAATGCCTGATACTTAGGCGCATAAAAATACTCATGTGAGAGGCAACAAACGGAATATTAGGCTGAGTTATACATAAGTAAATCAAGCATCCAACAACGTATTGATAGAGAACAAGAACAACATCAGATGCATCTCCAACACAATGAAGACTCAACCTTAAACATATTTCCATATGAGTGGCAATAGGTTTGCAATCTTCAAGGCCAAAATGTTGCAATGATGTGTCGATATATTTTGTTTGACACAAAAATATTTCCCCAACAACTTGCATAAGCTAAATGCCCGAATAACGATGTAGGTGCCCCAAATTTAACATCTCAAAAGAGGCATGCAAATTCAGACTTAAAATTAGCAGTATGCTTCTTGTTAGGACCAATGAGTAGCATGCCATCAACATGTACAACAATGATAAGAAGTACATCATCTGGACACATAAGGTACTCTTAGTTGGAGTCTTCTCCAAACCATAAGCAATAAATTAGGCATGTACCTTTCCATACCAAGCATATGGCGCTTTCTTCAAACTATATAATGCCTTTTTCAACCTACACACTTTGTTTTCATGACCTTTCTACACAAAATCACAGGGTTGAAATACATAAACTTCCTCATGTAAGTCACCATTCATAAATGGAGTTTTAATGTCCAACTACTATACATTCCAACCATGATGTGTTGCAAGTGCACAAATGCTATAAATGGGTGGTCATTCAGCATGTGGGTGCAAAGGTCTCATAAAAATCAATTCCTCTCTTGATCAGAACCTTTTACAACAACCCTAGACTTATCCCTATCAATTGTTCCATCAAGCTTACATTTTAGCTTGTATACCCATTCAGTGCCAATGGCTTTTTTGCCTCAAGAAAAATCACATAAAGACCATGTACCATACTTCATAATAGCATCATATTTTGATTGCATAGTAGCCATCCATTTTTTTAAATTTTATGCTTCATCAAAAGAAACAGACTCATTCTCATCATAAAGACTAAAGACATCCATTACATAGCAATCTAATGCAAAGGTTGGTGCATCTAATTTTCTATGTCTCAAAGTCTACACCAACCATTTGGGCAATAGTTTTTGCCTCCTCTATATTAGTCCTCTCATCAAAAAGTGCATCATATGAATATGCACTACTTTCTCATTCAATTTCTTGCATTGTTGTTTAGGCACTAATGCATATGCTAGAGACCCAAAGGTAAGTGGGTGAGCAACATATGGCTTGTGACCATGCCAAGCCTCATATGGAGTGATGGATTATAGTGCTTTGGTGGGATGCCTGCTAAGTACATATGTTGCACACATAAAACCTCAAGCCACAAGCTATGTGTTAAAGCTTGACTTTTGACCATCCACCTGGACATCTCCATGAGAGACATGTTCTTTCTTTCAGCAAATCCATTTTGTTGAGGTGTATATGACACTATACATTGATGTTTTATCCCACACTCATCCAAAAATGCATTAGAATCAAAAGACATGTATTCCCCCTCAATCAAAATGGAGGGTGCCCAATTTAAATGCTGACAAATTTTAGCCATAACTAGAATTTTTTTTTTTGACGCACATAAACAATTTGGAATTTGCTTTCAATGGATACACCCATGCATGCCCAGAGAAATCATCAATAAAAGGCATGAAGTAAAGGTAGTTCCCAAAAGAAGGTATCTGCATAGGACCACAAACATCACTATGAAAAAGTTGTAGTTTATGAGTGGCTCAAACTGAATCACCTTTTGGGAAGGATGAATGTTGCATTTAGCCCAAAATACAGCCTTCACAAACATGTTTACAAGGTGCCTCAATTTTGGGCATAGAAGACAACATTTCAGATTTCTATAGGCATAGAAAACTAGAAAAATTTGGATAACCAGAGCATGTATGCCAAATCTTTGCAACTGAGATAACCTAAGAATCTTGAACTACACATCCTGAATCATTCATAGATTTTGTGCACCATATGAGATTATAATATAGCCCATGATATAAAATGCCAAAGGAAATAATAACATCACTATTTGAGAGATCATGAGTTATATATTTATTATCAACAGATTTGACAGCCAAACCAATCTTCATTAATGCCAAAACTGACAACAAATCTCTCTCGATCCTTGGTAAATACAAAGCATCTGGCAATGTGAAAGAACTACCAACAATAGTGGTCAGAATGATCTTACCAACTCCCATTAATGGATAAGAGGAATTGTTAAGACATGTGACAATATTCCTTGTAGGGGTAGGCTCAAGTGGAGTAAAAAAACTGCACTGCAAGGTAATATGTTTGGTTTCCCCACTATCAAAGTACCAAACATTTGAGTCTACTACAAACATACATTGATTGACATGAGAAGATGGATCATAGCTACATATAATAGTTAATGCCCATTCTTCATTCTGAACAGGATTAACAGACTTTGTTTTAGATGTAGTAGCCTCTACAACAACCATTCCAACCCCTTTCTTCTTTGCCTCTTTTGCAACTAGTTTTGTACAATGGCATGATCATTTCCCTTGTAGTAGTTAGAAAACTAATTCTGTTTTTTTGTTTTCTTCTCATCTTTGTCTTCCTTCTTTGACTATGTAGCATTAGGAGATTTCTACTTACTAGTAAATGAGCTCCATTTACATTTGCCCTTCTTACTAGATAGGAAAGCTTGATATACAACATGCATAATGGACTTGTTCTGCCTAGATTGTTCTTTGTGAAACAAAAGAAAGAATAAATCCTCAACTGTTAAGGCATTTCAATTTCCTTTCATCATCAATCCAAGAGTAGAAGCAAAACTCTAATATGAATCTAGAAGATTGTTAAGAACAGCCTACACAAGTGAACTATCTGGTAAGACTTCATTAGCAGAGCAACTACTCCTTCAAATCTTTGGTATCTTTGTCAAAAAACTAGCACTCTCCAACTATTTTCTAAGGTAAGCAACATGAGCCTCATTTCTTTCCTAATATAAACTACAACACTCATGTGTGAACTTTCTAGGATTTTCACGTAACCACTCTCATGTATGCATAGTCTTAAGTAATCAGCTCTACCTCTTTATAGAAGTTCTCACCAATCAATGCATAATCGTGGGCTTCTTAGGCTAAGCTTCATTTTCTATCAGAAGTAGCATGGGGGAGCGAGATCCCGCTTTTAAGAACTCCACTAATAGAGTGATCCATGTTGTTTCCACTAGGAGTGTAGTCAAGCATGGAGGACACTACTTTAATAGCCTGTACACATCCATTTCCATGGTAGGAAAATATACTCTTAAATGTCCATTGTTTTACAAAGTTCATTGCTTAGAGTAATGGTGACCTAATAGTCCTATGTGCACCTATTGTAGAAGGCTCACGTGCTCTTCATCATTAATACAACAAGACAAGATACCTTGTTAGTACTATCTATACAAGTTTCCTGCTAGAAATTCATATTGTTTTGATCATGTCATGTCACCCTTGTCGATCTTAACATGTTTATGTGGGGGTTGAAAGTTAAGATATGCACTACCTTTTGAGCCCATTTAGGAACTACTTCTAGGTTAAAGAGATAGATGGCTGGAACTTCATCAGACTCACCTTAGAAGGATTCACGTAAGGTGAGTTAAGATAGTTGGTTAATCTGGAAATGGGTTTTACCTTTTTTAACTACCACTCCAAATTCATAATCCATTGGTAAAAGAAACCATCTTACTAAAAATCCTATATTCCAAGGTCAATTGACCAAGTAAATTAGGGCTTGATGATTAGTAAAGAACTTACCCATGTTATCCAAAAGATAGTGTCTAAATTTCTTTACCACATATACCATACCTAATCTCTCACATTGAGTTGTTGTATAATTCCTTTTTATTGCGTTCAATTGGCGATTGGCATAAGCTATTGGTAAATTGGGATTTATTTCATTAGTGGGTTGTTCTAGCACACATCCAATAGCATAATGGGATGCATCTACATGAACATGGAGCAATTTGTTCCAATCTAGAGTTGTCAATATAGGGGTAGAGCACAAATGTCTTTTAAGCTCTAGGAGGGAAGTTTTCACACACCTCATTCCATTCAAAATTAGTTAAGAGGTTGTGAAGAGGCTTTGATATGAACACATACCCATGGATAAAATTTCAATTGTATCCATAATGGCCCATAGAGGCTTGCACCTCTTCACATTTTTGGGTCATGGTAACTATACGATGGCTCTAATCTTATCTTCATATGCCAATATAGCATTATTTGAATTAATGTGACCTAAAATGTTACCTTTTTGCACCATAAATACACATTTCTCAAGGTTAAGGCACACTCAATACTCTTGAAACCTGTTGGATACTTGTCTAAGCTCAAGGATGCGATCCTTTCTCATGTTGGAGTGTGCATAGATATCATCCACATAGAATTTTAAAGTCTTCCATAGCAACTCCTTAAAAACATGGCACATAAGCCATCAGAACATAGCTAGTGCACTATTGATACCAAATGGCATCCCATGAAAGACATAGATGCACCACTCAGTTGCAAAATCCATCTCGAATTGGTTTTCTATGGCTATCAGCACTTGAGTGTAGCCTAAAAATCCATCAAGAAAGTTATAAACTTTGTTGCCAACGATTCAGTGTAAAAAACTTTCTTTGTAATGGGATGCAAATAACTATCTCATATTATTACAACATTAAATTTCTTTGAGTTAATACAAACATGAAATTTTACAGTTTTCTTGGGCACAAATATGATGGTGGATGTTGACTCTACATGCTCAATATCGTAAATAAATCCAAATTCTCTCAACATATCGATCTCTTCCTTCATCTTGGCAATGTAAATATTGTTATAAGTGTATGTTCTCTATTTCATGGGTTTTGCCTCTAGGATCATGGGGATTCTATGAATACATATAGCCAATCTCTTCCTTCATCTTGGCAATGTAAATATTGTTATAAGTGTATGTTCTCTATTTCATGGGTTTTGCCTCTAGGGTCATGGGGATTCTATGAATACATATTTTTGGATCCACCCCTTTTAGGAATTTATACGTCCAAGCAAACATCTATGTATTTTCAAAGTAAGGTTATCAACTCTTGTTCTTCATATGGGCTTAAGTCGCCACCTATGGATGTGCATATTTCCTCTTGGTCCTTAATTGTCACCACAAAATATCTTTGTCCTCTCCTTGGTATCATTAGCCTCTCTAGCTTCTCTCTTACTCATTTGTAATAAGATTTTTCTATCATCCATTTCATATTAAAGTCTTTGGGCACTTCTAATAGTGAAGTATCCTCCTCAAGTGTGTGTGTACTTGAGCCAATATGACTCAAGGACTTGTGCCAATGAGACTATATCTCAATTGCCACACAAGTGCATATAGTGGGATCTTTAACACACATTTAAATGTCAATCCTAAGGAACGACTTACCAAGCGTGTGAACACGTGTGCACACGTGATGGAAAATGAATTGGTTTAGATAGCATGCATGAGAAAAGACTACTACCTCTCACACTCACTGAAATACTGAAAGTGTTTGCCGCAAGCCTCTTTTCAGCAGTTTTGGTATTTTGAGGTTTTCTCCCAGCCCAGAACTCCGAACATAGGCAATAGGGTACTCGTTTCGAAGCTCTCGACGAGACGCATCCAACGGTGGTGGTCTCACTCAATTCTGACCACTCTGCTTCAAGTTATGGCAAAAACAGTGAATTACGGGAGTCACAAACACCCGCGCCATAACTTCTCCTAGCTTACGCACGCACTACAGCAGCTCAAAACAAAGGGAAAGGGGTAGACAACAGTCCTACACATGCATTTCAAGCATAACACACACATACAAGAGCAAAATGAAGATCAAAATCAGCAAGAAAGAGGCAAACTCGAAAATTCTGAAGAGCTCTTTGTTCACAATGGCAAGAGTTTTTTACAAAGAGTCACAAAGTGACTTATATACATGAGCCCTAAGTTTGGTCCTTTCACACAAGTGACCGGCACTTTTTATTCACTAAGAGACTAATTTCCTACTATTGTACATGGGTAATCTCTATTCTTCTGTGGGGATGCATCTAGAGGACTCCTCTAGTGCATTTACAATGGAAATATATTACAAGAATGAATATAATACAAAAGTTTGATGTCCAAATTGGAAAAATTTTGGGGCCCGTCTTTTTCTCCGCTTCGTACTTTCTTTAGCTCTGCAACACTCTCCCCCTCTTCATCTCTGTCGTCCCTTGACAGACTTTGCTTCCCGCACGCATCCAGTGGTCAGTATTGTCTGTAGTTAAACAGACATGCAGATTCGATGGCCTTCTTGATTCAAGCTCTACTACTCGAGAGCCTGTTGCACTTGTCTTGCCTGTTGACTTGGGTTGCAACGCACGCCACCAGTGACTAGGAATGTGCTGTTCTTAGTCACCCTTAAACTTTTCAGCCTCTACCCCTTTATAACTTTTGGTCCTCTGATTTGTCCTGGTTGCACACATCTGACCCTGTTGTATTGCTTTGAGGCTGTTTGCTTCTTCCCCCATGCATGACCTGGATGCTTTGCCTTTTTGCTTGATGTGTGCCCCTGCGGGGCTCTGTGCAGAGATGGGTAATGCGCCCCTGCGGGGCTTCCTGCAGAGATATGTATCTATTGCACCGTCTTAGACTTTGATTTTCTTCTTCTTTTCTTTTTGCTTGATTGCCCCTCTACACGTCCCTCCTCCTGAACTCTGTCGTCCTCGACAGGCTTTTTGTGGCGACGTGTGTATGTTTGTATGGCTTGTCGCTCTCTTTGATTTAGCAGATTCGCGTGACACAGCATGAATTCCTTCCATTGCTGAGACTTTACTCCGTCTTCTGGCGCCTGTCTATGATCAGCAAAGAAACTTGTTTCATAGGCCACCAGCCTTGCATTCAAATTGGAAGTCATTTTAACAAAAATTTCTGAATCAATTTCGAAGAAGCCTGTAAAAAATGCTTCTTCAAAGGTCTGCATGTACGGCGATGGCAAAAACATAAGGCGAGAATAATATGCCATAATGGTGAGTCGGCTGGGAATGGTAGATAGATCAAAAATCAAGGCCTTTGAGCCTTGCGTAATTCCAATGAAATTCAAAAAGGTATATTTGGCATGTTGGAACACCTTTAGCACTATTAATAACATGCTGAAAATTTTATTGGTCATTTTGACCGCTAAATCTGGAACTGAAGCGTATCTGGAAATCCAAAATTCCATTGTCTTTACCATATATTCTTCGGTTGGTAGGTAATTATGTGGCGGACTAGGTAATAAAGGGTAGTTGAGCCATTGATTATTGATATTGCCTTGGCGCTGTCCTTCCCAAAATTGCATCCAAGATCGTCTACGGGGTACAGGACAAAAAGATGGATTGACTTGAAGTTCATATGGTGATGCTTCCCACTGTACCCGCAACGTTGGATGTTTCTCCAAAATCTTTCTGCGCCATATCGGATCCGCCTTCTCGAACTCCTCTTGAGTGTATTTAAAAGTGTCATGCCTGAATTGAAGGTTGTGGTCCGGATCTTTATTCGTTGCAGACTTTATATAATATCTAGTTTGCTCTTTAAGTAGTCCGTATGGTACATTGAATGGCTTCAAAATTTGTTCCATTTGTTTATTATCTATCTGAGCTTCTTTCATGATTCTGATGATCTGATCTTCAAATTCCGCAGTAAGCTGGGACACCAGTAGTGCCCTTTCTGGTCTGCTCAGTTATGCAATTTCTCGTGTGTTAGCTTCGAATGGAACCTCCTTTTCCGCCCTTATTGGTGAATGATACGAGGGGGGAGAGAGAGGACGTACCTCTTCCTCCACAGTAGCCGCAGTCTCTGGTGGAACTACTGGTGTCCCCTGTTGTGCTCGCTGCTGTAAGTGCTCTTGAAGCTGTTGGATTAAATCATCTTTTTGCTTGTTTTCCTCTTCGGCCTTAGCAATGGTTGCCTGGTGTTTCATTAGTTCCTGAGCGACAATGTTCATGTGCTCTGTGTCTTCCTTACACTGTCGCAGGTAGTTATTCTCTGCTTTTTTCCATTTCGTTCTGAGTGCAGCTGTGTCCTCCATATATTTCTTTTCCCAATCGGCAATTGTCTCTTGCTCCTTTTTGAGCTGATCTGCATACATGATCACTTTCTCTTCTAATCCTTTGATGTTTGTTTCCAGTTTGTCTTGTACTTTGACTGGTTGGTCATTTAAAAGAGCAGCCATAAGCTCTTTGTTTCGTTGTCGTAATGCCTCTGCCTCATCCATGTACACTTTAATCTGTGATTCCAGAATTTTACTCCTGGAAGTCATCCGTGCCTTTTCAGCCTCATTTGCTTGTAGTTTTTTGGTGATATCTTGTAGTTGTGCTTTTAATTGCGCATTTTCTGTCTCTAGCAGGCTATATTTGCTTTTTATTTCTTTCACTTCAGATTCTTTTTGTACTACCTGTGCTTTTTCTGTTTCTAGCTCCGTAGAGAGATTCTTACCCCATTTTTGAAGTTCGATTTTGTCTCGCATGGCTTGGTCATAATCTTCATCCGCATCAGCCGTAAGTTGTTGTGTGTCTAGTGCAGTTCTGATCATGTCCTGCACCACGGGCTTGAGCTGAGCTATATCCACATTTAGCCATGTCCTTGGTATGTCTAGGGTTTCTCCTGTTTGTACATCTTTGCCTTTGTCGCTATGGATCGTTTCATTGTGTGGTTGCCTGATTTGGAGATGTACTTGCGGTTCTGCGTCATCGTCCACCACATCAAGAACCTTCGTGGCACTCCCTTGAAATGTGACATCCATGGGGGACGGTTCTGCCACAACCCTTATAGGTGTAAAGGGTTCTTCGTCTTCTTTTTGTGTTTCCTGACATTCCTACTTGGGTGTCTTCAGGCGTAATTTTCTGGGAGGTGTGGCCTCCTTGATTTGGATGTTGGAAGTTTCATTAAGTTTTAAAGTGACGTGACCTTCCATGTTTGCTTCCTTGCTCCTGGTACCTTGATCTTCTTGTGTCACGTGATCTTCCTGCTTGAGGTCTTTGTGCTCCTCATTATAGTCTACCTCATTTAATTCCTCCCATTGGCCGTCATCCTTGGATTCGCTTTGAATATCTACATCCAATAATGATGTATTGGGTTCCTCTTGGCCATCGGATCCAGAACTAGAGTTATCTAGCCCAATTTCTCGATATCTATGTACTTTGGTGAGTTTGGTCTTTGTTTCCCTAGCTTGTTCGGACTGCTGATAGTGATGACCCTGAACCGGTAAATTGACTTGTCCTGCTGTATATCGATGGGTCTCGTCCAGAGCGTCTGTCAAGTCTTGGGCTGTTATTTCCTTCCTTCCTTCAATAGTACTTTTGGGCAGTACATGGATCCTCTTAGTAGTTGGTGTGTCTTCCTCATTTAGCTTTACCTCCCGTAATCTCTTAGTACCTCTCATTCTAGGTTGAGAGCTCGTTTCTGCCGCTTCCACAGTATTTGCTCCTTTCTTTTTCTTAGGGACTGTCGCCATTTTGGCATACTGGGCAATGACAGTCGATGATGGCATCTCTTGTAAATGTTCCCTCATTCCTAAGGCATGGTAAATCAGGATGGTTAGTGCCACACTGCCATTTAGGAACTTCTTATTCTTCCATTGCTTCTTCGCTTCGAACAATCTTTCTTGAACATAAGGAGTCAAATTGATTTGATTTCCAATTTGTTTGATGGCATGGGACAGTAGTTGCACAATGATCTTTTGTGGAGCTGTGTATCGATGCATGTTCGGGAAGCAAAAGTGTTGGTGGATCAATCTGACCTCATCTTCTATGTCCACCCGGTTGATGTCGACGAAGGTTCGGGTCTTTGCACCTTTACTTTCTTCTTTTACTATGGTGACTCCATCCTTTTCCCATCCAAAAGCTTCCTTGATTAATTCATGAGTGAATTGAATAATCACCCATTCTCCCGTCTTATCCATTACTCTTGCTTCCGGCACGAGAGGATCATGTAGTGCTGGCTGTAGCGTATTCATGACTTGAGTGCATCTTTGAAAATCAGGCTTATAGATTGGCAGTTCAAAGTACTTATGTATGCCTGCTTTCTTCATGGTCTCTTCCATGGAAGGAAGTGTATGTTGCACGCGAAAATCCTGGGACATTATTGGAAACATATGATCTGTGTCCATGATTTTGATTGTTGCGAGGAACAAGTAGTCCCCTGCAGGCTGGTCGTCTCGGAACCAGTGTCCCTTGGCCTTTGTGATACTTTGGGGAGGAAAATCCATCACTTCCTCGGGTACGGTTGCTTCAGAATCTTCAGAAGCCATCTGCACTCAATATAGAGCATGAATTAATGGCCATATTTTATCAGAAATCCTCCTTTATTTGTTTGCCCTAAGCTTGATATTGCTTCGAGTGAATGGTGTCGTCCCTTCCCCGTGTGTGCGAGAAAGGTAATACCTGGATTTTTCTTATGTTTATGTATTTTTTTATATTTTCATCTGAAAAGGAAAACAGAAAAGTTAGTTCATATCCGAAGCGGTTATTAAAATTTTTTGGGGTATTTTCTTAGGATATGTACAAGTGCTCTCCTATTTCTCCATTAGGAAAATGTGCTTGACTATCCTGAAATAGAAGAAGGATGTGCCGAATGCTTGGCCTTGTAATGTGGCCCTATCATGCATACTTGAGGTGCATTAGAAACTTCATGAGTGCACGGGAAAGCTTTATCTCTTCGACCCTCCGTTCCTCCTGGTTGCTTTGGTTTCCAGATCCATTTTGTGAACACTAAGGTAGGTTGGGTTGACTTCTCGATCCGCGCAGCGCCTTGTGTTCTATTTGCTTCCTCCATTGTTCGAGTGAAATTGGCATTGGTCTCCCAGTTTCTCGGTTGACTCCGGCGTGTTGTTGTGTTTTTCCTTGTCTGATGTCGTACCTCTTCTTTTGTCTTTAACTCCTGTTTAGCTGCTTGTGTGAGCTTTTTGGGAATCCATATCTGGAGTCGCGATCTTTGAGCCTCGAGCAAGGTCTTAGGGATCCATACTTGCACGGATTCTTTTCGTCTGTAGTTCCTTGCAGCTGGTTTGGTGATGCCTGTGTCCTTCCTCAGAGTGGGTGCGGACGTTTCTCGACTCTGTATTTGATCCTTGCGTACCCACTTATATTTGGGTGGGTCTTGATTCGAGTATCTGCTTGTTTGTTTCCAATAGTGCGATCTTTGGATGTTTCGAGCCTGCGTAGGAGAGCACGTCTCCTCAATGGTTGGCTTTTCCACAATTGCATTGGATAACTTCGACTCTATTGTGGACGTCGCTAGGATTGAAGTTTCAGCTTCTATGCATTTGCTTTCTGAGTGGTGAGCATAGTTGATACTTTCTTCTGTCGTTTTTTGAACCTCCTCTGATCTTGGCATTATCATGGTTTGGTTACATGGTTTCTCTTCAAGTAAGCTGAAAATCTCCTTATGCCCTATCGTAGCCGAAATATAACCTTGAGCTAGATGGATACACGCCTCTGTCTCAATGATCCAATCGTGTCCTAGAATGAAGTCTTCTATCAGATCTTCATCCTCACACACTAGGACTCTTTGTTCCATGGAGGAATTTCCTAGGTGGAGGGATACATTCGTGGTTCCAATGCATTCTATGGTGTGACCTCCAATTCCTATCAATTGGGCTTTCGTGGGATTCAATTCTAATTGCAGCTCCTCTGCTATTCTCCTTCGCATGCAGCTAAGGCCTGCTCCTGAGTCTATCAATGCATCTATCAATTTGTACTCTGTCTTGCCAATCCCTAAGTTTAGGTAAGGTTGCGTTTTACACATACCCGTTGTATCATGATTTTTGACCTAATAGTTTGCCATAGGGATGGGCTCTTCTCCTTGGAGATAGCGTTCATCTCTTTGCCTAATCCACTCTTTCCGTTTCCTAATGCGTTCTAGTGCTTCCTGTCGAGCTTCCTCTCTAATTCGCTCTTCTTCCTTTTTCCTATTTTGAGCACCTACCAATCGCGCTAGCATTTGATCAGTCAAGGGCTCCATGAATCGTCTTACTCTGCATCCACTGATGTAATTGGGAAGAATGTCTCCGTCTAGTGTGGCGAGATTGACTGCACCACTAGTAGAGATTCGATTTATGATCAAGGGTCCATATCCGCGTTTTTGTAGCTTCTTTGCATGTTGTTTTAGAGTGTATACTAGGACTAAGTCGCCTTCTTTAAGTCCCTTGTCTTTGATATGTGCATCATAATATGCCTTCTGTCTCCGTTTAGCAGCATAAATGCCTGCTACAGCTTGCAATCTAGTCTCATGTAACTTCTCAATTTGATCTAGTTGTTGGGACAATTCATGACCGTTCCACTCATATTGCTGGGCCACTTTCAATGTAGGTACTAAGAAGTCAATTGGCAAAATTGCATTTTGCCCATACACTAAATTGAAAGGTGTGGTTCCAATGGCCGTTTTATATGCAACTCGGAATGCCCAAATTGCATGATGCAATTGTTTGTCCCAATCAGATCTTCTATTATTGACAAGCTTAGTCAGCACCGTGCATAGCACTTTGTTAGAGCTCTCAGCCTGTCCATTGGCTTGGGGATGGTATGGTGCTGATTTTTTATGAATCACTAAGAACTGTTGGAGACCTTTTAATCTCCAAAGGTTTGATCTACACTGACTTAAGAACACTTCTATGTCAGCTATAAACCAAACTTTACACAAACAATGTTCCTTTTTACCAAAACTTCAAGCAACACTTCTCTGAGTGAATAAGTGTCAACTTCAGAAAGTCTGCTTCAGATATCAACTTCTTTACCTGCACAAATCTTCAAATTTCTTCAAATAAATGATGCACAAGTATTAGCAATACCTTTGCGCAATCATACTAGCCCTTAGTTCTCAAAACTAATCACCAAAAGTTTAATTTGATCATTAAGATCAAATACATGTCAGAAAATGACTCTCAGAAGTTGCGCCTTCGACATAGCCAACTTCTTAACTTGATTTCTCCCAATCTGGAACCCGTTTTGCTAAATGCTTTTAGCCATAGCTTCCTTATCTTCTAACTTAAATTTTAAGTGCTCACTCATAAAAAACTTTACAGTATACACTCAGATCTGATCAAAATACTGAGACGGAAAAGTGCGCTACTTTCAGGCTTCAGTTCTCACATTCTACATATGAATGTTCCTAATGATCATTCTCACAGTAGGAGAGGAATTAGATTCTGAAACTCTAGACATAGCTTCATTAGCTTCTCAATTAGATGTGTACAAAAGGATTTCTGATCCACATGATCAGACAGAGAGCACTCAGAGAAAAACCCGTCGCTATTTTCTGGGAAAAAACTCTCTACACATCCTCCTCAAAATTGTCATCTACAAAATGACTCTATTACTTTCTCTCATACATTTCTTGTCATAATTATCTTATATATACACGACTTTGGACTCATCTCGCGTCTATGACTCTACTCCTTATCATCCTAAGGATTTAACTATAGTAGCTTACAAGATTCTTCACTTATATGTACATATGTGTACAAGACAACATTCTGACTTCTTCTTCATTTTTACAAATGTCTTCCTTTGCTTCATTCTGACCATAAGCATTCTCCAAGATCTGTATAATCACCAATTTGTGATTGGTTTGCTCCAACAGCTCCCCCTCAATCACTAATTGTGATTATTCCATTCTTCTTCACTCCTGCCATCTCCTTGAATCTCTGTAGCTTAGGTCCATCCAAGCTCTTTGTCATCATATCTGCCACTTGTTCTTTTGTTGGAGTGTACATCACTTCAATCTCTTTATCAAGTACCTTTTCCCTCAAGAAATGATACTGAATCTCTATATGCTTAGTCCTGGCATGAAAAACAGGGTTAGCTGCCAAATACAAAGAACTCATATTGTCTCCAAAAATTATTGGAGTACTATGATCAATCTCAAAACTTTTCATCAAGGTCTTCAACCATATGACTTCTTTTGCAGCTTCTACCATTCCCTTATACTCAGCTTCTGTGGATGATAAAGCAACTGTATGTTGCTTCTTTGAACACCAAGATACTAGCTTATCTCCAACATAACATAGATATCCATGAGTAGACCTTCTATCATCTGAGTCACCTGCCCAATCTGCATCACTAAACACTTTGATTCTTGTGTCAGAAGTGAAACCATAGTACAAACCTTCACTTAGGGTTCCTTTGATATATCTGAGTACCCTTTGGGCTGCAATCCAATGAGTCTTCTTTGGACAATGCATGAATTGTGACAACACACCTACTGCATATGATAGATCTGGTCTTGTCAAGGTAGCATAGATCAAACTACCTACCAAACTCTGATATTTTTTCATGTCATTGAACTCTTCACCTCCATACCTGCTTAATTTATGATTTACCTCCAATGGTGTAGTTGAGGTCTTGCAATCTTCCATGTTAAACTTGGCTAGAAGATTTTTCAAATATCTTTCTTGTGAAACATATACTCCATGTTGAGTATACACAATCTGCATTCCTAGAAAATAAGATAAGTTTCCCAAGTCACTTATCTTAAACTCCTTCTCTATTTGCTTCTTGAGTTCATTGATTCCTTGAGCATCTGTTCCTGTAACAATAATATCATCAACATAAATGCACATGTAAATGTATCCATTTTCACTTGCCTTCACTAGCAAGCTACTATCTGCCTTTGATGCTTGAAAACCACATTCATTCAAGAACTTGACCAATCTGTAATTCCAAGCTCTTGGGGCTTGCTTCAACCCATATAAAGCTCTCTTGAGCTTACACACATAATCTGATCCAATTGATTCCATGAAGCCTTCTGGTTGCTCCATATATACTTCATCTGCAATGTAACCATTAAGAAATGCATTCTTCACATCCAATTGTGATAACTTCCATCCCTTGCAAGCAGCAATAGCAATCAATGTTCTAATTGTAGACATCTTAGCAACAGGACTAAAGGTTTCATCATAATCTACCCCATAAGTTTGGGCATAACCTTTGACCACAAGTCTAGCCTTATATCTAGACACCTTACCATCTGCAAACCTCTTTGTTTTATATACCCACTTGCATCCAATGACCTTCTGATTCTTTGGTCTTGGTACTAATTCCCAAGTTTCATTTTCAAGTAGAGCATCATACTCTTCTTGCATTGCCTTCTCCCAATTCTGTTTACCTTTGGCTTCTTCATAAGTGGTTGGATCTTCTTCTGTTTTCACAATGTAAGCATAATCTCTTGTTGTTAGGAAAGATGTATCATAGCTATACCTTATAGGCTCTTTCCTTTCCCTTGTAGATCTTCTGATTTCTGCACTTCTTGATGTTTCAGCCTCATTTGATTCTGGATCAAATCTTGGCCCTTCTTCTACATGATCCTGCACTCTACATCTAGAGTCAACTTCATCAACAATTTCTTCACAAACTTTTACCTTTGCCTTTCCTTTCCTTTGAACTTCTTCAACACCTGTATACTCATTTGGTGATCCTGTATACCATGTGTTTTGCTCATCAAATGTCACATCTTTAGTAACAAGAAATTGCTTTGTGGATGGACTCCACAACCTGTAACCCATCTGTCTATCATCATATCCAATAAACACATACTTCTCTGCTTTTGGTTCTAGCTTATGTCTTAATTGTGAAGGAACATAAGCATATGCAATACATCCAAATACTTTACAATGATCAAGACTAGGCTTCTTACCCCACCATGCTTCATAAGGGGTTCCTCCATCCAAAGCTTTGCAAGGCAACCTATTCACAAGGTATGTTGCAGTGTTAATGGCCTCTGCCCATAAGTAATTTGGACAATTCTTTTCCTTCATCATGGCTCTTGCAAACTCTACAAGAGTCCTATTCCTCCTTTCTGCTACTCCATTTTGTTGAGGGGAGTACCTGCAAGTCACTTCTCTTTTGATACCTGCATTCCACAAATAATCATCAAATTCTTTTGAGAAATACTCTCCCCCTCCATCTGATCTTAACCTCTTTAGCTTTTGTCCTGTGATCCTTTCTGCATAAGCATGGAAATGTTTGAATGTCTTGAAAACTTCTGATTTGTCCTTGATTACATACAAAGTAATCCACCTAGTTGCATCATCAACAAACAACACATAATATCTGGATCCATTTATGCTATAGTCCCTTGAGGGTCCCCATACATCTGTATGAACCAATTCAAGCATATTTGAATACTTGTACCCTGATTTGTTATAAGAACTTTTATGTGCTTTACCTAATTGACAAGCTTCACACTTGTACACCATATGTTGCCCTTCAATGTTTGGCAATCCAAGCACCACCTGATTCTTTGACATCTCCTTTATAGCTCTCTCATTGAAATGACCTAGCCTTTTATGCCATAGGTCTAGTTCAGACACCTTTTGACCTCCATAGGTAAACAATGCATGTCCCACATTACCTTGGACCTTGAGAGTGAACAATCTTCCTTCCTTTTTACCTGCAATTATGGTTCTATATCCCTGATTTGGATCTTGTACATAGACACCATCATTTGTGAATCTTACCTCATATCCTTTCTCCACAATTTGCCCTACACTTATCAAATTTTTAGGAATAGTAGGGACATAAAGTACCTTGCTCAGAAGTGTACTTCCACTCTTTGTCTTCACTGATCCAATGCTCTCCACTTTATGTTTGGTATTGTCACCTGTTTGAACTGTATGTCCATTCACCCTTGCTTCCATATCAGTCATCAAGGATAGATTCCCACTCAGATGGTTGCTGCACCCTGAGTCAATATAAAACACTCTTTGATCATCTCCCATTGATTCATGAGTTGCATTCAGGATAAGAGTCATGTCATCCTTCTGATCTGATGCATAATTGTAATAATTATTGTTGTAGGACTGAGATTGGAAGTTTCTTCCACCTCCTCTACCATATGATGTCCTACCACCTCTTCCTCTGAAATTGCCTCTTTGGTTTCTGCCTCCTCTACCTCTTTGACTATAATTCTGATTGTTGTATCCTCCACTTTGATTATTATACCAACAATCATTTGCCAAATGATTTGTTCTGCCACAAATCCAACAAGCTTTAGCATTATCTTTGTTCTTACCTCCTCTTCCTTTACCTCTGAAATTTGTCTTCCCTTTTGTGAAATTGGCTTGATTTGAATTCCCTTCATCATCATTTGATTGCTTTCCCTTGCCATTCTTTTTCTTGTCTTTGGAGTACATAGCTTGACTTGTACTTCTATCATTGTCTCCTTTAAGATCCTGCTCAAAGGTTAGCATGTGTCCTAGCAATTGATTAAGATCAGGAGTAAAGTGATCAAGTGACAATTCTATGGACAATATAAAAGGCTTCCACTTCTCATCTCCTCTCAAACCTGTAAGTATTTGTCTTACCAACTTTTCTTCTTCAATATCTTCATCCACTGCTCCCAAGCTATCTGCAATATCTTTCATCCTTGCCACATAATCTGAAATTGATTGTGAACTCTTCTTCTTGAAGGTTGTGAACTCAGCCCATAGTGAGGACTTCCTTGACTTAGTTGTATTTTGGAAATGCTCTTCCAAGGCATTCCAAACATCTGTGGCACTTTCTAAACCTCTGATGTGAGGTAGAAGATAATCATTTACAGCCATGTAGATGATGCTCCTTGCTTGAGCATCCTTTCTCATCCAAGTCTTCAACATTGCAAGTTCTTCCCTAGTAGGAATACTTGGATCTGCAAATTCTGGTTTTTCTTCATCTCCTGTAATAAATGCTATAAGGTCTTTGCTCATGAGGTGTGCTTCCATCCTCATGGACCATGCTGGATAGTTCTCCCTATCTAGCTTATCAATCTGCAAGCTTTCTCCCATCCTTGACTTCCTGTATCTGCAATTACTATGGTTTATGAAGAGAAAGTGTACCTTTGATATATTATTTGTCCTTCTTGATTCTTTCGAACTTGTACTATGAACTTCTGCAAGTTATCTTCAATAATTTGTCCTTATCCTCCTTTGATTTGGAAGATCTTCAATATCTGCACCAGTCGGAACTTCGATTATCTTTTCTTCTCTTGTACTTCACCTTTAGCTCTGATACCACTGTTGGAGACCTTTTAATCTCCAAAGGTTTGATCTACACTGACTTAAGAACACTTCTATGTCAGCTATAAACCAAACTTTACACAAACAATGTTCCTTTTTACCAAAACTTCAAGCAACACTTCTCTGAGTGAATAAGTGTCAACTTCAGAAAGTCTGCTTCAGATATCAACTTCTTTACCTGCACAAATCTTCAAATTTCTTCAAATAAATGATGCACAAGTATTAGCAATACCTTTGCGCAATCATACTAGCCCTTAGTTCTCAAAACTAATCACCAAAAGTTTAATTTGATCATTAAGATCAAATACATGTCAGAAAATGACTCTCAGAAGTTGCGCCTTCGACATAGCCAACTTCTTAACTTGATTTCTCCCAATCTGGAACCCGTTTTGCTAAATGCTTTTAGCCATAGCTTCCTTATCTTCTAACTTAAATTTTAAGTGCTCACTCATAAAAAACTTTACAGTATACACTCAGATCTGATCAAAATACTGAGACGGAAAAGTGCGCTACTTTCAGGCTTCAGTTCTCACATTCTACATATGAATGTTCCTAATGATCATTCTCACAGTAGGAGAGGAATTAGATTCTGAAACTCTAGACATAGCTTCATTAGCTTCTCAATTAGATGTGTACAAAAGGATTTCTGATCCACATGATCAGACAGAGAGCACTCAGAGAAAAACCCGTCGCTATTTTCTGGGAAAAAACTCTCTACACATCCTCCTCAAAATTGTCATCTACAAAATGACTCTATTACTTTCTCTCATACATTTCTTGTCATAATTATCTTATATATACACGACTTTGGACTCATCTCGCGTCTATGACTCTACTCCTTATCATCCTAAGGACTTAACTATAGTAGCTTACAAGATTCTTCACTTATATGTACATATGTGTACAAGACAACATTCTGACTTCTTCTTCATTTTTACAAATGTCTTCCTTTGCTTCATTCTGACCATAAGCATTCTCCAAGATCTGTATAATCACCAATTTGTGATTGGTTTGCTCCAACAAGAACTCGTTCATTAATGACTCAATCACCTCATTGAGGAAGTGCGTTCCTCGATCACTAACAATCTCAATAGGCAAGCCAAAGCGGGTGAAGATCTGCTCAAAGAGAAAGTTTGCAGTAGTTTGAGCATCATTCTTCCTAGTGGCTTTTGCTTCTACCCATTTAGTTAAGTAGTCCGTGGCTACTATGATGTACTCCGCATGTGATCCTTTGGCAGGTGGATTGATAGGTCCAATGAAGTCTATTCCCCATTTTGTGAAGGCTCTCGCGCATATCATTGGTCTTAGTGGCATGTCATCTCTCCGAATTGGGTATTTAGTTCTCTGACAAGTCTCACAACTTCGTACGTACGTTTCAGCATCCATATGTAGAGTTGGCCACCACAAGCCCGCAAAGAGAATCATTTTAACAGTTCTTTCAGCCGAAAAATGACCTCCTGCAGCACCTGCATCTGCCATTTCTAATATGGGTAGATATTCTCCTTCATGCACACATAATCTTAGTTGGTTATCCTTCCCTCGTTTGAACAATTGTTTTCCTATGAGAATGTAGTCCTTGCTCATTTCCTCTAAAGATCGCTTTCTTGCCAAGCTAGTTCCTAATTCATGTTCTTGAGTTTTTAAGAATTTCACTAATGTTGTACTCCAATTGGGCGCTATGGTCAAGAAAGGTAGAGACATATGGTCTTCGGGAACCGTCTCTCGACATTCTGCACAATTACCTACGTAGTCGTGAACACTCTTAGGCATGTCAGGCCAATATACTCCTAATCTTTTCAGTTCTCGAATGGTTCCATGAATCCCTTTGTGTGTTCTCCATTTGTTCACATGTGCTTGCTCAATTAATTGAGTTTGTTCCTCCTCATCAACACATCTGAGTAACACACCGTTGGGTTCCTTGTAGTATACACTACCTGACACAATGTGTAAATTCCTCGATTGAAGAATTTCCTTTTTGTTATTTCTATTGATTGAGTGTTGAGGTCCATGAGTGAGTATAGGGATCAAGTTCTCAGCCCACTTTGGACACACTTCTAGATTGAACAAATAAGCATCTGGTAGATCATCGGGTACTCCACTCGGTGGCTCTCCGTGTGTTAGCCTCGAAAGATGGTCTGCTCTCACATGTGTGTTTCCCTTTTTAACTATTACTTCAAAGTCAAACTCCATTAGTAGTAGAAACCATCTTACCAACCTCCCCGTGTTACAAGGTTTATTGACTAAGTACAACAAAGCTTGATGGTCTATGAAGAATTTGAACTTGTTGGCTAAAAGATAATGCCTGAATTTCTTCACGGCGTATACCATTCCTAAGCCTTCTCGTTCCGTAGTGGTATAATTTCTTTCAGCTTGATTCAGTTGTCTACTCGCATAAGCAATTGGATGATCAAGCTTGCCTTCATCTGCCGGCTGGGCTAAGATGCATCCAATGGCATAGTTAGAAGCGTCAACATGAATATGAAAAGGTTTGCTCCAATTGGGTGACTTCAGAATTGGGGCTGTACTAAGTCTCTTCTTCAACTCTGTGAAAGCCTTTTCGCACTCTTCTGTCCAAGTAAATTGAGTCAAGAGACCATACAAGGGTTTTGCTATTATGGCATACATGTGAATGAACCTACGGTAGTATCCACAATGTCCCATAAAAGCTTGCATTTCCTTTGCATTCTTGGGTCTTGGTAAGTCCAAGATGCTTTAATCTTGTCCTCATCCGTTGATATTCCATTTCTCGAAACTATGTGTCCTAGAATTTTCCCTTGCCTTACCATGAAGACACATTTCTCAGGATTTAAGCAGACTCGGTACTGTCTACATTTGTTGAATATCTTCCTCAACTCGGGAATGTGATCGGGTCTTTGATTGGAGTACGTGCAAAGGTCATCTACATATACTTCCATGCTTTTTTTTAGAAATTCCTTGAAACCATGACACATCAATCTCTGGAAGGTGGCTGGAGCGTTGGTGAGTCCAAAGGGCATCACTCTGAATGCATATACTCCCCATTCAGTGGCGAATGCTGTCTTGTGTTGATCCTCAGTCGCAATAGCTACTTGATTGTATCCAGAGAATCCATCTAGGAAACTATAGACCTCCTTACCTGCTACTCTCTCTAACAAATGGTCCGTGATAGGTAGTGGATAGCTGTCACGTATAGTGGCTGCATTCACCTTCTTCAAATTTATGCACACTCAATTTTCCATTTTTCTTAGGTACTACTACTAGTGGCGATACCCACTCGGTATGTTCTATCTCATATATGAATCCTGCCGCTAGTAGTTTGTCTATTTCCTCCTTGATCTTTGCTGCGTAGACTTCATTATATGTATAAGGACGTTGTTTGGAGGGTTTTGCATCTGCTGTCATTGGTATTCGATGGGAACAAATGGTGGGTTCTACCCCTTTAAGATCCTTATAGGTCCATGCAAATACATCTCGGTACTCCCTAATAAGGCATATGAGTTCCTCTTCCTCTTCTTCAGATACATCTTTACCAATATATGTGCATCTTTCTTCTCCTTCCTCAATTGTCACAACAATTTTTTTCGTTTGTTCCTTGTTGTCGTACGCTTCTCCGTCTCGTGCCTCTCGTCGAGGCATCTGAATGGCTACTTTTCTTTCCTCTACTTCGTATTTTTTAAAGTGTTCAGGAACTTCAAAAAGATCTGGGTCCGGCCCTATTTTACTCTTGTTCTCCTCCTGTCTGTGTATTGCAGTAGCGGTTTCAATTGCAAAGATCTTTGTTGGTTCCTGCTCCTTCTGGTTCTGAACAGCATTTACGTAGTTTTCTTCGTAATCAAATTCTGGTTCCATTTCTATGCTTTCATATTCCTCCTTCCATTCTTTTTCCAGGATCTCCCCTTCTTCTACTTCTTGAAGAACAACCATATAGAGATTTACATCATAGCCATCCTCATCTATGCATTCATTCATTGTCAAAACTTCCTCGTTTACACACACATCTAGAGTCGCCAAGATTTCCATCCATCCATGTGGCTCAAAGATTTCATCAGAGAAAATTTGAGGTGTGTAAGTGGGGTCCTCTGCGGGTCTATGGTTAGGATGTCCTATCGGCCATGGTTGCCGTTTGCTCTCTTCTCTCTTGGATTCCTTACACATCCACAACTGAGCATCTTCATGCATCCAAGATTGATCACTTGATCCAGCACTGTGAATGGATAAGTCATCCTCTTCTCGGTGTACTGGATTCCATTGTAGTGGTGGGACATCTCGATAAGCAAATGTGTGCAAATTTATTTTGGTGGTGTTTCCTTGATGTTGCAGGTACAACGAATCTCTTCCCCAATCCTGTACTACCCGCATTTGTCTCATGAAGGGTCGTCCTAATATCATCTCGTAGTTGTTTGCTTTCTCGAATTTACAGATGGCTAGAGTGTGTTCGAATTCTACACCGCAAGTGGTTAGTTTGATCCTTTCCAATATTCCTAAGGGTTTTTCTACATGACCGTCTGCTAATTGGAGTTTCATGCGTGTGGGTCGTAAGGCAGGTTTTCCCCATTTTTCCCAGATTTCCTTAGTGGCAATTCCTACCCCAGCTCCCGTATCTAGAATAGCCTTGGTCATGTACCCATTGTGTGTGACTGGTAAACAAGTATTACCCTCATCTCCTTCACTAAACTCTCCCACTTTGTCAACAGGAACTTGTATTGTGGAGTTATTTTCCTTCTCCTTTTCTGTCGGTTTTCCAATCTCTGGCTGTGATTCTAATTGGTTTGCCATTTGCTTCCATAATTGTGGTTTAAGTCGAAGCAATTCTTCCACCGTCAATTGGCATTGTACTTTTGTTTTCTTGAACTCTGTTAAATTGTGTGAACTCTCTTCTACTTTTTCTTTTTCCTTTCCATGCACTGTGGGTGCTCGTATTATCACTGACTCCCTTTCGTATTCTCCCACGTAATTGGGCAACGTTGAAATGCTTATGGTTTCCTCTCTTCCTCTGTCAAGTCTTGACACCTCTTCGTACACTTCCTCCAAGTTGGGGTGAAGTTGACAATCTTCACCATCTATTTCTTCAAAAGGAGGTGTATTATCTCCGTTCTTCTTCCATTGTTCCTCTCGTATTCTGTTCCATAAGTCTTTTGGCCAATCTGCTTCTAGATTTGGGATTATTGACATCGATTCTTCCCGGGTCGTTACTTGGCCACTTTGTTCATCTTCTTTCCTAGGTTCTTTGTTATTGGGTTTTAAGCATTCTTCATACAGACTAGGTGCAATCCTGGTCTCTGGTAGCATTGGGCTAGGCTTTTCTAGGGTTGCTTGTGCTACTTCTATGAGTTTTCTGCATATGGTTAGTCTTTCTTTTTCTAATTCCCCTTTAGGGTAGATTTTTTCATGTTGTTCAACGCTTGGGCCCATCTTGATTCTAGCTTGGTAGGCTTTCAACCACATGTCTAAGTCGTCTGGCTTTGGGTCTGCTAGAATTGATCCGGCCTTCTCTCTATCTGAGCTAGGTTCGGTTAGCTCAGGGGTCTCCTTAGGATTCCCTTGTTCTTTGTGTTTATTCGGTTTTTCGGTTTGCTTTTTACTGTTTGTACTCTTGTTCTTTGCCCATTTGTCCTTGAGTTTCTCTCGTCTTTCCTTCCATTTCTGAGCTTTCGTGTTGCGGGAATTTTCACATGGGTCCTCAGAATCTTCCACTATCTGAGTTGAAGGGCTTATTTTCTTGTTGTTTTTTTGTTCCTCTTCCGAGTGCTGTTCTTTTTGTTGTTTCGTTTGGGCTCTGGTAATGGCCTTTAGTGGCACCGTGTACTCCTTATCACTTCCGGATCCTTCAATGACCTCTATCACATTAATAGGTGCAGTGTCTAGGGATTTGGTTGGGTTTTTAGGGCAATCTCTAAAAAGATGTTCCTTTCCGCAATCACTGAGTACCATTCCAAACTCTGGATGGTGGTGGATTATACGGTCGAGGGCATTCCCTAATGAAGTGATCCCCTCCGCATCTATAGCATGGTCCTCTCTGCACCAAGGGTCTCACTGGAGGTCTCATGGGTTGCTGTGCTTTAGGAGCTGTATACATTAATGTGGCGGTTTCTGCTCCATATGTCTGATCATAGCCCTCATAACTATAATAAGCCGTGTCATACGTTGGTTCATATTCCATCATGTTGGCTTCATATTGATAGTACTCCCCTTGTGGAGGTTCATACCCTGGGTTGGTTGATTCCACATTGGTCATTCTAGATGCTGGTACTATGGCTCTCTCTAAGTTTTCTTCTGGTTGAGCATACTTCACTGGTACGACTTGTTGAGGTTGTGATAGCTGGGGTCCCAGTACTGGCTGTGGTGGTGGGTATGGTGCTTGCTCATATTGCCTTGGTGCCCCTGCTTGTGTTGGATAAGGATTGTATCTAGGCATCTCCCTACCCGGCTCTCTCAGTTGATATCCATAAGGTCGGTATTGAGGTGGTTGGATAGGACGTACTTGCCTATTGAAGGGACAGTTTTCAGTGGTGTGATTGGTGTATTTTTGCTCAATGTGGCAGTATGATGAAGTCCCTTGTTGTTGCTGTCTGTAGTATGGATACGTAGGTTGTGCACCGGTCCCTCCTCTAACGCATAAGTGTGTGGGGTGATCTCCTCCACATAAATTACATCTTCGTAGCACTGGCAATCTTTGTGCTAGGTTTTGGTAAGCTCTCTGTCCCTGGACTCCTAGTTTCTTTGCTAATAATTCTGCTAATTCTTCCATGTTACTGGAGTTGGACGTGATAGTACTCTTTAGATCTTCTGTTTTAGTGTGGTCGGATGTACCTTTGAGATCCTCTGCCAGATTGTCTTCCAAATCAATGCACTCTTGAAGACACTCACTCAGTGTTTGTAATCTCTTCACATACACTAGTGTTCTTAGGGTTCCATTAGTAAGTCCATCTAGAAATAGTGAAATCATCTTTTGTTGAGTGGGTCTCTCAGCGGCTGGGCATCTATCCACGTACTGATTGAATCTTCGAGCCGCCGTTTTCACAGTTTCATTAGGGTTTTGTTTAAAGCTATGGATTAAAGATGCAGAATTGTGTTTAATCCCTCTCTTTGTGAATTCCCCAATGAATTCTTGAAAGAATTGTTCCATGTTTCCAAATTGATTCGGGTCTAAGGGTTGGAACCAAGTTAGAGCAGTTCCTGTGAGGGTGAGCCCAAAAGACTCATACTGCACAAAGAAGTCCTCTACTTGCTCTGCTCTTAGCACTTGTTTAAATTCTGCTATATGATCGTATGGCTCTCTAAGCCCATCATAGTGGTTTCTTACACATTTAGCTACTTGGATAGGTCTCAACCTTCTCATTGGTTCGGGTGGTCTGGGCATCATAGGGAAAACTGGGATAGCTGGTCGTAATGGAGGCACTCTCGGCTGTCTTCCTATCGGTGGTTGTGGTCTTACTGGTGGTCGGTACTGGTTTCCTATCCCTTCGTGGGCCTGATTGTGTGTGTGCACTCCTGGAGTTGCAAATTGTACATGAGTATGGTTGGGCACACTTCGTTGACTGGTCTGTCCTGATGTGGTTTGCTCCGTTTCTGGCTGATTCCCAAAAGGATTTTGTGAAGTAGTAGCCTGACCTCTCTGAGGAAATACAGGCGTACCCATGTATCTTAGTCGAGCCCTGTCTAAGGCATTCACTGGCCAATATCTCTTTAGGTCCTTATCCAAGTAAGTAAGCCTAGTTTCATCATCTGGGTAGCGACACATATGACCCCGAAGGAAGAAGGAAAGAAACGAAGAAAGAAAGAAGTCTTACCAGAGGAGGAAGAATCTTTGTTTGAGGTCCCAGAAAATTTTAAGAAGTACGAGACAGATGACAGGAGAGTCATGATAAGAATGCCTAAACGAGAGGCACAATCAGGAGAGGCCTATGATAACAAAGAAACTACCAAGAAAATTGTAGTGGCCCTAGGAGAAGGAGAGGAGAGATGTACGTACATAGGTCATGACCTAACAGCGGAAGAAGAGCACGAATTGATTGCCTTGCTAAGAGAATACAGAGATGTATTCGCTTGGAGTTACAAGGATTTGAAAGGGGTTGACCCGGACATATGCTCACACACTATTCCCATGATCTCAGATGCTAAACCCTCTAAGCAAAAACCTTATACATATAACGATAACTATGCTGCTAAGATCAAAGAAGAGATAGATAGACTGGTTGAAGCTGGATTTATCTATGAAATTGAGCACACTGAATGGGTATCCCCCATCGTAGTGGTGCCCAAGAAGAATGGCAAACTGCGTGTGTGCATTAACTTGAAAAAGGTTAATGCCGCCACGATTCGAGATAACTATCCGCTTCCCATCACAGAACATCTCTTAGAAAGAGTGGCAGGCAAGGAAGTGTACAGCTTCCTTGATGGATTTTCGGGCTACAATCAAGTAGCCATAGCTCCAGAGGATCAGCATAAGACAGCCTTTGCCACAGAATGGGGCATTTTTGCTTTCAGGGTAATGCCATTTGGGCTTACCAATGCACCAGCTACCTTCCAGAGGCTGATGTGCCATGTGTTTAAGGAGTTCCTAAGGAAGAGTTTAGAAGTCTATGTTGATGATCTCTGTGCTCATTCCAATGTTAGACAAACCCATATTCCTGAACTCAGACAAATCTTTGACAAATGTAGAGAATATCAGGTCTGCCTGAACCCAGAAAAGTGCGTTTTTATGGTAAGGCAAGGCAAGATTCTAGGACACATAGTGTCAAAGAATGGCATATCTACCGACGAAGAAAAAGTGAGAGCCATAGCAGAGCTACCTAGACCAAAGAATGTCAAGGAAGTACAAGCTTTCATGGGGCACTGTGGGTATTACCGACGTTTCATCCACATGTATGCGGTCATTGCAAAGCCCATGTACGGACTTCTGACAAACTTTGAGTGGACGGATGAATGTGAGAATTCCTTCCAGGAGCTTAAACGAAGATTGTGTTCAGCACCAATCTTGACCACACCAGATTGGAATAAGCCATTCCATGTTCATGTGGATGCATCCAATTATGCTATTGGATGTGTGCTCGCACAACCTACTGGTGAAGGTAATATGGATCTTCCAATTGCCTATGCCAGTAGACAATTGAATGCGGCTGAACGGAATTACACCACTACAGAGCGCGAAGGATTAGGCATGGTATATGCAGTCAAGAAATTTAGACACTATTTGCTTGCAAATAAGTTTAAATTTTTTACTGATCATCAGGCATTGTTATATCTTGTAAACAAGCCATGCAATACAGGAAGATTAGTAAGATGGTTTCTCTTGCTAATGGAATATGATTTTGAGGTTGTGGTAAGAAAGGGTAGGACTCATTTGAGAGCAGATCACCTCTCTAGACTCACATCGGGAGAAGCCCCACAAGGAGTGTCAGATGACCTTCCTGATGCTTACTTGTTTAATTTGGAAGTTGTACCGCAGTGGGCTAAGCCATTGGTACCAGTATTGACGTACGGGCCTAACCATCCAGTGGTGAACACACGGAATAGAGAGATCGTAAAAGCCCAAAAGTACCATATCATGGCCGGAAGCATGTACAAGCACACAGATCAAGGGATTTTGGCTTGTTGCGTAGAAGAGGATGAGTACACTAGATGGTTGCAATTAGCACATGTAGGTGCACTAGAGCAACACCATTCAAAGCAACGAACTTTACAGACACTAAAGAGATTCGGAGTGCATTGGCCAACTATGGAAGCGGATGTCCAAAAGTTGTGCAAGGAATGCCCAATCTGTTGCACTAAACCACCTATGGAACATGCCACTCTCTATCAAGTATCCATTGTGCCAGATTGGAGTGAACCTCTAGTATCATTCTTGAGGACAAACACATTCCCTCCAGACATGACTCTAGCTAGAAAAAGGAGTTTGGAACAAGAAGCCCAGGATTATTCACTCGTTGGTGATAATCTATACAAGCGCGGTAAAGATGGTTACCTGAGATTGTGTGTCCATGAAAGTGAGTATCTGAAGATCTTAGAAACTGCTCACCAAGGTGTAGCAGGAGGACATTTTGGACCGGATCGGGTGATCAAGGCAATTCTATTTGCGGGCTTTTGGTGGCCTACCCTTCACATGGATGCACATACCTATGTGAAACGGTGTGATGTCTGTCAGAGGACTCAGTATCCCATACGCAAAGATGAGATGCCACTGAAACCTATGATGGGTGGACGTGCATTCTCTAAGTGGGGAATAGACTTCGTAGGTCCTATTAATCCCCCAGCTAAGGGTTCTCATGCGGAATACATCATTGTTGCAACAGACTATCTAACTAAGTGGGTAGAGGTAAAGGCTACGACAAAGAACGATGCTCAAACAACTGCCAAATTCTTGTTTGAGAATGTATTCACAAGATACGGGCTACCTATAGAGCTTGTAAGTGATAGAGGCACTCATTTCTTGAACGAAGTGATTGAAAATCTACTCCAAGAATTCTTGGTAATACACAAGAAGTCTGCCCCTTATCACCCTCAAGCTAATGGGCAAGCTGAGAGCACTAATAAAATCTTATGCAATGTACTGACAAAATTAGTGAACACTAAACGCTCTGATTGGGACAAACAGCTACACCATGCTGTTTGGGCATACCGAGTTGCCTACAAAACGGTACTCCAAGCCACCCCCTTTCAGATGGTATTCGGCCAAAACGCTGTGCTACCTTTGGACTTCCTGATTCCTACATTGAGAGTAGCACAAGAGCACGAATGGACAGGTCATGAGCTTTCCTCTAGGATCTTTGACCTTGAACGATTAGGAGAAACAAGACTGAGAGCTGCTGCAGGAATATATGCAGCCAAGAAGAGACAGAAGGCATACTTTGATGCCCACGTAAAGGATAAGGGTTTGAAAGCAGGAGATCTAGTTTTAGTCTATACACTGAAACAACACGCGAGGAAGCTAGAAAAGAGAGGCTACGGACCTATGATCATCAATAGGATCTCCACGAGTGGCGCAGTACAATTAGCCACATTAGAGGGCGATGTTCTCCCTAACTATATTAGCGGATGCAGAGTCAAGTTGTATCAGGAACCCCTCACGGAGGAAATGCTCAGCCGACTCAACACTGCTAAGAAACGCAAAGAGGAAGAGAAGCGAATTAGAGAAGAAGCTCAAGCAGAAGCTTTAGAACGCATCAGAAGGATGAAATTACGAAAGCAAGGTAGAGAGCAGCCTAGGACAAATGACTATGCAGATCAAGGATATCATATGGCCATGTGTGAAGTCGCCGGAACCAGCTCACCTAGGATAACTGATCGACGTCCTTTTGTAACCCTAGATATAGGACAAGGAAAAAGTGCACGGACTGTAAGAGCCTTGATTGACTCAGGTGCAGCCACTAGTGCTGTTAGAGTGTCTTACTGTCAAGAGTTACAGTTAACTGTCAATCTTGTGGAAGCATATCTCATAGGATTGGGAGGCGTGGAAACCCCTTGTATGGGCGAGGTGGGACTTCCCCTCTACATTCATGATGAAGCAATGACAGTTAAAGTACTAGTGTGTCAAGATGAGGATCTCACTGAACCTCTTGTCTTGGGTCAAGACTGGATCTATGACCAAGCAGTCAACTTAAACCTAAGAAGTGGACTTCTTCAGGTATGGGTCAATCATAGTCGAATTACAGTAGAGTTGGATAATGGAGCACTCAAGAAACTAGAAAAGGCACAGACTCCTGGTCCCTCCAGGGGTGCACATGAAGTTGACCATGTTGTTCTTGTCCAAAACTATGTGTTGCAGAGGAATGATATTCGCAAAAAAGGAGTCAGGGATGCAAAGGAATTCCCTTCTTTTCCAAAGGCCAGAAGGAGGCAACAACCAACGGTGGAGCAAAGGCAGAAGAAGCAGAGTACTACCTATGCCGGACATCAAAAGAACCTGCGTAGCAGAATGTCTCAACAAGTGAACCAAGTGTGGGTGCGAAAAGGCGAACACCCGGTTGCACCCACGCCAACAGCACGGGCGAAGCCACTTATTAATAACCATCAACACGTCACTAATAAGAGGTCTTCCGGAAATTCTTCTCCTAACGTGAAATCTATTTGGGTGCCCAAAAAGTCGATGAAGGCTAGCCCACAATCAAGACAAATTTGGGTGCCTAAGGCTTGTTTGCGGGCTCAAATAGCGACACCAAGAACACACCCTACACAGCATGATCCATTCACTCGCACAGCCTACATCCACTCATTTTCAACACCAAGGCACATGAACACGAACAGAATCAGTTGTAACTGGGCCCCTAAAAGGCCTCAGGTTAAAGCTGACACACCTATAAAGCTCTCGAGAATCTCTACGGAACCACGAGTAAAACCCATCCACTGCATTTGGCAGCCCAAGACTTGTAACAAACCCCTGACCCTATTGTAAATCCATGACCACCTACTAACCGCTTCACATCATTTCGCTTAGCTCTTAGGTCTACCTAACTCCTAACTACACACACCAGCACCGAGCACTTATTAACTCCTAACCACTCCAGAACTTTAAGTTAATATTGTAATAAGGGACACCATATCAATTTTGTGTCCATTGCAATGTTAACGTTTATTCATATATTCTCACAGAATCAGCTGCGACATTTTCAACATGGCGGAGGCAGCGGGAACTAGCTCTCACACAGAAACAAACCCGCAAGTGGTGGACTTGGACAGTTTACCCGTTTTGCCTGAGACAGTTGAAAGACCAGAAGAATTGCAGGCCGTCAAAATCATACCTATTGCGGACCCTCCGCGTGGCCACACCATGCCCGTGGGAAAGACTTCACATTGGTTTACCGAGGTAGCAGGACCCTTGGGGGAAGGAACGTATCTATGGGAATCAGAGTTGGACTACAATGGAAAGCAAGGCAGATACCATTTCTTTACAAGAGAATTTGAGAAGTTACAAAATGCGGAAAGTCTACGTCCGATATGGGAAAAAGCCGGATTGAGTGCCTATTTCAGTGCCCGACTCCCAAAACCTGACTTCATGCGATGCTACTATCTCATCAACACCTTGACTCCAAATCCGAACCCAAAAGGTGCAAGCTCATTTGTGATTCCATCTCTGACTAAGGGGAATGAGCTCAAGAGGTTTAGGCTATCAAACAATTTGGTGAGAGAAGCTCTGGATATGCGCGGCATGCATATTCCTACGGAAAAGGAAACCCTAGTACCGGACTACATGAAGAATCGAAGTCTCACCAAACTCAAGGACATGGTATCCATGACGCCTAATATTGCAATACACCTTCGCATGTGCATGCAACACTTTGCTTTCCCGGCGCAGGATAGATTCACCATGCCGCACAAAAAGATTTGGTTTAGCCTGTATCTGGCAGAGACACAGAGCCTCACCATCAACCTACCCCACTGGATAATTGATCAGATACACTTAGCTCACAAACGCTGGCCGCGGAAACAGGTTTTATATGGTTGCTGCGCTCTGACAAGAATCATTTATAGGTGTTTGGCTTATGACATTCCAATCCAAAGAGCCCTGATGTGGAATCGGGTAGAGCAGTTTCGAGGCAGGACATCCACTGGACCCCCTTCTAAGAAGATGAGAGGCACTGTCCAAGTCCCATGTGCTCAACCACGTGGAGCCACCCTAACACCAGACGTCACCCCGCCACCCCGAAGAGTTCGACCATTCACACTCCGACTTCCAAGACGCAGCACGGATGGTTCCACCTTGATATTCCCTCCCATCCCAACGGATCTCGAATTTCCTAGTGGTGCACCTTTAGAAGAACTCACTAATGAAGACTTCGAACAACTATTACAAGATGTAGGGCTGGAGGCAGAAGAGGCACAACAAGCGGAGAATGTACAAACGCAGGCCACAACCTCCCAAACACCTGTCACACATGTTGAAGTGGAGGAAGAAGAGGACGGAGATGAAGAACAGGAGGATGATGAGGAAGAGTATGATCAAGAGCAACAAGAGGAGCAACAAGAAGTGCCAGAACTTGTAGGTGCACCGGCATATACAGCTCAACTACGAAGGCTATACGACACTATCAAAGCAGTACAAGAAAGGCATCAGCTCTCTCTGGTATCAGGTCAAGCTTTGATGCAAGAAATGCTATCAGATGAAGGAGTGGACCAACATTTCATTGACACCTTCAAATTAGTGTCAGACTCTTAAGGAGTTCCAGAGGTTGTCCACACCGCAGTCCGCAAGTCCGTAAGGTATGACAAACGCAGAGTGGACACGTTACCACGAGCAGGTAAGACTATCAGGATACCCGTCACAGAACCAGAAGTACCTATTGAGACCACAGCCACCCCCACAACCACCACTGACCTCTCCGCTGAAACCTTCGTTCAGACATCACCCATCTCACCCCAGCATCCTCCATCACCACCTTCTCCACCCCCACCACCACCTCCCACCTCGGAAGAAACGACAGTCATCACCTCTACATTCACTTATAACCCATCCTCATTCAAATCATTCTCATTTCGAGAACCCACCTCACAAGACACCCTCTTCTCCTTCGTCACCAATCCCTTGTACACTTCATCCCGTCTATCCTCTGAACCCATGACTGGCCATCCCATAATTACAAGTGTAGTTGGAAACCCAACACCCACAGAAGGCACCCTTTGTTTCCCGACCTATCCCCCAATACGAGTACCTCCATTCCATGACCCTCACTTCCCAGCTGGCCCCTACACCTCTTTCAACCGAACCTCACCACCCCAATACCCGTCCTTTGTGGAGCAGTTCTTCCGCTCTCCAATGTTTCAAAGGCACCTTTCCCCGCTGTTCGCAACGACATCAATTTACACGAACACCACACTCACCTCACCTACCATACCCAACTACATGGTAGCCCCTATACACACCACTCTGTCTGACCCGATGGACATTTCACCCACCACAGCACCTCTCCCCACAATTCCACCCTCTCCCCCTCCACTACCCCCCACCTCACCACTCACATCATTGGCACACACAGCATTCACTACCCCCCTACCCAATCCCTCCTCCCCTGCATTTCAAACTTTTCCCCTTGCATCTCATAATGTAAATAGCACGTTCAACACATTACTTCAGTGTGCACATCAGCTACAACAAGACTACCATCAATTGGAAGAACGCACTGCTGCCCTCCAGGCAGAATCTCAACGTCTGCAAGCTAGAGTCACCACTCTTGAAGCTGACTACCAGACGCTCCTAACCGAGCATACCACACTACAACAGGCTCACTCCGAATTGGAAGCAAAGACATCAACTGTAGATGACCAAGCAGTCAAGGAACTAGAAACAGTGCTTCAAGCGCAAATGATATCTAACGCCACACTCAGACGCAACATTGGGCTCTTAAGGAAGCATATGGCCGCAGCACTAGAAGAGAACAAACGACTTCAACAACAAAATCAAGACAACTTTGAAGCGGCTATGGAAGGAACCGTAGGAGCCACCATTAGCCCTACCAGATATAGAGCAGTACCATCAGAAGACATCCGCGTTTTACTTGAGGAGCATGCAAATTTCCTGGAGTCATATGAAAAACTAGAGACTGAATGTGCCGATCTAAAGAAACAGTTAGCCAGTGTATCCACTGCTCAACCGGAGCCGGTAATCTTGCAACAATCTACAGAAGAAATGGAGACCCTTCGGAAACAGGTGGCAGAACTCCAAGCACGCCTCTTACCATATGAACGACCACCCTCGCCCATCGAAGAACCAGAACCTGAAACAGTAGTGGAAATCCCCGTCGAGGACAGCTACGAAGAGCCATACGAGCCTATGCCGACGCCTGGTGGTCGAACTACAGAAGAAGGACAAGACACGTTAGAAATTCAAGTTCCAGATTGGGTCAGAAGGGTCGAGAAAGTGGGTAAGACACATGATGATCGTGTGGCCGTGCAAATGCAATCTCTCACGAATCTGGAAGAAACGGTCCTTCGGTCTTCCTACTTTCAACAATTATCCCATCAACGGTTAATCACAACATCAGAATCGCAATACATGCCTTATTTTGTCTTACTACATGATTATAATGCAGAAGTCAAAAGACATACAGGGAAGGAGCCCACATTCGCTACTCAATTTGAGATAGGGGATTTACCGACCGATGCACGTGCTGGCTCGATTTTCCAACCTAATTGGCGTGCACGTTTACTCACCGATTACCCAGAGATGATGAGTACCTGGGCTACCATGCCACTCTATATCAAGTATAATCCATGCTATTGTCCAGTGGTACGTCGCAGATCCTGGCAAGCATTTGCAATCAAGGTACGCAACAATAAAGAGTGCTCGGCTTGGGTTAACTATCCATATTTTGCTCCACCTCGAGGACCTCCAACCGTAGCCTACATGATATCAACCATTCGGCACTGGTCTGCACGCCTAAATAATGTACCTGATATAGCAGCGAAAATGTGTATGAAGATCTTTGAGCTCATGACCATTGTCTTCAAAACCTTTCGGAATGTCCAAGCTCCATACATCTCCGCCCCTGGATTCGCTCAAGGCAACAAGGATTTAGTCTACGACATGAGCCAAACCCCCTCGGTCACTGTCATCTTTGCTTGGCATGCACGAATCAAGTACTTGCCCGCATGCTTCAAGCAAACATTTGAGGAAATGTTCTCTACGGGCTTCTGGGAATACAATTCCGAAATCTTCATTCCCAGACCCACACATTTGCTACATCTATTCGCAGTAGAACAAGCGATCCATGCAGATCAGTTACGTCTGCCACACCCGGACATTCCAGGACCAATCGATTGGGATCGTATGATGACAGATGTGGCCAGAGGACTACGCTTACAAGAACATCAGCTTGCCACTCAGGTTGTGGAATATTACATCCGACACTCCCAGCAACAAGGGTCTGTCAGGGACGACAGACGCGAGAGAGGGGGGGGTGTTGAGAGAGCAGTATGGGCACCCAAGGACTGACTAGACAAGGAAGCCAGGGAACCCAAGGATTGACTAGACAAGGAAGCCAACGGAGAGAGTCAGAACAAGGTGAAGGAGTAAGTAGACAAAGCAGTCGACGCAAATCTGGCAGATAGGCCCTTCAATTTTTCCAATCTACATCTTTTAACAGTGATTCTTATCACTAACAATCATTGTAAATACCATTTCATATTTTTGTAGCTCCATTTTGTGCAAGCCAAGGAGTCCTTCAGCTTGAGGAGCCTTAGAAGTACCTACATATCAATTTTCGTATTTTTTAGACTCCGTTTGAGCCCTCAAATTGGCCCTGGAACCTAATTTTTAACTAGGCCGGACACTAGGTCTGGACAGGGCCAAAAGCTAGTCAAAAACTATAAAAAGAGCTAGAGAGCTCATTTTTGAGGTTAGATTGTAATTGAAACGAACTTGTAAGAGCTTTTGAAAGTAATCTAAAGAACTCCATTGATTCTCTCTCTTTGTCTTGCCGTGTGTGCGCGTGTGTGTGTATGTGTGTGCATGCTTGTGTGCTTCTCACTCACGCACTTGTGCCGCCACTTGCTCGAGGTCTTCATACCATCCTCACGTCTTCCCGGATTGACATTAAAGGAGGTGCTACTCATCACTGAGCTACAGTGCCCCTGCAGGGCTCTGTGCAGAGATGGGTAATGCGCCCCTGCGGGGCTTCCTGCAGAGATATGTATCTATTGCACCGTCTTAGACTTTGATTTTCTTCTTCTTTTCTTTTTGCTTGATTGCCCCTCTACAGTGTGGATTTCTTACTTTTTCTCTTCTTCTTCTCACTACTTATTGTGGGGTTTATGCTTTCATCAATCTTATTGTATCTTCTTATGGACCCTTGGCTCCTATTATGTTTAAGAATTCCCCTTCAGATTCACCAAAGGTGTCTATCCTAATGGATTCCTCATCTTTCACTCTATTTTCTTCATTCACAATTGGTTTGCACATGAATAGAGATGCATCGTAACCATCCTCATCATAATAAGTTGTCCAATGTTCCTCACTGATAGCTAGATCCATGCTTGCAAGTATTTTTGACTAGTTGTGAGGTTCAAACTCTTCATTTGGGAATAGAATCAATGCATAGGCTGGGTGTTCTAAGGGTCTAGTACTCATTGAGTTTCTAGGTTCACAGGCTACTAGTCTTTTCCACTTCAGCTACTTTACTAATCAATCACGATGAGCACACCCATCAATCAGTATAGACACCATCAATCACGATGGACACCCCGTCCATCACAATCGACTCATCAATCGTGATGGACACCATTATCCATCGTGATTGACACACATCAATAGTGATTGGCTCTGTCCATCGCGATTGATAGGCCATGATGGATAGCTCTGTCCATCGTGATTGACGACCCTGTCGATTGCGATTGACAGCCAATTTTGGCCAAATTTTTAGGGTTTTTAATTTTCCAAACTTCGGTCAATTTGGAGCATAAATTTCAAGAAATTAGAACTTTGTGAGGCCCCTACACAAATAATTTGAGAAATCTTGTTTGCCTATCAGCATGTTTTAACCCTAGAACCCTGAACTATCATAAGTTTCTCATATGAACTCCGTTTCTAGTGATCTTGGGCTCATTGGAGAAAGTTGACCTTCCACAAGGGTGAGAAAGTTGAGGGATCTCTAAGGGAATTTTCATAGAAACAAAGTAAAATTGGGTTTGTGAATTACATGAAAAGAATTGGTTTGTTATGTCAATTAACTTTAAAACTTGAGCTAACTTTGGGACTTTTACAGGTCCATTGAGAGCATCCAAAGGTGACCAGAACAATGGCATTTTGCATGCTTGAGAACAGGGTTCTTGAGCACTCAAGAGCAAGGGATAAGCAACTTGAGGTTGGATCATTCTCAATCCCCTCTGTCAATTCCTAGCTTAGGCTAAGTACGGATAGAGGTATTGATTAATTAGGGCTATGTTAAGCACGATCAAGTTCAAGAATCCTAATTACTCAAGTGCAAACATAAATAGGTTACAAATGTGAAAAACCCTAAAGTAAAAGAACTTAAATTGAGCGATCAATCTTCAAGTGCATTGAAACTCAAGTATTCCTTGCGATGAAAACCATTGGATAGAAAGTGACATCCTAAGGAAAATATAAAGAACAAGGGACTAATACGAAAGAACTCTACAACGAGGTTGTACTAGGAAAAATTGGGATATTAGCCAAGGCTTATGAACCTTAGGTCAGGAAGACATCTAGGGAGAGATAGACAAAGCCTTAGATCATCTGAAGCTAATGTCAATCATATAGCTAGGTCTTGGGCTCAACAATTGAGTGATTAGCCATAGGCTCTAAATTCTAAAATGAGTGATTCGTAGATGTCATATAGCATGGAGAGACCCGTAGGTAGCTCAAAAGTGGTGTACATAGAGAAGCCAGAAGGAAATTACAAGACTGAACTAGAATACATCAGGACCAATTGATTAGGTGCTCACATCTATGAGGACGGTTTGAGAAGATTTGTTGTCTAGATCAAAAACCCAGATCAACCCATTGGACTAGAACATCGAGTTGTCAAATTTGAAAAAGGTGCATGCATAGATAAAGAAGCCACTATGTATGTGGTCACCAACCAAACAGAGAAAATAGATGAATTTGGTAACATAATCTCAGAAGCTGAAATAAGTGACATAGAGCAAGGGAACTTAAGAAGAGAACCCAAAATCCCTCGAGGCAAATGAGTCCTGACTAGAATAATCACTCCGGAATGGATTCACTAGGACAATAAGAGCATAGATTTGCTCCTAAACCGAGAGATAGACGAGGACTTTTGGAGGTATAAACCTAACCGGCCTAATGAAGTGGGAATGCTTACCATCTATGAATTCAAAGATCCAGATACCCCAGGCAAAGTGACCTACTTAGACAATACTTCAGAGAGGGTCTTTGTGGTCTCAGATCATGGTAGGCATGCCTACACTTGGAAGGGTGAAATTTTTTTCCCCAACTAAGATCCAATGTCTCTTTTGGTCACCAAGGAGCCGCAACATCTCAAGCTCATGGAACTCAAAGGGATAGGACTGGAGATAGACCCAAAGTGAGTTTTGCCAATCCAATGGGAAGAGAAAGAATGACAACAAAGACAGATAGAATGGAAAAATGAGAGACATAGAGACCCAAGAAATCAAAGAAATGTAGAAGAACTCCCTCTGCTAAGACCTAGAGAACACACAAGGACCTTAAGACCTACACAATTAATCAAGTCTATGAAGAATTATTTCAATGGTATGGAAGACCCTTATGAACATGTCGTAGAATTTAGGCAAGCCTTGAGAGCTGAGCAAGTTGATGACCTGTTCATGCAATATAACACTTTTGGTCAAACCCTTAAGAACACGACTCTTACATGGTTTCAACCACTACATGAGAGGCAATTTAGAAACATAGAACAACTGCTAGAAGCTTTCATCACAGAGTTTTCTAAGAGTGGCATTAGACACAACACGTCTTCCCTGATACATAGCTTCAAACAAACACCTCAGGAGATAGTGAGACTCACACGGAGAAGATTTAGGCAATATTTGGAGAGATGTCCAACTCGAGAGTCACCAACACTAGCCAAACAAGTGGCTTTATTCCTAGATGGATTGTTAAGCACCAAGTTGAGATCTTATGTGTACTTGAAGGACCCTAGAACCATAGAAGAGTGTGTATGCATGTGCATGGACATTGAGGATAATCTAGGGGAGGAACTAGAGCTTTCAAAAATCTATAAATATTTAGATAGCTCAACTAGTCTCACTTCCAAACAATCCACATCTATCGAGGAACTTGCAGAGAAGGTAGCTCAAAAATTAGGAGTCTTTTAGCTCAGTGATGAGTAGCACCTCCTTTAATGTCAATCCGGGAAGACGTGAGGATGGTATGATGACCTCGAGCAAGTGAAGGCACAATTGCGTGAGTGAGAAGCACACAAACATGCACACACATACACACACACATGTGCACACAGGGTAAGACAAAGAGAGAGAAGCAATGGAGTTCTTTAGATTACTTCCAAAATGCTCATACAAGTTCAAATCAATTACAAGCTAACCTCAAAGATGAGCTCTCTAGCTCTATTTGTTACCGTTAGTGTCCATGTGAAAGGCCAAATGGCCACCAGACACTTCTTTGTATATGTTCTTTAATAAAACATATAGTGGCCTAGTCAGTCACTGACTGTATCTTCGACCGCATTTGTAAGACTTAAGAAGTCTGTCTTCGTGCTTCCTGTGTACTGTGTTTTCTGCGTATTCTATAGCATCTGTGCGGAGTACTGTGTGCGACCTCAGGAGCTCGGTTTTCTTTTTCGAGCATATCATCATGGAGCTCTCGAGAAGGAGAGCGCACTGTGGTGCATTTCCATAAAACACTTCACTGGTATCAGAGTAGTTCGAGGCAAAAGCTTTGTTCCTTTTGTGCGAGGGAAGCGAGCACCCCTCCCCCCCAGGCTTTCTCCAAGGCTTATGACTAAGGTGGCGACTAAGGCGGCGACCAAGGCATAGACCTTGGCATACCTTGTCATCCGAGTCACCGAAGTCACTGTTGGCGCCGTTGGCTGCATGCGAGGGAGGACCTCAACGATCAAGGAATATAGAGGTTCCCGGTACTTCCCGAGAGGTCACCCATCCCATTACTGTTCCCCCCACAGCTCGCTTAACCGTGGCAATCTCTTGCCACTAAGCTACACTCTTGTGGTGTTTGAAGAAGGGGAAAGACTAAGGTTGACATTACCTTGAACAAGTTTTGGTCCCTCAAGGCTTCATTTTTTGCTTTCAAGCCTATTTCTGAAGCAATTTTGGGGTGTTTTTTGGAGCCATTTCGGAGTACTTTCTCACAGGTCCAAGAACATCAAGAAGAGTGTTCCTTGTACTCCTCAAATAATAAATATCAACCTTTGGGGCTGTATATTCAGCCACACTCGTAAAACTACAGGTTTCTTGAGGGGTTTTCAATTTTGGTGGGAGCAGTCGCTGCAAATTTATGCAGGTTTTTAAAGCATAAAACATCAGAGTTGACAGACACTTGCAGGTGTTATTGGCTAGTTTTTGGGCTATGTATTCAGCCTTTTAGTGTCATTTTACTGCATATATTGAGCACAAACACACCATGTACGCTTCTGTGGATACCGCTTATGTACGTCCATGTGGTCATTGATATACCGGTTACGTTCTTTGCATAAAGCCTTTTACGTTTGATAAAGAGGGTCGTGGTGAGGTTTTCTTAATTGGGAGACACCCAGATGTCGGGGTCTCTTCGGGGTCTCTTGGGTAACTGATTATATGCAGTGGAGTCAGTGATCCACTATGCAGGTAGACATGTCAGTACTTGCAGTTTTACGATACTTTGATACTGGTCATATGCTAATTTTGCAGAGGATACTCTGGCATTTTTTTTCCAGATTTCTGGTTTAGTCAACTATACAGTGGTCGATTTACTCCTTGATACACTTATTTGTTGGTGTTTGGACTCTTCTAGCTCCATTATCATTCTATTCAGTTCTCTACGATCATGGCATCAGAGGTCTCAGGCACATCCGGTGGATCAGGGTCTAGTGCTAGCATTCCGAGGAGGAGCTATAACTTGCAGGGCAAAGACCATTTTGAGATCCGAAAATTTGATGGCACAAACTTTGCTCCTTTGAATCAGATTAAAGATGTGCTGATTCAAAGGAGGCAATGGAAGCCAGTAAATGGGATTTCAAAGAAGCCTGCTGACATGGATGAAGATGATTGGGATGAGTTAGATGAAATGGCCAGGTCTACCATTCGCTTGCACTTGGCAGATAATGTTTACTTTACAGTATTAGACTGTGAAAGTGCAGAGGAGCTTTGGAAGAAGTTATGCAATACATATGAAAAAGAGACGGCATCAAATAAAGTATATCTGATGAGAAAATTATATGAACTTCGTATGAAGGACACAGATAGTGTTGCTGCTCATCTAAATGAGTTTGATGCTATATTCTCCTAGTTACAGGCTCAGAAAATGGATATGGATAATGAAATGAAAGCAGTATTGTTGTTATGCACCCTGCCATCATCATGGGATACGTTTTGCACAGCTATTAGCAACAGTGCACCTGGTGGTAAACTCGTCTATGATGACATATGTGGAGCACTCTTGAGTGAGTAGATTCGTAGAAAATCTATGGTTGGCACTCAGAGTGGAGATGCATATAATGTTCGTGATTGTTACCACTTCTTCATCCGTGAGATCGTTGAGAGTAAAACCTTGTGGGAATTCCAGATCTGATGGGACGGGTGGAAATACCAGATTAGGCCCCTCTGTGCTTGGTCTTGGTAGCCGGATTGTGAATGGCCTAATGCGTCGTGTCTGGGGAGGGGTAATTTCTGGTGTAGTGGTGGCTCCCCTTGGTTGAGCACAAGGTAGTTGTACTCCCCCCCTCATCTTCTTTGATGGGGGACCTGCTGCTGATAGTTTTCTTTGGAATTCCTGGGCGCGGGGCCATATGAGTGCTCTCTGAATAGGCACGTCATAGGCCAGACATCGGTAGATTATCTTGGTTAGAGCGCAACATCCATGAAGCACATTTTTCTGCTTCTTTTTCCACCTTTGATGGGCTAGGTGGATCTGATCTATGATCCAATGTGGCACATTGATTGGAAGGCTTTCTGTCTGTGCCAGATACAAGCTGAACCATATTTTCTTTGGGGGCATTGTGAATCTTTCCTGGGCGGGGAAAGCAAAATGTTGCATGATGGTCCGTAGGTGTAGAGCGATGGTTGGTGTCATCGCTACCATATCCTTCAACTTATTAAGATCTTTGTGTTTCATTCGACCTGGAACCATTGTTTCCTTTTCCGTGGGGATGTGCATGCCATACATGCCCAACACTTCTCGTACCAGATTAAGGGTCAGCTTGAATCTTTTAAGCTCATGACCCGGCAGCAGTGAGGGCAACACAAAGGTGCTGTCGCCTCCCTTGGCCCTGCTTGGCGTGATGGTACTGATCAAATATGAACATCGTAAGAAATCCGGCTTTGGTAAGTGGGCCCTGAAATAACTGTCTACATCGGCTTTGGTCCATACTGATCGCATGACTTCGGCGTTCTGATAGCTTTCAAACTCGCGCGTGAAAAAGTGGTATCGTCCCCATTTACCATTAAATTCCAATTCTGCTTCCCAGAAATAGGTTCCATCGCCCAATGGTCCCGCGACATCACTGAACCAGTGATCGTGTTTACCTACTTGAGAAGTGTGCCCTTGAAGAGGATCCTGAATGGGGAGCACATGCACGGCTTGAAGTTCTTGCGGCCTTGCGGTGAGATGTGGCTCGAGGAGGAGTGTTTCTATGTCCACGATCTGTGCACCGGATCCGGCTTGAGAACTGGCACCTCCTGCTTCTGCCATGGCCCTGTTTGCTGGTTGGTTCTGTGAGAATATAGAACCACGTGTTAACATCGTAATGGACAAAATAAATCCGTTGTTGTCCCCGTTACAACATTAACATGAGGTAGATGGTGAGTTAGTGGTTAGTAAGTGCACGAAGACAGTGTGTGTAGTTAATGCTTGGGTAGTCCTAGGAGACTAATGCAGTTAGTAAGTGGGGATGAATTTAAAAATTGGGGTCAGGGGGTTTATTACAGGTCTTCGGCTGCCAAATGCAGTGGATGGGTCTTGTTCTTGGTTTCGTAGAGGCTCTAGAGAGCTTTATAGGTGTATCGGCTTGAAAATGAGGCCTTTTAGGGACCCATTTACAAGCGATTATGTTCGTGCTCATGGGCCTTTGTGTGTTCTTGAGTGTTGAAAACGAATGAATGCTGGTTGTGCGAGTGAATGGGTTACGCTGTATAGGTTGTGGCGTCGGCGTAGCTATTTGCGCCCGCAAGCAAGCCTTAGGCACCCAAATTTGTCTTGATTGTGGGCTAGCCTTCATCGACTTCTTGGGCACCCAAAGAGATTTCACGTTAGCAGAAGAATTTCTGAAAGACTTCTTATTAGTGTCGTGTTGTTGGTTACTAATAAGAGGCTTTGCCCGTGTGGTTGGCTTGAGTGCAACCGGGTTTCCGACTTTCCGCACCCATACTTGGTTTACTTGCTGAGATATTTTGCTGTGCAGGTACTTTTGATTTCCAGCATAGGTAGTACTCTACTTCTTCTGCCTTTGATCCACCGTTGGTCGCTGCCTCCTTCTGGCCTTTGGAAAAGAAGGGAGTTCCGTTGCATCCCTGACTCCTTTTCTGAGAATATCATTCCTCTGCAACACATAGTTTTGGACAAGAACAGCATGGTCAACTTCATGTGCACCCCTGGAGGGACCAGGAGTCTGTGCCTTTCCTAGTTCCTTGAGTGCTCCATTATCTAACTCTACTGTAATTCGACTATGATTGACCCTAGTGAGTGCCTCTATCACTTACAAGCTCTATAGGTAGCCCATATCTTGTGAATACATTCTCAAACAAGAATTTGGCAGTTGTTTGAGCATCGTTCTTCGTCGTGGCTTTTACCTCTACCCACTTAGTTAGATAGTCTGTTGCAACAATAATGTATTCCGCATGGGAACCCTTAGCTGGGGGATTAATAGGACCTACGAAGTCTATTCCCCACTTAGAGAATGCACGTCCACCCATCATAGGTTTCAGTGGCATCTCATCTTTTCGTATAGGATACTGAGTTCTCTGACAGACATCACATCGCTTCACATAGGTATGTGCGTCCATGTGAAGGGTAGGCCACCAGAAGCCCGCAAATAGTATCGCCTTGATCACCCGATCTGGTCCAAAGTGCCCTCCTGCTACACCTTGGTGAGCAGTTTCCAAGATCTTAAGATATTCACTTTCATGGACACATAGTCTCGGGTAACCATCTTTACCACGCTTGTATAGATTATCACCAATGAGTGAGTAATCCTGGGCTTCTTGTTCTAAACTCCTTTTCCTAGCCAGAGTCATGTCTGGAGGGAATGCTTTCGTCCTCAGGAAGGATACTAGTGGTTCACTCCAATCTGGCACTATGGATACTTGATAAAGAGTGGCGTGTTCCACAGGTGGTTTAGTGCAGCAGATTGGGCATTCCTTGCACAACTTTTGGACATCCGCTTCCATAGTTGGCCAATGCACTCCGAGTCTCTTTAGGGTCTGTAAAGTTCGTGGCTTTGAGTAGTGTTGCTCTAACGCACCTACATGTGCTAATTGCAACCATCTAGCGTACTCGTCCTCTTCTACGCAACAAGCCAAGATCCCTTGATCTGTGTGCTTGTACACACTTCCAGCCATGATGTGGTACTTTTGGGCTTTTACAACCTCTCTATTCCGTGTGTTTACCACTGGATGATTAGGCCCGTATGTCAATACTGGTACCAATGGCTTAGCCCACTGCGGCACCACTTCCAAATTAAACAAGTAAGCATCAGGAAGGTCATCTGACACTCCTTGTGGGGCTTCTCCCGATGTGAGCCTAGAGAGGTGATCTGCTCTCAAATGAGTCCTCCCTTTCCTTACCACAACCTCAAAATCATATTCCATTAGCAAGAGAAACCATCTCACTAATCTTCCTGTATTGCATGACTTATTTACGAGGTATAGCAATGCCTGATGGTCAGTAAAAAATTTAAACTTATTTGCAAGCAAATAGTGTCTAAATTTTTTAACTGCATATACCATGCCTAAACCTTCTCTCTCTGTAGTGGTGTAATTCCGTTCAGCTGCATTTAATTGTCTACTGGCATAGGCAATTGGAAGATCCATATTACCTTCACCAGTAGGTTGAGCAAGTACACACCCAATGGCATAATTGGATGCATCCACGTGAACATGGAATGGCTTATTCCAATCTGGTGTGGTCAAGATTGGTGCTCAACATAATCTTCGTTTAAGCTCCTAGAAGGAATTCTCACATTCATCCGTCCACTCAAAGTTAGTCAGGAGTCCGTACATGGGCTTTGCAATGACAGCATACATGTGTATAAATTGTCGGTAATAACCACAATGCCCCATGAAAGCTTGTACTTCCTTGACATTCTTTGGCCTAGGTAACTCTTCTATAGCTCTCACTTTCTCTTCGTCAGTAGATATGCCATTCTTTGACACTATGTGTCCTAGAATCTTGCCTTGCCTGACCATAAAAACGCACTTTTTTGGGTTCAGGCAGACTTGATATTCTCTACATTTGTCAAAGATTTGTCTGAGTTCAGGGATATGGGTTTGTCTAATGTTGGAATGAGCACAAAGATCATCAACATAGACTTCTAAGTTTTTCCTCAGGAACTCTTTAAACACATGGCACATCAGCCTTTGGAAGGTAGCTGGTGCATTGGTAAGCCCAAATGGCATTACTCTAAAGGCAAAAATGCCCCATTCTGTGGCAAAGGCCGTCTTATGCTGGTCCTCTGGAGCTATGGCTACTTGATTGTAACCCGAAAATCCATCAAGGAAGCTGTAGACTTCCTTGCCTGCCACTCTTTCTAAGAGATGTTCTGTGATGGGAAGCGGATAGTTATCTCGAATAGTGGCTGCATTAACCTTCTTCAAGTTAATGCATACGCGTAGCTTTCCATTTTTCTTGGGCACCACAACGATGGGGGATACCCACTCGGTGTGCTCAATTTCATAGATAAATCCAGCTTCAACCAGTCTATCTATCTCTTCTTTGATCTTAGCAGCGTAATTATCGTTATATGTATAGGGCTTTTGCTTAGAGGGTTTGGCATCTGAGGTCATGGGGATGGTGTGTGAGCATATGTCCGGGTCAACACCTTTCAAATCCTTGTAACTCCAAGCGAATACATCTCTGTATTCTCTTAGCAAGGCAGTTAACGCATGCTCTTCTTCCTCTGTTAGGTCATGGCCTATGTATGTGCATCTCTCCTCTCCTTCTTCTAGGGCCACTACTATTTTCTTGGTGGTTTCTTTGTTATCATAGGCCTCTCCTGATTGTGCCTCTCTTTTCGGCATTCTGATCATGACTCTCCTGTCATCTGTCTCATACTTCTTAAAATTTTCTAGGACCTCAAACAAAGATTCTTCCTCTTCTGGTGAGACTTCTCTCTTCTTTCGTTTCTTCCCTTCTTCCTTCGGGGTCACATGTGTGGCTAATCTTACATCATTTGTGAGCTCTCCATGCCTCTGGGGTTGAAATTCTACTTCATGGAAGTATTCTTCATCTGATGCAAATGGTGGGTCCATAATGATTGACTCTAGATTGGAGTCACTTGCATCCTCAAACGCATCAGGGCTCGGGTCGCATTCTTCTAGAACTGCCTCTCCCATGATTGGCTCTATGGAGAAGATTGAAATGTCATAGCCATCCTCATCACAGTGAGGTGTCCATTGTTCTTCATTGATGGCTACGTCCATTGTTGCTAAGATTTTTTCCCAGCCATGGGGTTCAAATTCCTCATCAGGAAAGACTACAGGTGCGTAGGCTGGGTCTTGGATTCATCTATGGGTTTCTTTCGCACCTACCTCTCTGGCTTTCTCTCTCCTCTCTTCTTCTACTGCTACCTTGCACATCCATAAGTGGGTGTCTTCATGCATCCAAGAGGATCCTGACCCTATGGAATGCACCGATTCTGTATCATCTTTGGCTCTATGGATGGGATTCCATTGGATAGGAGGGACATCTCTATGAGAGTAATCCTTGAGATTGACTTTGGTCGTAACACCTAAGTGTTGCAGGTACAAAGAATTGGTTCCCCAGTCCTGTACCACTTGCAACTGTCGCATGAATGGTCTTCCCAAAATCATCTCATAGGCATGATTTTTGCTAAAGTCACATATAGCAAATGTATGCTCGAACTCGACACCACAAGTGGTGAGAGTTATTCCTTCTAGCAATCCTAAGGGTCTCTCAATATGACCATCTGCCATCTGCAATTTCATTCTCGTTGGCCTGAGTGCTGGCTTGCCCCAACGCTTCCATAGGGAAGTAGTGGCAATTGCAACTCCTGCACCTGAGTCCAAAATTGCCTTGGTGGTGTACTCCTGGTAGGTGATGGGAAGATAGGTGTTCCCTTCTTCACCTTCACACATATCTCCTATCTTATCCAAGGGAATTTTTGGCACTGTCCTATGGGATCCTACCTGGGAACGAGGTTTGGCTATTTCTGGTACTTGTTTGGCGACATGTTTCCATAATTCAGGTCTAACCTTGAGTAGCTCTTCTAACTTGAGATTGCACTGCACGTTAGTGTTCTTCACTACCTCTGTGTTCCTAGGTATGACTGAATCTTCGTTTCTTACCATGACTGTAGGTGCTCTCATGCAGGTGGACTTTGCTTCCCATGGGCCTGTGAAATGGGGTAGTTCTTGTAAAGAATTAGACTCGAAGTCTAATCTTTCTTGAGATTGGATACTCTCCTGCTCTCCATAAATGGATGGGATGTCTTGTGGAAATTGGTCATGTGCCTCATCCACAAGTTCAATAGGAGGAGGGACTTCACTTTCCTTAGCCCATTTGTCTTCTTGAATCTCACGTAGGAATTCTGGTGTGAACCGATTCATAGAAGATGATGTGTCCGGCTCCGTAGAGTTAGGCACATAGGCTTCAGGCACATAGGCTTCTTGAGCAGGAATGCTTACTCTTTCACTTGCCTTGCCCTTGTGTTGAGAGGCTGGTTCCTTTGGTGATTGTGCCATTAGATTCTCTATTCTTTCTAAGGAGGGGAAGTTGTCTGGTTCAGTGGAATTGGCCACATAAACTTTTGATGGGGAATGGGTCATGTTTTTGCTTGCTTTCTCCCTTTCTTGATTTTTTTCTTCCTTGGCCGATCTGGCAATTATGCCCTCTAACTTCTCTAGAAGTCCATCCAAGTGTAATTGCATCTTGGCTGAGCCCGAGTAATTGAAAAGGCGACTGGCTTCAAACATAGTTTGAGCCAATGCTACCATTTTCGCGCAAAGCTTGGTTCTTTCTATCTCTAGGTCAGCTCTAGGGTAACAGTTGTCGTGATCTGTGACATTTGGCCCTTCTTGAATTCTGGCCTGATATGCTTTAAGCATCATGTCTATGTCTTCTGGAATGGGATCAGCTAATACTGATCCTACTCTAGGGGGTGGTGGAATCATATGAGGTGGGTTGGAAGGTGGCTGGTCGGATGGCGATGGGAATGGTGGTGGTGGAATAGTGTGAGAGGGAGTTTGAGATGTGAGTTCAGTTATCCTCGCTTTGGTTTCTCTTATGCTTTCCTCAAGTTCACTCATCTTTTTAGCCCATTGTCTTTTCATTCTTTCTCGACTATCTTTCCACGCTCTAGTCCTTTTCTTTGTCACGCTCTCGGTTTCACTAGCCTCTAGGTTCTTATCCTGGTTTACCCCTTGATTCTGCTGCAATGCTTGAGCTCTAGTGACTACCTGTACGGGAGCAGTGGAAGTGACACTTCCTGTGGAATCTACCACTAACCCAATAACATTGATAGGTGTGATTTTTGGCATATTATTGGGGTTCTTTGGGCAATCTCGTAAGAGATGCTCTTTTCCACAATCTTGGCAAAAGCCTTGGATCGTCACTGACTGGTTTTGTGTAGGTGGAGGTAAGGGGCAATCCCGAATGAGGTGATCTCCTTGGCATCTGTAGCACGGTTGTTGACCTAAGCATCAACTTAGGGACTTGCGGAGAAAGAGACTATACCTCAATCCCCTCACAAGTGCATATAGTGGGGATACACGCTTTTAATTATCAATCCAAAGAGTATACTAACCTAGCCGAGTGTATGAAGACATGCAATCATGTAATGATCAATGCAAATGAACTACTCAAAGAATGTAAATGAGGCAAAGACTTATCCAAACAAGCTCCAACTGTTGGTCAAGGCGAAACGATACTTGGTGCAGCAGCCGTCAGTATTTTGGACTTTTCTCCCAGCTCCGAACTCCAAATATAGCGAATAGCATATGCGTTTCGAAGCTCTCGAGAAGATGCATCCAATGGCAGTGGTTTCACTTAATTCCGACGCTCCTACTTCAAGTTATGAGCGAAATACTGAGTCGCGGGAATACTTTCCTACACTTCAGCACTTCCTACACTTCGCACACACCTTTCCTACAGCAAAGAAACACTCTCAAGGATAGACAACACTCACAAGCACTCTTTCCAAGCAATACACACGCATACAAGCTCGCGAAGAAGAAGATAAGGAGGGAAGAAGACACAAATTCGAATTTTTGTGCTCTCTATTCTCACAATGGCAAAAAGTCCTTTACAAAGAGTCACATTTGACTTATATACTAGTGCCCTAAAAATGGTCCTTTCACACAAGTGACCGGCACTTTATTCACTAAAAGGCTAATTTCCTACTTTTGTACACGGGTATTCTCTACTTTTCTGTGGGGATGCATCTAGAGGACTCCTCTAGTGCCTTTACAAGGGGAAATATATTACAAGAATGAACATGATACAAAAATGTGTAGTCCAAATCGGAAAAATTTTGGGGCCCGTCCTTTTTCTCTGCTTTGTGCGCTCTTTAGCTCTGCAACACTCTCCCCCTCTTCGTCTCTGTCGTCCCTTGACAGACTTTGCTTCGCGCACGCGTCCAGTGGTCAGTATTGCCTGATTCTTGATCTTGCATTATGTTTTAGAGGTGCTCTGATTTGTCTTGGTTGCACACATTGGACCTGGTTGCATTACTTCAAGCCGAATGATTCGGTTTGCCACGCACGCCATAAAAAACGCTTCTTCGAATGTCTGCATATATGTGCTTGGCAAAAACATGAGCCTGGAGTAATAGGCCATTATTGTTGGTCGGCTAGGCATGACTGATAGATCAAAAATGAGGATGTCAGTTCCCTGATTGATTCCGATAAAATTCAGAAATGTGTATGCCGCATGTTTGAAGACCTTCAAAACTGTAAGTAGCATACTAAGTATTTTATTTGTCATCTTGACCGCTAAATCTGGTACTGTCGCATAATTTTGTAGCCAAAATTCTATTGTCTTTACCATATAATCCTCTGTTGGCAAATAGTTATGTGGCGGGCTAGGTAACATAGGATAATTTAGCCACTGTTTATTAATAGTGCCGCTGCGTTGTAAATCCAAAAATTCCTTGGTATCCCTTCTGCGTGGTATTGGACAAAATGAGGGGTTTACCTGTAATAGATATGGTGCAGCTTGCCAATGCACCCGTAGTGTGGGATGTTTCTCCAAAAATTTTCTCCGCCACACTGGTTGTGCAGCTTCAAACTCTGCTTGAGTGTATGTGAATGTGTCATTCTTGAAGTTGAGCTGCTCATCTGGACTTTTTTGTGTAACCTTCTTTATATATTGCCTTGCTTTCTCTTTCAACAATCCATATGGAATGTTGAAAGGCTTCATGATCTTTTCTAAGTCTTTACCTTTGATCTTTGCTTCCTTCATGACCTTGATTACTTCATTTTCAAAATTTTCTGTCAATCGGGACACCACTAGTGCCCGTTCCTTCTGACTTATTTCTGCAGTGTATGGCATCGGATGATCATCATGTATGTCGGCCAACTCCTCATGTATTGGAGAATGATAGATCGGTTGAGATAGAGGGCTTACCTCTACCTCGTCAGTAGGATGTTTCTTTTCTGGCACTACTGATGTCCCGATCGGTTCTTTGTCTTTCTTCTGATTCTTTAGCAATTCAATGCATTCATCTTTTTCCTTTATCTTTTGTATGGCTTCATCGAGTGCTTCTTTGGTCGCTAGAAGTTCCTTACCTATATCAGCTACGTGATCCATGTTTTCACCGTAGCTCTGTACCAGTTTTGCATGTGCCGTACTCAGCTGCCTTTTGAGCTCACTTATTTCCTGATTGTGCCACCGTTCTGATTCTTCTTGTACTTCTTTAGCTTGTCGTAGCAACTCGGCATACTCTGCTATCTGTTCTTTTAATTCCTGTTCTTTAGTTTCTGAGGGGCCCTGTTGTATCAGTGGTTGATCATATAATAAAGATTTCATTAATTCTTTATTCCTATCGCGCAGGCTGTCGTTCTCTTCTAGATATAGCTTGAGTTGTTGCTCTAATAGCACGCTTCGCATCTTCATTTTTTCTTTCTCAGCCTCGCTTGCTTTGTGTAATTGTTGCAACTCTTCCAGTTGTGTCTGCAGCTTTTGATTTTGGTCGATGGATACATCATATTGTGTCTGGATTGCTAGCACTTCAGTATTTTTGTTTGCCAATTCTTTTTGTGCTGCAATTAGCTGTGCCGATAGCTGTTCGCTCATGAGTTGAAACTGATTTTTTTCTCTTCTTGCTTGGTCATATTCGCCATCTATATCCATCATTTGTTGCTGAGTGTCCATGGCCGTTTGAATCATCTGTTTGACTACAGGTTTTAACTGCGTGACATCTACATTAAGCCATGTTTTAGGTATTGTTGGTTCTTCTCCGGTATTCACGTCTTTGCCTTGAGCAATGTGTAATGTGGTGTCATGGGGCTGCCTGATCTGAAGCTGGATCCTTGGCTCAGCCACCACGTTTTCTTGATTCCCTTGAGGTGTGTCATCTGGCACCTCGATCACAATTTGTTCTTGGTTTTGTGGCTCCTTTGCTTCCTTCTTCAATGGAGTCTGTTCTTCCTCTTTGATTGGTGGTTTGACGTATGTCGCTTTGGTTGTATCTTCCTTGATGCTGATTTTTGTAGTGTCATTCAATTGAATGACGTGCTCCTGTTCATTAGCATCATCCACCTTCTTTTCTTTTTCCTTTTGGTTGTCCGGTGTCACTTCCACTTGATTGATTTCTGGTCCTTCTTCTTCATAAGTTTCTGTCCTGATATCAGTATCTAGAGTGTCTTTCTCAGGACTGGATTCCGTATTCGTACTAGAATCATCGATGCCCAATTCTTTGTATCTTCCAGGTTGTTTTGGAGTCTTTTCTGTACTCTGTTTTTGTTTTACTTGACTCGCTTGTCTATAATGATGTCCTTGGACATTTAGATTCACCTGCCCTTGCATATACTGGTGAGTCTCCTCCAAGGCAGCAGACAAATCTCTTTTTGTAATCGGCATTTGTACTACGGGGATTGTGGGTAGCACATGTGTTCTCTTTGATTGTGGCGTAACTTGGGCTTCCTCCTCCCGTAATCGTTTTGTACCCCTCATTGGTTTTTGTGAGCTGGTTCCAGCTTGTTCAACCAATACAACTGCTTTCTTTTTCTTAGGGACCGTAGCGGATTTTGCATACTTTGCTAGCCCCTCTGATGTCGGCATCTCTTGTAAGCAGTGTTTCATGTCTAGAGCTTCATATATCAGTAAAGTCAAAGCTGAACTACCATTCAGGAACTTCTTCTGCCCCCATTTCTTCTGGGCTTCAAATAATCGTTCTTGTACATAACCTGTTAGGTTCACTTTGTTGCCTATCTGTCTCATGGCATGCGATAGGAGTTGTACTACAATCTTTTGCGGTGCAGTGTATCTGTTCATGCCAGGAAAACAAAAGTGTTGATGTACCAAACGTACAGTGTCTTCAATATCTATTCTGTTAATCTCCAGGAATGATCTTTTCTTGGGGTCATGGCATTCCTCTTTGACATTAGTAATTCCTTCTTGATTCCATCCAAAGGCTTTATTGATCAATTCATGAGTGAATTGAATTGTCTTCCATGTGCCCACCTTATCCAATACCTTTGCTTCTGGAACCGAAATCTTCGTTGCAGTCGGCTGCATAGTATTCATTACCTGCGTACATCTTTGAAAGTCTGGTACGTATATAGGCATCTTCAAGAATGCTTCAATTCCAGCTTGAGTCCATACGTCCTCGATATGTGGTAACCCTTGTATTATGGTCTTGAAATCTTGAGACATGATAGGGAAATAATGATCCCTGTCCATAATCTTGATGGTTGCCATAAAGAGAAGTTCCGAGATAGGTTGGTCATCACGAAACCAATGTCCTCTGACCTTTGTTATTGACCCCAATGGAAGAAGTAGCACCTCTTCCTGCTGCGTAGCTTCTGAGTCAGAAGATGTCATCTGCACTCAATATAGAGTATGAATTAGTATCCATATGTTTTTCAGAAATCCTCCTCCATATGTTGATTAATAATTCGATGTTGCTCCAAGTGCATGGTGCCTTCCCTTTCCCGTGGGTGTGAGAAAGGTAATACCTGGAATTTTTTATGTATTTTTATATTTTTTTGCTGAAAAGAAAACATAAATGTTAGTCCATAGCCGAAGCGGTTAGTAATTTTTTTTTGAAGTATTTTTTTTTTGTTTGTACAAGTGCTCTCCGATTTCCAAAGGGAAAATGTGCGTGACTATCCGGAAGTAGAAGAAAGACGTGCCGAATGCTTGGCCTTGTAATGTGGCCCTATCATGCATACTTTGGATCTCGACAACTCCTCATGTGTGCAATTGGATTTTGTAGCTCTATGCATACAAGTTGCGGGATCCTTCGGCACCCAAATCTGCTTCATTCGGTGGGGATGTATTTCCTTCGGAACCTTCTTGATAAATGTGATTCTTCCCTTATAGTGCGTTTGCTCTATCTGCCTTTGGAATTGCGGTCTTCCTTGTGTTGCAGCTGCAGACTCCTTCTTTTTCCAATAGGTCTTCCTTTTGGGCTTGTGTGTCTGTGAGCCCTGTTGATGGTGATTGCCCTTCTGAGGATGATCCTTGTTTTGGTTGGTCGTTCTTGAAGTACACGACTTTGGGATCCATATTTGTGTTCGATCCGGCTGTGCAGTTATCAGTTTCTTTGGGATCCATCTGCTAGTGAGTCGTGGTTGACTGAAGTGTTCTAAATTCTTTGTCTTCTTACTTGATTTGACATGCTGATGTCGAAGACTTTTCTGTTGCTGAAGATATGCCTTCCTTTGATCCTTCCTTATCCAAGCTAATGTAGAATGTGGAATAGGGTATACTCTCATAGGTGTAGACTTCAATTCTTGCAAAGGAGTATTCTCTCTTGTGCATTGTGTTTCACTGGGCTTGATTTCATGTTCATGTGCGCTCTTGTGACTCTCTATACTCAAAGATGGAGTGCACACAGGACTCACGATATTCTCACATGAAGTACTTGACGATGGGGTTTCTATAGTGCTAGTGAACATACAATCATGACTTTGTTCATTGGGATGAACTTCTGGCTCTATATTAGCGGCTTTGGGTGGTCGTTCGTCTAGCAAACTAAATACCTCACGAGGTCCTATTCTGGCAGAGATGTATCCTAAAGCCAATTGAATGGTTACCTCATATTCATAGATCCAATCTTGACCTAACACAACATCTTCAAGCAGATCCAGGTCCTGACACACTAAGAGTCTCTGCTCCATAGTGTTGTTCCCCATATGTAAAGGTAAGGTTATCTCACCTATGCATTGAGTAATTTTTCCTCCTATTCCTATTAGTTGTGCCTTCGATGGGCGTAACTCCTCTTTAAGTCTCTGAGACAAAGAAAATCTGATGCAGCTTATGGCTGCTCCTGTGTCTATGAGAGCATCCACTAAGTGGTACTCTTTTCGTCCTGCTCCCAGATTCACGTAAGGTTGTTTTCTTTGTTGCCCTGAGTTCTCAGTGGCTCTAAAATTAGCCATTGGGATGAGTTCTTCTCCTATTCGATATCTCTCGTCTCTTTCTCTCATCCACTCTTTCCGTTTTCTGATGCGTTCTAGGGCTTCCTGTCTCGCTTCTTCTCGTATTCGTTCTTCTTCCTTTTTCCTACTTTGAGCTCCTAACAGTCGTGCTAGCATTTGATCAGTCAAAGGCTCCATGAATCTTTTCACTCTGCATCCACTGATGTAGTTGGGAAGAATGTCTCCGTCTAGTGTGGCGAGGTTGACTGCACCACTAGTAGAGATTCGATTTATAATCAGGGGTCCATATCCGCGTTTTTGGAGCTTCTTTGCATGTTGTTTGAGGGTGTATACTAGGACTAAGTCGCCTTCTTTTAGTCCCTTGTCTTTTATATGTGCATCATAATAAGCCTTTTGTCTCCGTTTAGCGGCATAAATGCCTGCTACAGCTTGCAATCTAGTCTCGTGCAACTTTTCAATTTGATCTAGTTGCTGGGACAATTCATGACCGTTCCACTCATATTTCTGGGCCACTTTTAATGTAGGTACTAAGAAGTCAATTGGCAAAATTGCATTCTGGCCATACACTAGATTGAAAGGTGTGGTTCCAATGGCCGTTTTATATGCCACTCGGAAGGCCCAAATTGCGTGATGTAATTGTTTGTCCCAATCTGACCTTCCATTATTGACAATCTTTGTCAATACAGTACATAGTACCTTGTTGGAACTTTCAGCTTGTCCATTAGCTTGAGGGTGGTATGGGGCTGATTTTTTATGAACCACAAGAAAGTCATTCATTAGCGACTCAATGACCTCGTTTAGGAAATGCGTTCCTCGATCACTCACTATCTCAATCGGTAGTCCAAAGCGTGTGAAAATGTGCTCAAAGAGAAATTTTGCTGTGGTTTGAGCATCATTCTTTCTAGTGGCTTTTGCTTCTACCCACTTAGTCAAGTAGTCGGTGGCTACGATGATGTACTCCGCATGTGATCCTTTGGCCGGTGGATTGATAGGTCCTATGAAGTCAATCCCCCACTTAGTAAAGGCTCTTGCACAAACCATGGGTCTTAAAGGCATGTCGTCTCTTCTAATGGGATATTTCGCTCTCTGGCATGTTTCGCAGCTTCTCACATATGTCTCTGCATCCATATGTAGAGTTGGCCACCACAATCCTGCAAAGAGAATCATCTTGACCGTTCTGTCTGCTGAGAAATGTCCTCCCGCAGCTCCTGCGTGTGCCATTTCTAAGACAGAGAGATATTCGTTTTCATGAATGCACATTCTTAGTTGGTTATCTTTTCCGCGTTTAAAGAGTTGTTTTCCTATGATGGCATAATCCTTACTCTGTTCTTCAAGAGCCCGTTTCCTTGCTAAGGTAGCTCCGTCAGGGTACTCTCGAGTTTTCAAGAACTTTACTAGAGGCATGCTCCACCTTGGTGCTATTGTAGAATAGCATAATGTAGAGTTCTCGTCTGGGATTTGTTCTTGACAGGTTGACACATAGTTATGTGCATCCCGTTGCATGGTTGGCCAATATATACCAAATCTCTTGAGTGTTTGCCACGTTCCATTTGCATTCAAATGAGTGTTCCATTGGTTTATGTGTGCTTTCTGAAGCCACATTTCTTGTTCCCCTTCTTCCACGCATCTCATCAGCAGTCCGCTTGAATCCTGGTGATACAAACTTCCCGCAATAATGTGAAGGTTTTTAGTCCTCCAGAGATCTTGCGTTTGGTTTGGCATGATCCCATCTTTAGGTCCATGTGTAAGTATCGGGATCAATTTTTCTGCCCACTGAGGACATACTTCCAGGTTAAAAAGATAAGTATCTGGCAGATCATCAGGAACTCCTATGGGTGGTTCTCCATGGGTCATACGAGATAAGTGGTCTGCCCTTATGTGGGTGTTTCCTTTCTTGACTATTACCTCAAAATCAAATTCCATTAGCAATAAAAACCATCGTACTAGTCGTCCGGTATTGCAAGGCTTGTTGACTAAGTACAATAGGGCTTGATGATCAATGAAGAATTTGAATTTGTTTGCCAGTAAGTAATGTCTGAATTTCTTGACTGCGTAAACCATCCCTAGGCCTTCTCTCTCCGTAGTAGTATAATTGTGTTCCGCTTGATTTAACTGTCTACTGGCATAGGCTATCGGGTGGTCTAATTTACCTGTATCAGCTGGTTGAGCTAAGATGCAACCAATGGCAAACTTGGAAGCATCAACATGGATGTGAAACGGTTTATTCCAGTTGGGGACTCGAAGAATGGGTGCTGAACTCAATCGATTCTTTAACTCATTAAAGGCTTTTTCGCATTCTTCGGTCCAATTGAATAGAGTCAATAATGCATAAAGAGGTCTAGCAATTATGGCGTACATATGTATGAATCTTCGATAGTAACCACAATGTCCCATAAATGCTTGAACTTCTTTAGCAGTTTTAGGTCTTGGTAAATCCAAAATTACTTTAATTTTGTCTTCATCTGTGGAAATTCCATTCTTAGAAACAATATGTCCTAAGATTTTCCCTTGTCGCACCATGAAGACACATTTTTCAGGATTGAGGCATACTCGATATTGTCGACATTTGGCAAAAATCTTTTCTAGTTCAGGGATGTGCTCTGATCGTATAGCTGAATATGTACAAAGATCATCCACATATACCTCCATGCTTTTTCTCAGAAATTCCTTGAACACATGACACATCAATCTTTGGAAAGTAGTTGGGGCATTCGTTAAACCAAAAGGCATGACTCTAAAGGCGTATGCTCCCCATTCAGTTGCAAATGCAGTCTTATGTTGGTCCTCAGGAGCAATAGCTACCTGATTATACCCTGAAAAGCCATCCAGAAAACTATAAACTTCCTTCCCTGCTACCCTTTGCAAGAGATGATCAGTGATTGGTAAGGGATAGCTATCCCTTATGGTTGCGGCGTTTACTTTTTTCAAATTGATGCACACTCTTAACTTTCCATTCTTCTTTGGTACAACCACCAAGGGTGACACCCATTCCGTGTGCTCACTTTCATAGATGAATCCAGCATCTAATAACTTATCTATTTCTTCTTTTATCTTGGCTGAATACACATCATTATAAGTATATGGTCTCTGTTTTGAAGGTTTGGCCTCGGATGTCATGGGGATTCTATGCGCACATATAGATGGATCTACTCCCTTTAAGTCCTTATAAGTCCAAGCAAAGACATCCCGGTATTCTCTTATGAGTCGAATTAACTCTTGTTCTTCTTCCGCTGAGACATCCTGTCCTATGAAGGTACATCGCTCCTCTCCTCCTTCCATAGTTACCACTATCTTTTTGGTCTGTTCCTTATTATCATATGCTATTCCAGGTTGTGCTTCTCTTTTAGGCATTTGAATAGCAATTTTCCTTTCTTCCACTTCATATTTTTTAAAATGGGCTGGTACCTCAAATTGGTCTTGAAGTTTGTTTTCTTCATCTTCTAATTCCCTTTCAATTTCTAATTCTTCTTTTTGTGTGAGTTCCTTATGTTTTTCATTGGCAGTGATATCTATGTTGGTAGTACTAATCCCTAGATCCATGGGTTCTGGTTCCATTTCAATGCTCTCGTAGTCCTCCTTCCAGTCTTTCTCGATCACTTCTCCTTCTTCCGCCTCTTGAAGGACTACCATATACAAACTAACATCATAACCCTCTTCATCGATACATTCGTTCATGGTCACTACTTCTTCGTTTACACAGACATCGAGGGTAGCTAAGATCTCCATCCAACCGTGAGGTTCGAATTCTTCATCCGGAAATACTTGTGGCATATAGGCTGGATCTTGTACAGACCTCTCTATTCCTTGTTTCTGCTGCCATCCCTTTCTTCTCTCTTCTTCCTTCTTTGCAGCTTGACATATCCATAGATGAGTGTCCTCGTTCATCCAGGATTGATCACTAGAACCTGCACTATGAACAGATTGATCATCTTCCTCTTTATGGATTTGATTCCATTGTAGAGGTGGCACATCTTGATATGTGTATGTATGTAGGTTTATCCTAGTGGTGGTTCCTGCGTGTTGTAGATATACTGCATCTTTTCCCCAATCTTGTATGACCTTTAGCTGTCTCATGAATGGCCTTCCCAAGATCATTTCATAATTGCTTGGCCTTTCAAAGTGACATATTGCTAAAGTATGTTCAAATTCTACTCCACACGTGGTGAAGACTACTCGTTCCAACAATCCTAAGGGTCTCTCCGTATGTCCATCTGCCATTTGTATTTTCATGCGTGTTGGTCTTAATGCTGGTTGTCCCCATTTTTCCCAAATTTCTTTGGTAGCAATGCCAACACCAGCTCCTGAATCTAGAATGGCTTTGGTAGTGTAACCCCTATAGGTGATTGGCAGGCATGTATTTCCTTCATCTCCTTCACTAAAGTCTCCTACTTTATCCACTGGAATTCTCACTGTTTTTACTTCGTCAGCTACCTCTTTCTTTTCCTCCTTGACTTCCCATTGATTGATCAACTTCTCTTTTAAGTGTGGTTTTACCTTTAACAGTTCCTCGAATGTTAGGGTACATGGGATTTTCACCTCTCTAAGACGTTGTATGATCTCAGATGTTTGAACTGATGGGTCCATTTCCCGTCTCGTTATTGATGGAATGCGATACAATTCTGAATTGTGTTCGTACTCCCCTGTGTAGTTGGGTAGTTCCTTTACACTTTCTTCTTCCTTGTCACTTGCATCCATCGGAAAAATTTCTTCTGAATTTAGTTCAGGTATTGAACCCTCTATTTCGTGTTCTGCTTCTAATTCTTCGAAGGGCGGTTCCATTCCTTCTACCTTTTTCCACTTGTCCTCTTGAACTCGTGCCCATAGATCCTTAGTCCAATCTCCTTCTACTTCAGGGACTATGGATCCTTCCTTTCTCTCAACACCATGTTCTTCATTTTGTGGTCTATATACTTCAGGTTTTTCCTGAGCGTTTAGGCACTCTTGGAATTTTTCTTCAGAAATTCGGTTGTTTGGTAAAGGTGATGCGGGTTTTTCTAAGGTTCGTTGGGCAACTTCTATCAATTTTTTGCAGATTTCCAGTCTTTCTTTCTCCAAGTCGCCTCTCGGATACTCTCTCTCATGTTGCTCTATGGTAGGTCCTGCTCTTATTCTCGCCTTGTATGCCTGAATCCACATGGCTAATTCTTCAGGCATTGGGTCTGCTAAGACTGATCCTACCTCCTCCCTTTTATTCTCATTTTTATTTTCTTCTTCCACTTGCGGTTCTTTTGTTGATTTCTGTTTACTCTTTTCGTTTTCCTTCTTTTGTAATAACTTTTTTTCTTTTATCCTGTCTCTCCGGTTCTTCCATCTTTGTGACCTTTTACTGGCGATACTTCTTTCTGGCTCTTCGGAGTCTTCTACTCTTTGTGGGACGGGTATATTCCTCTCTTTATCACCTTGATTACTCTCGTCCGTGTTATTAGGGTTCTCTCTAGCCTTGGCTCTTGTTATAGACTTCAAAGGTACTGTGTACTCTTTGTCGCTCCCTGATGATTCAATCACTTCTATCACATTAATCTGCACGTTAGATGTGACTTTGTTGGGGTTCTTAGGACAATCTCTGAAAAGATGTTCCTTACCACAATCGCTACAGTAGCCTTCCCAAATTCGTTGTGGTGGTGGTGGGTTTGGTAATGTACATTCTCTAATATAGTGGTCACCTCCACATCTGTAGCATGGTCCTCTGGGTACAGGCTGTCTGTTCATAGGTTGAGGTGGCATGGTGGCTCTAGGAGCTGTGTACATTAAGGGCACATAATCCTGTTCGTGTCCGTATGAACTGTCTGATATTTCCATGCCATAAGCATATGGGTCATATTGTTGCCCATATTCTGTTATCGCGCTTTCATAACCAGGGTATGTTCCTTGACTAGGTTCGTAAAATGACTCATATGGGTCACTACTAGTCAAAGGAGTGGCAGGTACTATTGCTCTCTCTAGGTTTTCCTCTGGTTGTGCTATCTTAACTGGGACAACGTTCTGAGGGTGGGGCGGTTGTTGTCCTAGTACTGGTTGTGGTTGCGTATATCCCTGATATGCGTATGGTCGTGGTATTGGTGCCTGCGGCTGATATGAGGGATATCTAAAGGCTTCTCCTCCCTGCTGGTTCTGCGGGTATCCAAATGGTCTCACATAAGGCTGGGTGGGTCTGGTTTGCCTATTGTAAGGGCAGTTCTCGGTGCTATGGTTTGTGTATCTCTGCTCTATACTGCAATATTGTAGCGGTCCGGGGACAGAGGGTCTAGGATGAGCATAGGCAGGTGGTGAGACTACTCCCCTAGTACACAACTGGGAAGGATGATCTCCTCCGCACTGCATACATCTTCTAAGCATAGGCATCCTCATGGGATTAGTGGGATAATTCCTCTGTCCTTGAACGTTCAGTTTTTTTGCTACTAAATCTGCTATTTCTTCCACATTGTTTTTGGAGTTTGATGTGCTACTGGCTGATTCTTCACTTTTCAAACTACCTTGGGGTATTTTCAAGTCTTCTGCAAGGTTATCTTCTAGGTCTATACATTCCTTCATACATTCTTGCAACGTTTGAACTCTCTTTACATACACTAATGACCTCAAGGTTCCGTTCAACAGTCCTTCTAAGAACAATGATACCATTTTGTTTTGCGTCGGTCTCTCTTCTACGGGGCATCTATCCACATACTGCTTGAATCTCCTTGCTGCCAATCTTACTGACTCGGTAGGGACTTGTTTGAAGCTGTGGATTAATGACGAAGAATTATTTTTAATTCCAGATTTGGTAAATTCTTCAATCATTTCTTGATATACCTGCTCCATGTTCTGAAAGGTATTCGGGTCCAATGGCTGAAACCAGGCCAAAGCTGTGTCTGACAAGGTAAGGCCAAAAGACTCAAACTGAATCATGAAGTCATCTACCTGCTCGGCCCTAACTACTTGTTTAAACTCTGCTATGTGGTTGTAAGGTTCACTAGAGCCATCATAGTGATTTCTCATGCACTTGGCAACTTGGATCGGTCTTAACCGTCTTCCTGCTTCAGGTTGTCTAGGCATCATTGGGAGGATTGGTCTCCCTATTGGTACGCCTGGTCCTCTTACTACCTGCGGTCTGACTGGAGCATGAACTCCATGTCTTGGGTCTATAGCTGGTTGTGGCCGATAGTTAGGATTAATGGCAGGCATTGCAAATTGTACATGTGGTCTGACTGGGATCTGGGTTTGTTGTGTCTGTTGTGTTTGTCCTGACTGTTGATATGAATCATTCTGAGATGTTCCTAGTGGATTCCGTGAAGTAGTGGCTTGGTCTCTAGGGGGGAACACTGGGATGTTCTGATATTTCAACTCAGCTCTCTCTAATTCTGTTACTGGCCAATATCTTCTGTGATTTTTATCCAAGTATGTGATGATGGTGGGGAACTCAGGGTCTTGTAACTCATAGATGGTAACTGGATTAGGAGCAGCTTCCCATATAGAGGAATGGGCTCTGAGCAAATGCTCCATCCCATTGATTAGATACACATCTATTAGAGTGTCATCCTGGGGAATCAGGTCTCCTCTCCAAATTTTTGTAATCGTAGATCTCCCTCTAGGTGTAGTTACTTGCTCTTCGTTTCCACCTCCATTTAAACTCGAAGCCTTATTTTCCTCACCATGCTCATTAATGATTTCCGGGTGTTCTGTGATCAAGTATTGAATATCTTGTTTGTCCATGTAAAAACCTCCTACGTACTTGACTGCTGGTCTGGGCACTATGTAAGCCTCAGAAACCTTCTTCAGTCTGGCCACTGATCTATTTAGACCATCCAAATAGATAGGGATCTCGTTGTGGTTGGTGTTCACATACTCTAAGGAAGTTCTGTATTCTCCCTCAATGATGGACATCTGGCCAATCATGGGTACAGTGTTGTGCATGTCCTCTGAAGCCATGGGAATTTCTCCTTCTGACTCACTGGAGGTCTCAGAATAGTGTGAACGGCTACTTGGTTCGGCTACACTCCCTACGGAAGAAAGTATACTTCTTCGGCTTCCTAGGGTTCTTCCGGATCTCAGGTTCATTCACTTAAGAGCTCTGATCAAATCTTGACCACCTCTAGCCTCTAGAATTCTAAGCTATGGCTTAGAAGTCTAGGAAAAAGTTAGGCTGGAAAATGACTGAAGGTAAATTTCAAGTCACGATACTTGACTCCAAAAATCCACGATACACGACCTCTGTCAAAACGATCGCTGACTGACACGATACTTGGACGAAACGATCGCTGGAAAACGATCTCTGCCTAAACGATCTCTGGCTTGGAACGATACACGACCTCTCAGTGAAACGATCTACGACCTTTGACCAAAACGATCGCTGGCAAACGATACCTAGGTCCAAACGATACTTGATCAAAACGATCGCTAGCAAAACGATCTTTGACCAACGATACTCGGATAAAACGATACTTGCATGAGACGATCTCTGACTAAACGATCTTTAGGTAAAAAGATCTCTCGCAAGGCGATCTCTGGATGAAAACGATACACGACCAACGATATCTGATAGAAACGATCGGCGATATCTAACTGAAACGATACCGATCTGTAACAAGTATCGCGATCTCTGCCAAACGATCTCTGCAGTGAAACGATCGATGATACTTGTGACAAAACGATACGCGATCTTTGACAAGTATCGCGATCTCTGGATAACGATACTTGGCAAGCGATACACGATCGACGACCTTTGATCAAAACGATCTCTAACGAAACGATACCGATCTCTATCTGAAACGATCTACGATCTCTCACGAAACGATCGATGACCGCTGGGAAATATCGCGATACTCAACCGCAGGAGCAAAACGATACTCGACCGCGGGAGCAAAACGATACTTGACCCTTAGACAATTTTTGACAAAAATTTTTTAAGGTTTGATTCAATGCAATTGTTTTATGCACTCTCCTCCCCCTTCTCCACTCTCTGGATCACTCAAAACTCAACTTTTAACCTCAGTAAAACCCAAACGATCTCTGACGCAGGTCGTTTCTTCTTTCCTAGGTTGAAATGCTGAGAAATTTTTGATCAAAAGGGTGGTTTAGCTTACCTTGGTAGCACCTAGAGCCTCTTTGTCAAACTTCCTTGCTCTGTGCAACCCCAGCTTGCTTGTATACCCTCTCACGATCGCTGGCGCTGCTCATGATACTCGACACTGCTCTCCACGATACTTGTTCACACAAGTGACTTGAAAAATGATATTTTTTTTGGCTTTTATAGTTGGAAGTTTCTAGCTTACAGAAAGGAAATTTTTTTGAACAAAACTAAAACCTACTCTAATGATTTAGTCCACTCTCTACTCACTCCTACTCTACTCCTTCTACTCTCTTCCCTAATCTATCAACTCACTACACACACTCCAAGAATGAGAAGTAACAAGTGCGGCTGAAAATGACTTACCAAAGAAGAGAAGATTTCCGCTCCTCCACTTACTTCAATGCAAAAAGCTACTTACCATCACACGAATGCCTCGGTTTGATTCGTCACTCCCCGGCAACGGCGCCAAAAAGTGTGTTGACCTAAGCATCAACTTAGGGACTTGCGGAGAAAGAGACTATACCTCAATCCCCTCACAAGTGCATATAGTGGGGATACACGCTTTTAATTATCAATCCAAAGAGTATACTAACCTAGCCGAGTGTATGAAGACATGCAATCATGTAATGATCAATGCAAATGAACTACTCAAAGAATGTAAATGAGGCAAAGACTTATCCAAACAAGCTCCAACTGTTGGTCAAGGCGAAACGATACTTGGTGCAGCAGCCGTCAGTATTTTGGACTTTTCTCCCAGCTCCGAACTCCAAATATAGCGAATAGCATATGCGTTTCGAAGCTCTCGAGAAGACGCATCCAATGGCAGTGGTTTCACTTAATTCTGACGCTCCTACTTCAAGTTATGAGCGAAATACTGAGTCGCGGGAATACTTTCCTACACTTCAGCACTTCCTACACTTCGCACACACCTTTCCTACAGCAAAGAAACACTCTCAAGGATAGACAACACTCACAAGCACTCTTTCCAAGCAATACACACGCATACAAGCTCGCGAAGAAGAAGATAAGGAGGGAAGAAGACACAAATTCGAATTTCTGTGCTCTCTATTCTCACAATGGCAAAAAGTCCTTTACAAAGAGTCACATTTGACTTATATACTAGTGCCCTAAAATTGGTCCTTTCACACAAGTGACCGGCACTTTATTCACTAAAAGGCTAATTTCCTACTATTGTACACGGGTATTCTCTACTTTTCTGTGGGGATGCATCTAGAGGACTCCTCTAGTGCCTTTACAAGGGGAAATATATTACAAGAATGAATATGATACAAAAATGTGTAGTCCAAATCGGAAAAATTTTGGGGCCCGTCCTTTTTCTCTGCTTTGTGCGCTCTTTAGCTCTGCAACAACGGTCCTCTTGGGAATGGAGGTCTTACTTGCCTAGGTTGAGGCCTAGGGTTGGGGTTTGCATACATGATGTTTGTGTAATCTGACTCCCAACTAGGTTCATTTGGCTCTTTGCTGTAATAGCACTCACCATGTTCTGGAGACTGCATGTAGTAAGCCTGGGGACTATCGACATGTGTAGAATCAAAGCTATGGTCACCGGGGTCACTTTTAGAAAGCAAGGATGTTACAGGGACTATAGCTCTATTCAGGTTCTCTTCTGCAGCAGTATACTTTACCAGAATCACATTGGCTGGGGCAGGGGGTTGTTGTGCTAACACAGGTTGAGGCCTTTGTTGGGCTTGATATGGTTGCTGATAAGGTTGCTGTGGCCTGCCATATGGCTGTGGAGGGTGCTGGTTCTGGTATCTTCCCTGTGGTGGATAGGGTTGAGAATAAATTTGCCTAACTGTTTGCTTATTGTAGGGGCAATCTTGTGCGGTGTGATTGGTGTACCTCCGTTCTATAGTGCAGTACTGGCTGCTAGGATTTACCTGGGGCTGAGCCATAATGGGACATACGTTCGCCATGTGGTCGCCGCCATAAGTATAGCACCTTTTCACAGGGGCAAACCTTGGGATTTGTTTGCTAGTTACGCCTAATTTCTGAGCTACTTTCTCTGCAAGTTCCTCAATTGATGTGGATTGCGTGGAAGAGAGGCTAGAGGCACTATCTGAATCTTTGTATATCTTGGAAAGCTCTAACTCCTTCCCTAGATTATCCTCAATGTCAATACACATGCGTACACACTCTTCTATGGTCCTAGGGTCCTTCAAGTACACATATGATCTTAATTTGGTACTTAGCAATCCATCCAAGAATAAAGCCACTTGCTTGGCTGGTGTGGGTAACTCCGAAACAGGGCATCTTTCAAGATATTTCCTAAATCTCCTTCCTGCAAGTCTCACGGTCTCTTGCGGGGTTTGCTTGAAGCTGTGAATCAGCGAGGAGGTATTATGCCTTATGCCACTCTTAGAGAATTCAATAATGAAAGCCTCTAGGAGTTGGTCTATGCTCCTGAACTGCCTCTCATTTAGTGGCTGCAACCATATCAGGGCAGTGTTCCTAAGGGTCAGACCAAAGGCATTGTACTGCGTGAATAGATCCTCCACTTGTTCAGCTCTCAGGACTTGCCTAAACTCAGCCACATGATCGTATGGATCTCCAGTGCCATCGAAGTAGTTCTTCATGGACTTAACTAGCTGAGTCGGTCTTAAGGTTCTTGTGTGCTCTCTAGGTCGTGGTAGAGAGAACTCATCCGCATTTCTTTGATTCCTGTGAGCTCTAAGTATCTCAGGTTCTACTCTATTTGTTTCCGTCCTTGTTCTTTCTCTGCCCACTGGGTTGGCAAAGCTTACTTCTGGTCTATCTCTACTTCTATCTCTTTGCATTCCATGAGCTTGGGATGTTCCAGCACCAGGGTGACCATAGGATACATTCGATCTTGGTTGGGGGAAAACGAATTCACCCTTCCAAGTGTAAGCATGCCTATCATGTTCTGTCACCACAAAGATCCTCTCCGAAGCGTGATCTAAGTAGGTCACTCTGCCTGGGCTATCAGGATCCTTAAACTCATAGATCATGATTGTCCCTATATCGGTTGGCTGATCAGATTTATACCTCCAAAAGGCTTCGTCAGTTTCTCGATTGAGGAGTAAATCTATGCTCTTGTTGTCTTGGGGCACCCACTCAGGTGTGATAATCCTAGTGAGAACAGATTTGCCTCGGGGGGTTCTAGGTTCTACGCCCATATTTCCTTGTTCCAAGTCACTTAAGTCCGCTTCTGAGATTACATTCCCAAATTCATCTGTCCTATCTGGGTGACTGGTAACTACGTATATGGTTCCTTCTTTGTCCAGATAAGCTCCGTTTTCAAATTTGACGGCTGGGTGCTCTAGTCCTATGGATTGGTCAGGGTTTTTAATCTGTACCACAGATCTTCCTAGGCCATCCTCATAGATGCTGGAACCTAATCGGTTGGTCCTAAGGTATTCCAACTGTGTTTTGTAAGGGCCTTCTACCTTGTACAAGTATGGCACACCTGAACTTCCCGTAGGTCTTTCCATGCCTTGAGACATCCCTGATTCACTGGAATCAGAGCTAGGGTAATGAGAGTGGTGACTCAACTGCTGGGCCCAAGACCTTGCAGTGTGATTGACACTAGCCTCTGAAGACCTAAGGCTTTGTCTCTCTCTTACTAGGTGTCGTCCTGATCTAAGGTTCATATGCCTAACTGATTAGCCCAATTTTCTCTAGGTACAATCACATTTCTGAGTCCTTTTGTATCGGTCACTTGGTTCTTTTTATGTTGATTATCGTGTTTATACTCTTGTCTGATATCATGTCGTTAGGAATACTTGAGTTTAATTTCGCATTTGAATTTGGTCGTGTCACGTTAGGTTCTTTTCCTTTAGAGTTGTCATTCACACACACACAGGTTATCTCTTGACTTGCACTTGATTTCTTAGATAGTCTTTGATTTATCTCATGCCTATCGTTGCCTGGATTTACTTCTAACACTACCCGCACTTAGCCTAAACTAAGAATTGACAGAGGGTGTTGCGGGTTTTCCAACCTTGAGTTCCTTTCCTTGTGGTGTTGCCCTGATGTGCCCAGGACGCGCGTTCCCAAGCTTGCACTTACTCTTGCCTTGCGTACCCTTCGCTGCTCTCAAAGGACCTGTAAAAGGCCCACTTTAGCTCAAGACTTAAATTCAAAAGACAGAACTAATCACTTTCATTCATGTAACACTTCACCCATTTGCACTATGACTTTTTGGACACAACTCTAGAGATCCCTGAACCTTGTTCCCCTTGGGTATGGTCAACTTCAAAATACCCTATCTAATATTCCTGATCAGGGTTATGCCAGTTCAGGGTTTTGGGGCTAAAACAGGATTAAACTAGGTTAACAGGCAAACAGGAATTCTCGAGTTACTTGGGTCATGCCCTCGTAATGCAATACTACACCCTTGTGTTTGTCCCACACCTGGCCAAAATTTAACCCACTATTTTTGCCTTAAAAATTTGACCTAATTTGCCCTTCTAACGTGTTCACAAAGTCTGTCGGTCGCGATTGACAGGTCAGTCGCGATTGACGTGTCGATCGCGATTGACAGGTCCGTCGTGGCTGTCAGTCGCGATTGACTGGTCAGTCGCGATTGACAGGGGTTACGAAAAGTCAATCAGTCGTGGTCAAAGGATCGTTGACTCTGTCGGTCGCGATTGATGGGTCGATCGCGATTGACAGGTCGGTCGCGAGGGTCTGTCCGTCGTGGTCAAACAGTCATTGACTGTGTCGATCGCGATTGACGAGTCGATCGCGATTGATGACTCGATCGCGATTGACACGTGTCATGCGTATGGTCCGTCGGTCGTGGTCAATCGGTCGTTGACTCTGTCGGTCGCGATTGACAGAGCCGTCGTGGGCTGTCAATCGCGATTGACGTGTCGATCGCGATTGACAGATCTGTCCGTCGTGGTTTGTCGGTCGCGATTGACAGAAATCTGAGGAATTTCAAGAAACTAAACACATTTTTGGGAAGCTCTAAGCCTGTAGATCATGGTTTTGCACTTTGTTTGGTAATTTGAGCGTTTTTTATGTCGGTCGCGATTGACAGAAGTCGGCGACACACAGACAGTTACTTCGAATTCCGTACCTGCGCAGAGTGCTGGGGACGATGGTGTGACCTGTACCTGCAAGACAGCTCAAGAAACATGCAAAAACAGCACACGCAATTTCGCTCTCTCGCTCTCTCTCACAAGTGAAATGAGGGAAATGAGGTGGAGATGGGGATATAGTCAAAAAACTGAAATTTTCGCGATGATGAAGATGGAGGTGGAAGATGGTGATGAGGAAGATGGTGATGATGATGGTGAAGAAAAAACAAGAAAATAAATGAAAGTGAAGAAAATACCTACAACTCCAACGCGTCAACTCTACGTCTTACCATCACACGCTCGTCCTCAAAGCTCGATCCCCGGCAACGGCGCCAAAATTTGGTGTAGCTCAGTGATGAGTAGCACCTCCTTTAATCTCAATCCGGGAAGACGTGAGGATGGTATGAAGACCTCGAGCAAGTGGAGGCACAAGTGCGTGAGTGAGAAGCACACAAACATGCACACACATACACACACACGCGCACACACGGCAAGACAAAGAGGGAGAAGCAATGGAATTCTTAGTTTACTTTCAAAAAGCTCTTACAAGTTTGTTTCAATTACAATCTAACTCCAAAAATGAGCTCTCTAGCTCCTTTTATAGTTTTTGACTAGCTTTGGCCCTGTTCAGACCTAGTGTCCGGCCTAGTTAAAAATTAGGTTCCAGGGCTTATTTGAGGGCTCAAACGAGATCTAAAAATTACAAAAATTGGCAGGTAGATACTTCTAAAGCTCCTCAAGCTCAAGGACTCCTTGGCTTGCACAAAATGGAGCTACAAAAATATGAAATGGTATTTACAATGGTGTTTAGTGATGAGAATCACTTTTAATTGGTGTAAGGGTTTTTGAAAAGTTAAAGGGTTGCCTAAGTGCTAGATTTGCGTGAATGCTCATACTTGCTTCTTCATGAGGAAAATTATTGGCCTATTTGCCAGATCTTCTTTGACTGCCATGTCTGCCTATGCTGTCCCTTCGCTCTGACTCTCTTCGTCTTGTGGCTCCTTCGGTTCCCTGACTGCTGCCAACACCTTCATTGAATCCGAGCGCAGAGAGGTGAGGTTTCTTAACATTCTTGAAGGTCCAGAAGGTGACTATCATGAGTTCAAAAATTTTAAGGCACATCTGTGTCATGACATCTGGTACGTTTTTGAACCTGACACACCAATGCCGAATTGTCGATATCATATACCCTACGGTAGGTTGACCTTTAGGTGGTGCTAAGTAGACATAGTTGAGCCATTTCTCACATCCTTTGGTTGTCAGCACCATCTTTGTGTATTCCGGCCACGACCTTCTTCGGAAAACAGGACAGTAGTAGGGATTGTACTTGATATACAGGGGCATGTTATTCCATGTGCGATTCATTTCCAAGTAGGTTTCAAGCAGCCGAATTCTCCAAGTCGGTTGGCGGATATTTCCCTGCTTGGCACTTTCTGGGATGTCGTCTGGTGCAAACTGTGTGGCAGAGGTTGGTTCCCGTGAGGTGTGGTGCTTGATTTCAGCATTATAATCCGCCATTAAGACACAAAAAGGAACATACAAGTCGTCGGAGGTGCCGATCCACGTGTGATGTGAGAGGTTTCTAAAGTACTCGGATTTTATGATTACCTCTTCCAATCGTGACATGGATGCTATTTGAACTGCTACCCTGTCATCATGGGTTGTGGCCACTTTCTCTAATCTCTGCATCCATTCAGGGGCCTCTATCTCAATGGTGTCCATGCCCTCTGTTGTCTGCTTGCCTCCAGGTGTTGGCATCGGAACGTACGGGTCCTCAAAAGTTTCCTCTACTTCGATTGGTACTAGGTCTTCAGGTTCTGGTTCTACCAAGGGGGACGGTTGGCGTTCATACTCAAGCACTTTCTTTTGTAATTCTTCGAGTTGTGCTTTGAGTGCTGCTACTTCGTCAGTTGTGTCAGCTGTGGTTGGGACTTCTTTGGGTGGTTCTGGTTGAGCTGCCAATTGCCTTAGTAGTTCGTCTCTTTCCTTTTCTAAGGCTGCATGGGCTTCGAGGAGATCAGCATGGGTTTCCAATATGATTTGCATATTGTCCGAGGGAATGGCCTTAAACTTCTCTGGGTCAATTTCTTGTGGGGAACCTTCCATGGCTACTTCCAAGTTCTCTTCGTTTTGTGTCTGAAGCCGTCTATTTTCTTCCAGGGCTGCAGACATATGCTTCCGTAATAGAGCCATGTTGCGGCGGAGCTTGAGGTTCTCTGTGATTTGGGAGTGTAGCAGATCATCCATTTGTTGTCTTTCTTCTGCATCTGGCTGCGGTGGATTTGCCACTAATTGCTCATGTTGTTCTTGCAATGCACTAAACTGCTGTTGTAATTGTTTCTTCTCTTTCTCTAAGTCAATGAATCTTCCTTGTAATGCTTCATGACTCCTGAACAAACTTGTATGCTGAGCATCGAGGTGCTGATAGTGTTGTTGTAACTGAGACATGCACTGATACATGTTATTAAATACATTATTAATGGGGGTGGATGCAGGAAGGGTGTTAAGTGCAGAGGGAAAGGGAGAGGGGAAGGGAAGTGTGAATGCGGTGCTGGAAAATGGTGAAGTGGGTGGTGGGGGAATGGGAGATTGTGGCCGTATGGGGGGAGGGAGAGGTGCAGTGGAGGGTGATATGTCCATCAAATCCACGGTGGATGCAGTAGTGGGAGTGATTGTGAATAGTGGAATTGTGGGTGCAGTGATTGTGGTGAATGTGTACAGTGGTGTGTGCAGTTGTGAATATGAACTGCCCGGAAGTGTGAGAGGGGGAATGGGGATGTCAGTAGCTGCCGTTAGGATTACAGTGCTAGTGGAGGTGTTGAGAGGGTGTGTGGGTTGATTGGCGGTTTGTGCTTCAGTCATGGCAGTTGACTCGGAGGCGGTAACGGTGGTTGTTACATTGGTAATGGGAGGTGAATGTGGTGGAGTGGGAGGCGGAGGTGGCAAGGGGGGTGATGGGGGTGCACTGGACACATGGGTCTCTTCAGTATCGTGCACAGTGTGTGTTGTGCCCGTGGTCGTGGCTGTCCCTTGTGTTTCGGATACTAAGACATTCATCTGTTTCCCTGCTCGTGGGGGACGTCTTCCGTATCTTCTTTCCGTTCTGCGTGATTGTGCCAGGGCAGTATGCACTGTCTCAGGTACTCCTAAAGCATCAGAGATCATATCCAGTGTGGCACGATATTGTTCGTCGACTCCTTCCTCCTCAAGGATTTGGTGCATGATAGCCTTTCCTGCTGCAAGGGATAACTTATGTTGTTGTTGGACCCTGTTGATGGTATCGTAGAGCTTTTTCAACTCCTTTGTATATGCTGGGGCACCCTCTAGCTCCTGTATAACTTCTTGCTCATAGTCATGCGCCTCCTCATCAGAAAATCCTTCCTGTTCATCCTCTTGTTCTTCTTCTTCTTCATCCTCCACTTCCACCACTTCTGGTTGTCTTGGCTGGGGTTGTTCTGTAGCCGTTTGTTGTCCACTACCCTGCTCTGCTTCGACTTCTGCATTAACAGCTTCAATGATTCTGGCAACTTCTTCATCCGTTAGATCTTCCAAAGTGAATCCGTGAGGAAATTCCAAATCAGTAGGTACTGGTGGAAACACAAGGTTAGGGCCATCTGTGTTGTGCCTGGGTAACCTGATAGTAAATGGTTGCACTCGTCTAGGAAGCCTTGGAGTTGTTTCAGGTGTTAGGGTTGCACCGCGGGCTTGTGCACAAGGCATCTGGACAGCGCCTCTCATCTTCTTTGAGGGAGGCCCTGCGACTGACAGTCTACGTTGAAACTCCTATGCTCTGGTCCAAATGAGAGCCCCTTGCACCGGTACATCATATGCGAGACATCTATACACAATTCTGGTAAGCGCACAACATCCATACAATACAGATTTTTGTTTCTTATACCACCTTTGATGAGCCAAATGGATTTGGTCGATAATCCAGTGGGGCATATTGATTGTCAAATCAAAGGCATCTGCTAAGTAGAGGCTAAACCAGATCTTTTTGGGAGGCATTGTGAACCTTTCCTGCGTGGGGAATGCGAAATGTTGCATGACCATGCGTAAATGAATGGTGATCGTAGGTGTCATCGCGACCATGTCCTTTAATTTTGTCAAATTTCTGTTCTTCATATTGTCTGGAACCATAGTCTCTTTCTCCATAGGAATGTGCATACCTTTCATGTCCAAAGCTTCCCTTACCAAGTTGATAGTTAATCTGAAGCGCTTGAGCTCATTGCCCCTTGTGAGAGACGGGAGGACAAAGGAGCTGTATCCCTTTTTGTCTTTGCTCGGAGTAAGGGTGCTAATCAGATACGAGCACCTTAGAAAATCCGGCTTTGGCAATTGGAATTTGAAATACTCGTAGAGTCCTGCCTTCTTCCATATGGGTTTCAATCCTTCATTATTCTGCAATCTTTCAAACTCCCTGGTAAAAAAGTGATACCTGCCCTAGCGCCCATTGAATTCTATCTCGGCCTCCCACATATAAGTGCCTTCACCTAGGGGTCCTGCCACATCACTGAACCAATGAGAGTTTTTACTGACTGGCATAGTGTGCCCTTGTGGAGGATTCTGAACTAGTATGGCGTGTAATGCCCTCAATGCCGCTGGGCGTTCCTTCAATTCCTCCTCAACTGGGAGACTTTCAATGTCCACGACTTGGGGGCTGGTGCCTGCCTGAGAGCTAGTTCCTGCCGTATCTTCCATGTTACTTCTTGCCTCGTGATTATGTGAGAATGTAGAAACAGGTGTTAACATTGTAAAGGGCAAGATAGAACCGTTTTTGTCCCCGCTACAACATTAACATGGGGTTCGGGAGAGATTAGGGGGTTAGTAAGTGCTCGGTGCTTGTGTGTGTAGTTAGGGATTGGTTAGACCTAAGAGCTAGGTGGAATGATGTAGTGTGAGAGTGATGTAGTTAGTAGGTGGGCATGGATTTACAACTTGAGTCCGGGGGTTTATTACAAGTTTTAGGTTGCCAAATGCAGTGGATGGGTTTTGCTCTTGGTTTCGTAGAGACTCTCGAGAGCTTTATAGGTGTGTCGGCTTGAAAATGAGGCCTTTTAGGGACCCATTTACAAGTGATTCTGTTCGTGCTCATGGGCCTTGGTGTGTTCCTGAGTGTTGAAAACAAGTGGATGCCGGCTGTGCGAGTGAATGGATCATGTTGTATAGGATGTGGTCTTGGTGTAGCTATTTGAGCCCGCAAACAAGCCTTAGGCACCCAAATTTGTCTTGATTGTGGGCTAGCCTTCATCGACTTCTTGGGCACCCAAATAGACTTCACGTTAGTAGAAGAACTTCTGAAAGACTTCTTATTGGTGTCGTGTTGTTGGTTACTAATAAGAGGCTTTGCCCGTGTGGTTGGCTTGAGTGCAACCGAGTGTTCGCCTTTCCGCACCCACACTTGTTTCACTAGCTGAGACATTTTGCTCCGCAGGTACTTTTGATCTCCGACATAGGTAGTACTCTGCTTCTTCTGCCTTTGATCCACCTTTGGTTGCTGCCTCCCTTTGGCCTTTGGAAAAGAAGGGAGTTCCGTTGCATCCCTGACTCCTTTCTTGCGAACATCATTCCTCTGCAACACATAGTTTTGGACAAGAACAGCATGGTCATCTTCATGTGTACTCGTGGAAGGACCAGGAGTGTGTGCCTTTCCTAGTTCCTTGAGTGCTCCATTATCTAACTCTACTGTAATTCGACTATGATTGACCCATACCTGAAGAAGTCCACTTCTTAGGTTTAGGTTGACTGCATGATCATAGATCCAGTCCTGACCCAAGACAAGAGGCTCTGTGAGGTCTTCGTCTTGGCACACTAGTACCTTAACTGTCATTAACATGTCCTGAATGTAGAGGGGAAGTTCCACCTCGCCCATGCAAGGGGTTTCCACACCTCCTAATCCTATGAGATAAGCTTCTATAGGATTGACCTTTAATTGAATCAATTCTTGACAGTAAGAGAGTCTCACCGCACTAGTGGCTGCACCTGAGTCAATCAATGCTCGCACGGACTGTGCACTAGTTCCTTGTCCTACCTTTATGGTCACAAAAGGTCGTCGATCAATTATTCTATGGGAACTTGTTCCTGCGACTTCACACATTGCCATATGATATCCTTGATCTGCATAGTCATTTGTTCTAGGCTGATCTCTACCTTGTCTTCGCAACTTCATCTTTCTGATGCGTTCTAAAGCTTCTGCTTGAGCTTCTTCTCGAATCCGCTTTTCTTCTTCCTTGCGTTTCTTAGCAGTGTTGAGTCGGCTTAGCATTTCCTCTGTGAGAGATTCCTGATACAACTTGACCCTGCATCCGCTAATGTAGCTCGGGAGAATGTCGCCTTCTAATGTGGCTAGTTGCACTGCTCCACTTGTTGAGATTCTGTTTATAATCATGGGTCCATAGCCTCTCTTCTCCAGTTTCCTTGCATGTTGTTTCAAAGTGTAGACTAGTACTAGGTCGCCTGCCTTCAAACCTTTATCTTTAACGTGGGCATCAAAGTATGCCTTCTGTCGTTTCTTAGCTGCATATATCCCTGCAGCCACTCTCAGTCTTGTTTCTCCTAATCGTTCAAGGTCAAAAAGTCTTGAGGAGAGTTCATGACCCGTCCATTCATGCTCTTGTGCTACTTTCAATGTAGGTATTAAGAAATCCAATGGTAACACTGCATTTTGGCCAAATACCATCTGAAAGGGGGTGGCTTGGAGTACCGTTTTGTAGGCCACTCGATATGCCCAAACAACATGGTGTAGCTGTTTGTCCCAATCAGAGCGTTTATTGTTCACTAATTTCGTCAGTACATTGCATAAGATCTTATTGGTGCTCTCAGCCTGTCCATTTGCTTGAGGGTGATAGGGGGCAGACTTCTTATGAACTACCAAGAATTCTCGGAGTAGATTTTCAATAACTTCATTCAAGAAGTGAGTGCCTCTATCGCTAAATAGCTCTATGGGTAGCCTGTATCTAGTGAATACATTCTCAAATAAGAACTTAGCAGTAGTCTGAGCATCGTTCTTTGTCGTAGCTTTTACCTCTACCCACTTGGTGAGATAATCTGTGGCCACAATAATATATTCAGCATGTGAACCCTTGGCTGGGGGATTAATAGGGCCTACAAAGTCTATTCCCCACTTAGAGAATGCACGTCCACCCATCATAGGTTTCAGTGGCATCTCATCTTTGCGTATAGGATACTGAGTTCTCTGAAAACATCACACCGTTTCACATAGGTATGTGCATCCATGTGAAGGGTCGGCCACCAGAAGCCCGCAAATAGTATTGCCTTGATCACTCGATCTGGTCCAAAGTGTCCTCCTACTACTCCTTGGTGAGCAGTTTCCAGGATCTTGAGATATTCACTTTCATGGACACATAGTCTGAGGTAACCATCTTTACCACGCTTGTATAGATTATCACCAATGAGTGAGTAATCTTGGGCTTCTTGTACTCCTTTTCCTAGCAAGCGTCATGTCTTGAGGGAATGTTTTTGTCCTCAGGAAGGATACTAGTGGTTCACTCCAATCTGACACTATGGAAACTTGATAAAGAGTGGCATGTTCCACAGGTGGTTTAGTGCAGCAGATTGGGCATTCCTTGCACAACTTTTGGACATCAGCCTCCATAGTCGGCCAATGCACTCCGAGTCTCCTTAGTGTCTACAGGGTTCGTTGCTTTGAGTAGTGTTGCTCTAATGCACCTACATGTGCTAATTGCAACCATTTAGCGTACTCATCCTCTTCCACACAACAAGCCAAAATCCCTTGATCTGTGTGCTTGTATATACTTACTGCCATGATGTGATACTTTTGGGCTTTTACTACCTCTCTATCCTGTGTGTTTATTACTGGGTGGTTAGGCCCGTATGTCAATACTGGCACTAGTGGCTTAGCCCACTGTGGCACCACTTCCAAATTAAACAAGTAAGCATCAGGAAGGTCATCTGACACTCCTTGTGGGGCTTCCCCTGATGTGATTCTAGAGAGATGGTCTGCTCGCAAGTGAGTCCTACCTTTCCTTACCACAACCTCGAAGTCGTATTCCATTAGTAAGAGAAACCATCTTACTAATCTACCTGTATTACATGGCTTGTTCACAAGATATAGCAGTGCCTGATGGTCAGTAAAAAATTTAAACTTATTTGCAAGCAAGTAATGTCTAAACTTTTTAACCGCATATACCATGCCTAATCCTTCTCTCTCTGTAGTGGTATAATTTCGTTCAGCTGCATTCAATTGTCTACTAGCATAGGCAATTAGAAGATCCATATTACCTTCACCAGTAGGTTGCACGAGTACACACCCAATAGCATAATTGGATGCATCCACATGAACATGAAATGGCTTGTTCCAATCTGGTGTGGTCAAGATTGGTGCTGAACATAATCTTCGTTTAAGCTCCTGGAAGGAGTTCTCACATTCATTAGTCCACTCAAAGTTAGTCAGAAGTCCGTACATGGGCTTTGCAATGACGGCATACATGTGAATGAACCGTCGGTAGTAACCACAATGCCCCATGAAGGCCTGTACTTCCTTGACGTTCTTTGGCCTAGGTAACTCGGCTATGGCTCTTACTTTCTCTTCATCGGTGGATATGCCATTCTTTGACACTATGTGTCCTAAAATCTTACCTTGCCTGACCATGAAAACGCATTTTTCTGGGTTCAGGCAGACTTGATATTCTCTACATTTGTCAAAGATTTGTCTGAGTTCAGGAATATGGGTTTGTCTAATGTTGGAATGAGCACAAAGATCATCAACATAGACTTCTAAGTTCTTCCTCAGGAACTCTTTAAACATGTGACACATCAATCGTTGAAAGGTAGCAGGTGCATTAGTAAGCCCGAATGGCATTACCCGAAAGGCAAATATGCCCCACTCCGTGGCAAAAGCCGTCTTATGTTGATCCTCTGGAGCAATGGCTACTTGATTGTAGCCAGAGAATCCATCCAGGAAGCTGTACACTTCCTTGCCTGCTACTCTTTCTAAGAGATGCTCTGTGATAGGAAGCGGATAGTTATCTCGGATTGTGGCAGCATTAACCTTCTTTAAGTTAATGCATACGCGCAATTTACCATTCTTTTTGGGCACCACAACAATGGGGGATACCCACTCAGTGTGCTCAATTTCATAGATAAATCCAGCTTCAACGAGTCTGTCTATCTCCTCTTTGATCTTGGCAGCGTAATTATCGTTATATGTAAAAGGCTTTTGCTTAGAGGGTTTGGCATCTGAAGTCATGGGGATGGTGTGTGAGCATATGTCTGGGTCAACACCCTTCAAATCCTTGTAACTCCAAGCGAATACATCTCTGTATTCTCTTAGCAAAGCTATTAATGCATGCTCTTCTTCCCTTGTTAGGTCATGGCCTATGTAAGTGTGTAGCTCAAGCGTAAGCACCACCTCCTTTACTTGTCAATCCTCGGAGACGTGAGGACCGGTATGAAGACCACGAGCAAGTGAAGGCACAAGTGCGTGAGTGAAAGCACACAAACATGCACACACATACACACACACGCGCACAAAGTAAGATCAAAGAGAGGAACAATGGAAAGCTTAGATTGCAAAAGAGTTCTCTTACAAAAGTTCTATTCTCTAACAAGCTAGCCCCAAAAATGAGCTCTCTAGCTCTTTTTATAGTTTTTTGACTAGTGTTGGCCCTGTCTAGACCTAGTGTCCGGCCTAGTTAAAAATTAGGTTCCAGGGCTTATTTGAGGGCTCAAACGAGGTCTAAAAATTATGAAAATTGGTATGATGGTACTTCTAATACTCCTCAAGCTCAAGGACTCCTCGGCTTGAACAAAATGGAGTTACTAAAAATAGATAATGGTATTTACAATGGTTTTTAGTGATGGAAATCACTATTTTTGTAGGGGATTCTTCTGAAAATTTGACATACACTTCTTGGTGCTCCCTACTTGCTCCCTTTCCTTGTGTGTCCACCTTTTGATGTGCTTCCATGCTTTGTCCTTGACTTTGAGCTTCAACACTCCCCCCCCTCTCGAGTCTGTCGTCCCTGACAGACCCTTGTTGGAAGGGCTGTTCTATGTAGTGCTTTGAGAGGTGGTGTCCATCCGTTTGTATGAGCGGGTTCCTTGGATTCCAGCAAGAATGTGTCGTTGTGAGCTTTCAAAACTGCAAGTTGCTCAAAAGAGGTTGTCAAGAGTGATTTGGAGCAACTACTGGCTTCAATTTGCTTCCGAGATATGGATGTTGTTCCCATGACGTCCGCTAGCTCTTCCAAAGATGATGTTGAGAGCAGTCATGCCAACTACTCATAACCCATAATGAATGATGGGTAAGTGTGTTCGTGCCTGGGTTGAACAAAGAATGTGCCTTGTGCACGGCCTTGTAATGTAGCCCTACGCATGCTTACTTGGAAAATGCATTGGAAGAAGTATGGTGCAAAAATTGCGGGTCTTGAGCTAAGTGCTCAAGGGTATGCTGACGAAGAGGTTTCCTAAACTATCATGGTTATGGTGTTTCCAGAGTAAAGATACTTACCATGGGGAAGGTTGATGGATGTTTGTCTCTTCGTGTTGTACACTCGGCCTTTGGGATGGAACCTTGTTGATGAATGTCCATGTTGATTGTCCACTGATGAGATCTTTTGAGTGGTGGATCCCCTCTCCTCTTTTCAAAGCAACATTTGTCACTGACAATGTGCATTTATGAGCTTGGGCTCATGCACGTTCACTTCCCTATATTGACACTCAGAGGAATATTGGACACGTGCTGGTTTCTAAAAGATTACCATGCTGGTTGACATAGACCATTCACCAGTGCTATTGTTCCATACTGGTTCAGGAAATACTGAGAATTGAATTGCTTTATATTCCTTGGCAAGCAACATTGGGTAACTACACCAAGCTGAGTTTCACATATTCTCTTTAGCTCCCATATGCAGGAGTCTTCTCCGCCAGAACTACCTTGAGCAGATATCTCCTTGGATGCTCTGGTACATGAAGTAGTTAAGCATCACTCAAGTTGCAAACCTTCAAGCTCTTTATTCCTATCATGGTAAGAGAAAATCATAGTTGTAGATGCCATGTTCATGCCAAGTGCTTGTCATCTACCAGATAAGGCAGCAATAATCTCACTGCTGGCCGAGACACACTTCTATCCAAATTGATAAATGCCTAGTAATCAACAGTTCCACCTTCAACTAAGCATGACTCATTCATGTTTCATAAGCCACACCTGGGAACAAGCTCTCTCCCACTTTTTTTTTTTTTTTTTTTTTTTTTGAGGAAAAGGATATCACCAAACAAGAACACAAAAGTTAGTATCAATAGAAATGTTTGACATATGTCACTGTGCTCTTGTGCATGGGATTCTCAAGTGTGTCTATGCACGGCCGTGTAATGTGGCCCTATATTAATGCATACTTTGGAAATGCATGACCTGACTGGTGCAAAAGACAGGGTTGTGCAAGGAGCACATGGTTGTTGCTCGTTCGAGGCTTTCGATGTTATTTGTGGAGGTTGATGCCGACCTTGGTGGAGGTATCCATTGAGTCTCGAACTGATGTAATCCTCCTTATTGGAGTCCATTTTAGAACATCATTTTGCACTGTAGAGGTCACTTCAGGCGTCTTTCTCTTTGGATGCTGTCTGAACTGTGGTATCCAGTGTGGTTGACGCTTTGGTTCGGTGGAGGCTACTTGCACTTTTGGCTTCCAAGCCCATATCCTTTTTGCATGTCTTCCTACTAATGTTGAAGAGCTGATTTGATCTTCCTTTGGTCTCTGTACGTGGTTCTTACCCTCTTCTCTTTTTGGATTCTTTGTTGAGACCTTTCGCATGTGGGAGAACATAGGTTGTTGTAGATGTAGGAGCTTCTTAGGTACCCACATCTGTAATTGCCCTTGTTGAGCTGCAACTAACTGCTTAGGCACCCAAACTTGTTGGATACCTTGTGATTGAGCTTGTCTGAGCTGCTTCCCTCGTCTTTTGGCCTGGTTGGCTTGCCTAGATGGGATTTGTGGGGGCAAGGCTGGTGGTTGCTCTCCTTTGCGTACCCATATCTGCTTCATGCTCGGAACTGCTTTTTTATCGAATGGTGTCTTTCTATTTGATGTAGCAGTTGTCGTGAACGGTTGTGTTTGCTTGTGTGGTGGACTCACTACTGTGGCTACTTGATTCTTTGGAGAAGAAGAAAGATCCACCCGCCTTCGAACCTGGTCGTCCACGATTGACTCCTTCTGCATCATAGAGCTTTTGACACATACAACATCTTCTTTCATATGATTAGTCTTGGAAGAACTAAGAGAGTGTGTGGTGCCATGATCTAGGAGCATGCAGTTCTCTAATTCTAATGTAATGCATTGTTCATGTACCCAAACTTGAAGAATTTGACTTCTTAGGTTTAAGTTAACTGCATGTCATAGATCCAATCTTGACCCAAGACAAGTGGTTCTGTAAGGTTCTCATCTTGACATACTAGCGCGTTGACTTTCATTGGAACATCTTGAAGGTAGATGGGAAGTTCCACCTCGCCCAAACAAGGGGTTTCCACACCTCCCAATCCTATGAGATAAGCTTCTATGGGATTGATGTTCAACTGCAAGTCTTGGCAGTAGGAAAGTCTAACTGCACTACTTGCTGCACCTGAGTCAATCAATGCTTTCACCGTCCTTGCACCCTTCCCTTGTCCTATCTCTATGGTCACAAAGGGTCTTCGGTCAATGACCTGAGAAGTCGCTATGCCTGACTTTTGGCACATATCCATGTGATATTTTGGAGCTTTTGAGTTGACATCTAGGCCAAGTCGTCTTAACTTATTTCGCCTTATGCGCTCTCTAGCCTCTGCCTGTGCTTCTTCTCTCACTCTTAACTCTTCTTCTTTTCGTTTCTTAGCAGTGTTGAGTCTCATTAGCATGTCCTCTGTAAGAGGTTCTTGATATAACTTGACTCTACAACCACTAATATAGTTTGGCAAGATATCACCTTCTAAAGTAGCCAATTGAACCGCGCCACTAGTGGAAATTCTGTTAATCCAACTTACGGGCATGTTGTTTCAGTGTGTAAACCAACACTAGATCTCCCTCTTTCAGTCCCTTATCCTTAATGTGTGCATCGAAGTAGGCCTTTTGCCTTTTCTTTGCAGCGTAGATGCCTGCAGCCGCTCGTAGCCTTGTCTCACCTAAGCGTTCTAGATCAAAGATCCTAGATGACAATTCATGTCCATTACACTCATGCTCTTGTGCTACTTTTAAAGCAAGGATTAAGAAATCCAGTGGTAGCACCGCATTCTGTCCAAAGACCATCTGAAATGGGGTGGCATTGAGTACTGTTTTGTAGGCAACTCGATAAGCCCAAACAGCATGATGAAGTTGTTTGTCCCAATCAGAGCGTTTATTATTTACCAATTTTGTCAATACGTTACAAAGGATCTTATTGGTACTCTCGGCTTGTCCGTTAGCTTGTGGGTGATAGGGGGCAGATTTCTTATGTATCACCAAGAATTCTTGGAGAAGATTTTCAATGACTTCATTCAAGAAGTGTGTGCCTCTATCGCTCACTAACTCTATTGGTAGCCCATATCTCGTGAACACATTCTCGAATAAGAACTTAGCCGTCGTCTGAGCATCATTCTTTGTTGTGGCTTTCACTTCTACCCACTTGGTAAGGTAATCTGTGGCTACAATAATATACTTTGCATGGGAGTTTCTAGCAGGGGGATTAATAGGACCTATGAAGTCTATGCCCCACTTGGAAAATGCACGCCCTCCCATCATTGGCCTCAAAGGCATCTCGTCTTTTCTAACTGGATATTGTGCACGTTGGCATGTGTCACATTTCTTCACATAGGTATGTGCATCCATATGAAGAGTGGGCCACCAAAGTCCTGAGAATAGAATGGTCTTGATCACTCGGTCAGGACCAAAATGTCCACCTGCAACACCACTGTGTGCAGTCTCTAAGACCCTTAAATAGTCTGATTCATGAACGCACAGTCTTAAGTAACCATCTTTACCTCTTCGGTATAGGTTCTCTCCTACTAAGGCATAGCCTTGAGCCTCTTGCTCCATATTTCGTCTTCTTGCTAGACTGGCCTCTTTGGGTAATCTTCCCGATCTCATAAACTCTACCAATGGAGCACTCCACTCTAGAATTAAAGACACTTGATAAAGGGTCGCATACTCCACTGGGGGTCTCTCTCTACACCTTAGACAATTCTTAATCCACTCATGTATTTCTTTGTCCATGCTAGGCCAATACACTCCTAAACGCTTTAGATTCTGCAATGTTCGTTGTTTAGAATAGTGATTTCCTAGCATTCCTTCATGGGCTTGCTGCAACCAACTACTATGTTCATCATCCTCCACACAACAAGCTAATACACCCTCAGTATCTTGTTTGTACATGCTTCCTGCTAATATGTGATATTTTTGTGATTTTACAATTTCTTCTTGTGATGTTTTCACATTCTTATTTGCAGGGCCAAAGGTTAGGAGTGGTACCAACTTATTTGCCCATTTAGGAACAACTTCTAAATTGAACAGATAAGCATCGGGTAATTCGTCAGACACTCCTTGCGGTGACTCTCCTGAAGTGATGCGAGAAAGGTGATATGCCCGAAGGTGGGTTCTACCTTTCTTGACAACAACTTCAAAGTCATATTCCATTAGTAAGAGGAACCATCTTACTAAGCGTCCAGTATTGCAAGGTTTATTGACCAAATATAACAAGGCTTGATGATCAGTAAAAAACTTGAACTTGTTGGCCAATAAATAGTGTCTAAACTTCTTCACAGCATATACCAGGCCTAAGCCCTCTCGCTCAGTGGTGGTATAGTTTCGTTCAGCTGCAGTGAGCTGTCTACTAGCATATGCTATGGGCAAATCTAAGTTTCCTTCACTTGTGGGTTGTGCTAGCACACATCCTATGGCATGATTGGATGCATCCACATGGACATGGAATGGTTTATTCCAATCAGGAGTGGTGAGTATTGGTGCCGTGCACAAACGTTTCTTCAGTTCGTTGAAAGAATTCTCGCATTCGTCGTTCCACTCAAAATTAGACAACAAGGCATAAAGGGGTCTAGCTATGATCGCGTACATGTGGATAAACCTACGGTAGTATCCACAATGGCCCATAAAGGCTTGTACCTCTTTAATATTCCTTGGCCTTGGTAGTTCCGCTATGGCTCGTACCTTATCTTCATCTGTTGAGATTCCATTCTTAGAAACAATATGCCCTAAGATTTTACCTTGACGCACCATAAACACACACTTTTCTGGGTTTAGACACACTCGATATTCTCTACACTTGTTGAAGATTTGTCTGAGCTCAGGGATGTGAACCCTTCTTTCTTGGGAATGAGCACATAAATCATCCACATACACTTCTAAGCTCTTTCGCAAGAACTCTTTGAAGACATGACACATGAGCCTTTGGAATGTTGCAGGTGCATTGGTGAGCCCAAATGGCATCACACGAAATGCAAAGATTCCCCACTCTGTAGCAAAAGCTGTTTTGTGTTGATCTTCTGGGGCAATGGCTACTTGATTGTAACCTGAAAATCCATCAAGGAAGCTATAAACTTCCTTGCCTGCAACACGCTCCAAAAGGTGTTCTGTGATTGGAAGTGGATAACTATCTCTAATCGTAGCGGCATTAACTTTTTTAAGGTTAATACACACTCGCAACTTCCCGTTCTTCTTGGGTACCACAACAATGGGGGACACCCATTCGGTATGCTCAATCTCATAGATGAATCCGGCTTCAATCAACCTATCAATTTCTTCTTTTATTTTTGCTGCATAGGTATCATTATATGTGTAGGGCTTCTGTTCGGTGGGCTTAGCATCAGCAGTCATGGGGATAGTATGAGAGCAAATTCTTGGATCTACCCCTTTCAAGTCTCTATAGTGCCATGCAAACACATCCCTATATTCCCTTAATAGAGCTATGAGCTCCATTTCTTCTCTTGCGCTTAGGTCATCTCCTATATATGTGCATCTCTCTTCGTTCTCTTCAATGGTCACTACAATCTTCTTGGTCTTTTCTTTATTATCATATGATTCTCCTATGATGGCCTCTCTCTTAGGCATTCGTACCAAAATTTTGCGGTCGTCAACTTCATATTTCTTGAAGTTTTCTGGTACTTCAAACAATGATTCCTCCTCTTCTTGTTTCACTGCTTTTCTTTTCTTTTTCTTTTGACTACTCTCACTTCCATCCTTTGAGTTTACTGTTTTAATACTTGTGAGAGGTTCTTCTTCTTTCTGGGTGAACACTCCTATATCTTCTAGATAGTGTTGCTCTGAATTAAAGCAACTATCCATCACAATAGACTCCAGATCATCGTCATTCTCTTCTTCTTCTAAGACATCACTAGGATCACATTCTTCTAGCAAGGGTTGACACATGAAAACTGAGATATCATAACCCTCCTCATCACAATGAGGTGTCCACTATTCCTCATTGACAGCAATGTCCATGGTGGCTAAGATTTCTGGCCAGCCATGAGGCTCAAACTCCTCATCTGGAAAGATCATCGGTGTGTAGGCTGGGTCTCTAACTGGTCTATCTCCTAGCGAAGTTCCTTCTTCTCTTGCCTTTAACCGTTTTTCCTCTTCCTTTGCGACCTTGCACATCCACAAATGAGTATCTTCATGCAGCCATGATGGATCAGGTGAACTTTCAGAATGCACAGAGATGGAATCTTCTTTCGCTTTGTGGATAGAATTCCACTGTAGGGGTGGTACATCTCTGAAGGTGTAATCCTTCAAATTGACCTTGGTGGTGACCCCTAAGTGCTGTAAGTACAAGGAATTAGTTCCCCAATCCTGTACTATTTGCAATTGTCGTAGGAAGGGTCTTCCTAGGATCATCTCATAGACATTATTTTTCTCAAAGTCACATATAGCAAATGTGTGCTCAAACTCTACACCACAAGTGGTTAGAGTGATCCCTTCTAGCAATCCTAGAGGTCTTTCAAAATGACCATCAGCCATTTGAAGCTTCATTCTAGTTGGTTTTAATGTGGGCTTGCCCCATTGCTTCCACAAGGAGGTGGTCGCAATAGCAACACCAGCACCTGAATCTATGATTGCTTTTGTTGTGTAACCTTGGTAGGTGATTGGAAGATAAGTATTACCTTCTTCACCCTCACACATGTCCCCTATTTTGTCTAGAGGTATCTCTGGTACCCTTTGCTTGGAGCCCGCTTTTGGCATGTTGGAATCAAGTTCTGGAACCTGATCCTTCACATGATTCCAAAGCTTAGGTTTTGCTTTGAGCAGCTCTTCTACAGTGAGATGACACTGAACCTTAGTGTTCTTCACGACATCCGTGTTCCTTGGAACCACTGAGTCTTCATTTCTTACTAGTATTGTGGGAGCTCTAATCTGGAGAGATTCAGATTCCCATGGGCCTGGAAATTGAGGCAGTTCTTCTAAGGTATTAGATTCAAAATCTAACCTTTCGTCTTCTTGTTGTTCCGCTTCATCTCCGTAAATAGATGGAATGTCTTGGGGAAACTGATCATGAAGATCATCAATCTCAGGAATAGGAGGGGAATTACCCTTCTCCTTGGCCCATTTCTCTTCTTGTATTTCCCGCAAGAACTCTTGAGAGTATTGTTGAATTGAAGGAGGTATTCCAACATCTGTGGAATTAGGAACATAAGCCCCCATTGGTGGTGAGCTTCCTCTTTCCATAACTGGTTGAGCCTGTGGAGGTAAAGAGACTTGTGGTTTGTTTACCAACTGCTCTAATCTTTCTAGTAACCCTTGGAAATGCAAATCTGGTTTGACAGAGTTTGTCTGATTGAACTTTTGACTAGTCTCAAGTATAGCTTGAGCTTGTTCTACCATTTTCATGCACATTTTCATTCGTTCAATCTCTAAATCCGCTCTAGGGTAACTCTTGTCTAGATTTGCAGCTGTAAGCCCTTCTTGAAGTCGAGCCTCGTAGGCTTTGAACATCATGTCCAAGCCTTCTGGGGTTGGATCTGCAAGAACAGACCCTGGTTGCGGTCTATTTACAATGGTTGGTGGGGTGGGATGAGGTGGAGTGGATCCTTCCCACACAATAATGCATGAAAAATGGTATGAAAATGGTGAAAATGCACTAAAAAACAAGAAATTTCTATGAAGAGGAAGATGGAAGAAGGTGGAGATGATGATGATGATGAAGATGAAGAGGAAAAAACAGAAAATGAACTGAAATGACAGTTTTTTTACCTTCCAACGTCGCAAATCTACGATCTTACCATCACAACGCTCGTCCTCGAAGCACTCTCCCCGGCAACGGCGCCAAAATTTGGTGTAGCTCAAGCGTAAGCACCACCTCCTTTACTTGTCAATCCGCGGAGACGTGAGGACCGGTATGAAGACCACGAGCAAGTGAAGGCACAAGTGCGTGAGTGAAAGCACACAAACATGCACACGCATACACACACACGCGCACAAAGTAAGATCAAAGAGAGGAACAATGGAAAGCTTAGATTGCAAAAGAGTTCTCTTACAAAAGTTCTATTCTCTAACAAGCTAGCCCCAAAAATGAGCTCTCTAGCTCTTTTTATAGTTTTTTGACTAGTGTTGGCCCTGTCTAGACCTAGTGTCCGGCCTAGTTAAAAATTAGGTTCCAGGGCTTATTTGAGGGCTCAAACGAGGTCTAAAAATTATGAAAATTGGTATGATGGTACTTCTAATACTCCTCAAGCTCGAGGACTCCTCGGCTTGAACAAAATGGAGTTACTAAAAATAGATAATGGTATTTACAATGGTTTTTAGTGATGGAAATCACTATTTTTGTAGGGGATTCTTCTAAAAATTTGACATACACTTCTTGGTGCTCCCTACTTGCTCCCTTTCCTTGTGTGTCCACCTTTTGATGTGCTTCCATGCTTTGTCCTTGACTTTGAGCTTCAACAAAGTGCATCTCTCCTCTCCTTCTTCTAGGGCCACTACTATTTTCTTGGTGGTTTCTTTGTTATCATAGGCCTCTCCTGATTGTGCCTCTCGTTTAGGCATTCTTATCATGACCCTCTTGTCGTCTATCTCATACTTCTTAAAATTTTCCGGAACCTCAAACAAAGATTCTTCCTCTTCTGGTGTGACTTCTCTCTTCTTTCTTTTCTTTCCTTCTTCCTTCGGGGTCACATGTGTGGCAAGCCTTACATCATTTGTAAGCTCTTCATGCCTTTGGGGTTGAAATTCTACTTCATAGAAATATTCTTCATCTGATGCAAAAGGTGGATTCATAATGATTGACTCTAGATCGGAGTCGCTCGCATCCTCAAATGCATCAGGGCTAGGTTCGCATTCTTCTAGAACTTCCTCTCCCATGATTGGCTCTATGGAGAAGACTGAAATGTCATAGCCATCTTCATCACAGTGAGGTGTCCATTGTTCTTCATTGATGGCTACATCCATTGTTGCTAGGATTTCTGCCCAGTCGTGGGGTTCAAATTCTTCGTCAGGAAAAACTACAGGCGCATAGGCTGGGTCTTGAATTGATCTATGTGTTTCTTTTGCACCTATCTCTCTGGCTTCTTCTCTCTTCTCTTCTTCTACTGCTACTTTGCACATCCATAAGTGGGTGTCTTCATGCATCCATGAGGATCCTGATCCTATGGAATGCATCGATTCCGTATCATCTTTGGCTCTATGGATGGGGTTCCATTGGATAGGAGGGACATCTCTATGAGAGTAATCCTTGAGATTGACTTTGGTCGTAACACCTAAGTGCTGCAGGTACAAAGAATTGGTTCCCCAATCCTGTACCACTTGCAATTGTCGCATAAAGGGTCATCCCAAGATCATTTCATAGGCATGGTTCTTGCTAAAATCACATATGGCAAAGGTATGCTCGAACTCGACACCACAGGTGGTGAGAGTTATTTTTTCTAGCAATCCTAAGGGCCTCTCAATATGACCATCGGCCATCTGCAATTTCATTCTCGTTGGCCTGAGTGCTGGCTTGCCCCAACGCTTCCATAGGGAAGTGGTGGCAATTGCAACTCCTGCACCTGAGTCCAAAATTGCCTTGGTGGTGTACTCCTGGTAGGTAATGGGAAGATAGGTGTTCCCTTCTTCACCTTCACACATATCTCCTATCTTATCCAAGGGTATCTCTGGCACTGTCCTATGTGATCCTACCTGGGAATGAGGTTTCACTATCGCTGGTACTTGTTTGGCGACATGTTTCCATAATTCAGGTCTAACCTTGAGTAACTCTTCTAACTTGAGATTGCACTGCACTTTAGTGTTTTTCACTACCTCTGTGTTCCTAGGTAAGACTGAGTCCTCATTTTGTACCATGACCCTGGGCGCTCTCATACATGTAGATTTAGCTTCCCATGGACCCGTGAAGTGGGGTAATTCTTGTAAAGAGTTCGACTCAAAGTCTAGTCTTTCCTGAGAGTGGGTGCTCTCGTGCTCCTCATAAATGGATGGGATGTCTTGTGGGAATTCATCATGCGCATCATCCACAAGTTCAATGGGAGGAGGGACTTCACTTTCTTTAACCCATTTGTCTTCTTGAATCTCTCGTAGGAATTCTGGTGTGAATCGATTCATAGAAGAAGATGTGTCTGGCTCCATAGAGTTAGGCACATAGGCTTCCTGGGCGGGTAGGCTCACTCTTTCACTTGCCTTGCCCTTGTGTTGTATGGCGGGTTCCTTTTCCGATTGTGCAATTAGCTTCTCTATACTTTCTAGCAGTCCATCAAAGTGCAACTGCGTCTTTGCTGAGCTAGAGATGTTAAAGAGGCGGTTGGCTTCAAACATGGTCTGAGCCAACTCCACCATTTTGGCACAAATTTTAGTTCGTTCAAGCTCTAATTCTGCTCTAGGGTAGCACTTTTCATGATCAGTTACGTTTGGCCCTTCTTGGACTCTGGCTTGATATGCTTTAAGCATCATGTTTAGGTCCTCGGGAGTGGGATCTGCTAGGACTGATCCTACTCTAGGGGGTGGTGGAATTAGGTGAGGCGGGTTGGAAGGTGGCTGGTCGGATGGAGTTGGAAATGGTGGAGGTGGAGTAGTGTGAGAGGGAGTTTGGGATGTGAGTTCAGTTATCCTGGCCTTTGTTTCTCTGAGGCTCTCCTCAAGTTCACTCATCTTTTTAGCCCATTGTCTTTTCATTCTTTCCCGACTATCTTTCCACGCTCTAGTCCTTTTCTTTGTCATGCTTTCTGTTTCACTAACATCTGGGCTCTTTTCCTGGTCTACCCCTTGGTTTTGTTACAATGCTTGAGCTCTAGTGATTACCTGTATTGGTGCAGTGGAAATCACACTCCCTGTGGAGCCTACAACTAACCCAATAACGTTGATAGGAGTGATTTTTGGCATATTATTGGGGTTCTTTGGGCAATCTCGTAAGAGATGCTCCTTTCCACAGTCTTGGCAAAAGCCCTGGATCGTTACTGACTGGGGTTGTGTAGGTGGAGGCAGAGGACAATCACGAATGAGATGATCTCCTTGACATCTGTAGCATGGTCCTCTAGGGAATGGAGGTCTTACCTGCCTAGGTTGAGGCCTAGGATTGGGGTTTGTATACATGAGGTTTGTGTGATCTGACTCCCAACTAGGTTCACTCGGTTCCTCACTGTAGTAGGACTCACCACGTTCAGGAGATTGCATGTAGTAAGCATGGGGACTATCGACATGTGTAGAATCAAAGCTATGGTCACTCGGGTCACTTTCAGAAAGCAGTGGTGTTACAGGGACTATAGCTCTATTCAGGTTTTCTTCTGCTGCTTCATATTTTACTGGGATCACATTAGCTGGGGCAGGGGGTTGTTGTGCTAACACAGGCTGAGGCCTTTGTTGGTTTTGGTATGGTTGTTGATAAGGTTGTTGTGGCCTGCCATATGGCTGTGGAGGGTACGGGTTCTGGTATCTTCCCTGCTGAGGGTATGGCTGAGGGTAGGGTTGCCTAGCCGCCTGCTTTTTGTATGGGCAATCTTGCGCGGTGTGATTGGTGTACCTCCGTTCTATGGTGTAGTACTGGCTACTAGGATTTACTTGGGGTTGAGTCATAATGGGACATACATTTGCCATATGGTCACCCCCACAAGTATAGCATCTTTTCACAGGGGCAAACCTTGGGATTTGTTTGCTAGAGACACCTAGTTTCTGAGCTACTTTCTCTGCAAGTTCCTCAATTGATGTGGATTGCGTGGAAGAGAGGTTAGAGGCACTATCTGAATCTTTGTATATCTTGGAAAGCTCTAACTCCTCCCCTAGGTTATCCTCGATGTCAATGCACATGCGTACACACTCTTCTATGGTCCTAGGGTCCTTCAAGTACACATAAGATCTCAATTTGGTACTTAGCAATCCATCCAAGAATAAAGCCACTTGCTTAGCAGGTGTGGGGAGCTCCAAAACAGGACATCTTTCTAAGTATTGCCTAAATCTTCTTCCTGCAAGTCTCACGGTTTCTTGAGGGGTTTGCTTGAAGCTGTGAATCAACGAGGAGGTGTTATGTCTTATGCCACTCTTAGAAAATTCAATAATGAAAGCCTCTAGGAGTTGGTCTATGCTCCTGAACTGTCTCTCATTCAATGGTTGAAACCACGTAAGGGCTGTGTTCCTAAGGGTTAGACCAAAGGCATTATACTATGTGAATAAATCCTCCACTTGTTCAGCTCTCAAGACTTGCCTAAACTCGGCCACATGATCGTATGGATCTCCGGTGCCATCGAAGTAATTCTTCATGGACTTAACTAGCTGAGTTGGTCTTAAAGTCCTTGTATGCTCTCTAGGTCGTGGTAGAGGGAACTCATCCGCATTTCTTTGATTCCTGTGAGCTCTAAGTATCTCAGGCTCTACCCTATTTGTTTCCGTCCTCGTTCTTTCTCTGCCCACAGGGTTGGCAAAGCTTACCTCAGGTTTATCTCTATGTCTGTCTCTTTGAGTTCCGTGAGCGTGGGAGGTTCCAGCTCCTGGGAGACCAAAGGACACGTTCGATCTTGGTTGGGGGAAAATGAATTCACCCTTCCAAGTGTAAGCATGCCTATCATTTTTTGTAACCACAAAGATCCTCTCTGAAGCGTGATCTAAGTAGGTCACTCTGCCTGGGCTATCAGGATCTTTGAACTCATAGATCATGATTGTTCCTATATCATTTGGCCGATCAGATTTATACCTCCAAAAGGCTTCATCAGTCCCTCGGTTCATAAGCAGATCTATGCTCTTGTTGTCTTGAGGAATCCACTCTGGTGTGAGAATTCTCGTAAGAACAAATTTTCCTCGGGGGGTTCTAGGTTCTACACCCGTATTTCCTTGCTCCAGGTCACCTAAATCTGCTTCTGAGATCACATTTCCGAATTCATCTGTCCTATCTGGGTGACTAGTGACTACGTATATGGTTCCTTCTTTGTCCAAGTATGCTCCGTTTTCAAACTTGACAGCTGGGTGCTCTAGTCCAGTGGACTGATCAGGATTTTTAATCTGGACCACGGATCTTCCTAGACCATCCTCATAGATGCTAGCACCTAATCGGTTGGTCCTAAGGTATTCCAACTGTGTTTTGTATGGGCCTTCTACTCTGTGCAAGTATGGCACTCCTGAACTTCCTGTAGGTCTGTCCATGCCTTGAGACATCCCTGATTCACTAGTCTAAGAGCTAGGGTGGTATGAGTGGTGGCTCAACTGCTGGGTCCAAGACCTAGCAGTGTGGTTGACACTAGCCTCTGAAGACCTAAGGCTTTGTCTATCCCTTACTAGATGTCGTCCTGATCTAAGGTTCATAAGCCTAATTGAATAGCCCAAATTTGCCCAAGTGCAACCTCGTTGCTGAGTCCTTTTGTATCAGTCACTTGATTCTTTTTAGTGGTTACCGTGTTTATGCTGTTATCAGAAATCACGTCGTCAGGAATATTTGAGTTAATTTTCGCACTTGAAGTTGATCGTTCCACGTTAAGTTCTTTTCCTTTAGAGTTCTCGACCGTACAAAGATTATGTCCTTAGCTTGAAATTGAAAGTTTAGGTATTCTTCAACTTGATAATTTGCCTATCGTCGCCCTGACTTACTCCTACCTCTAGTCGTTCTTAGCTTAAGCTAGGAATTGACAAAGGGGGTTGAGAATTTCTAACCTTTTGTTTCCCTCTTGGTTGCCCTTGAGTTCTCAGGAAGCGTGTTTCCAAGCTTGCACTTACTCTGGCTTAGAATGCCCTCAAGTGCTCTTGCTAGACCTGTGAAAGTCCCACGGTTAGCTCAGGACTTAGATTCAAATGACGCAATAGACCACTTTCATGCATGTAACTCACAGACCAAATTATCCTTTGCTTTTATGGAAAACAATCCCAAGGATCCCTCAGTTTTCCTACCTCGGGGTATGGTCAACTTCAAAAAAAACCCTATCTAATAATCTTGATATTAATTTTCACATAACCAGTGGAAGTTTTGGTTGTACTCCCCACGAGCTTTCCAACAAAACAAGAATCACAGCAAACGGATTTCGTCTGAGAAAGTTATGCCAGTTCAGGGTTTTGGTGCTAAAACAAGGTTCAACAGGCTAACAGGTCACAGGATTTTTCTCAAAAATACATGTGTAAGGACCTCACAATTCACTAATTGCTAGACCAATATGCCCAAAAACTATCCCCAAGGCTTAGAATAAAAACCCTAATTTTTTTGGCCGAAAAGCCTGTCAATCGCGATCGACAGGTCTGTCAATCGCGATTGACAGAGGTGTCCGTCGGGGCCTGTCGGTCGCGATCGACACGTCAGTCGCGATTGACAGTGTCAATCGCGATCGACAGAGTCGGTTGTGAGTTCTGTCAATCGCGATTGATGGTGTCAATCGCGATCGACACTTTTTTCGGGTTTTTTGCCGTGAATTCAGTCGATCGGGGCTGTGTCCGTCGCGATGGACACGTGGCTACACGAAAAAGTCAATCAATCGTTGAATTTCAGTCGGTCGCGATCGACGGTGTCAATCGCGATTGACAGGGTCTGTCGGTCGCGATTGACAGGGTCTGTCGGTCGCGATTGACAGGGTCCTACGTGGCAGTCAGTCAGTCGTGGGGTCTGTCGGTCGCGATCGACAGGTCTGTCGGTCGCGATTGACAGGGTCTGTCGGTCGCGATTGACAGAGAACCGCGGATTTTTTCTACTGTTTTTAGTGTTTTAGGATGTGCTCTTCATGCTTGTGCTTGTGGTGAACTTTGTTTTACTAAATGATCGAATTTTTTGTCGATCGCGATCGACAGAGGCTGGCGACTGCGAGACAGTTTCTGAGTATTCCGTACCTGCGCAACGTGCTGGGGATGATGATTCAGCAAGAACCTGCAAAATGCTCAAGAAATATGCAAAAACAGTGCAAGCAATACTGCTCTCTCGCTCTCTCTCACAAGTAGAATGAAGGAAATGAGGTGGAGATGGTGATATGATCAAAACTGAAAATTTTTGCAATGATGGAGATGGAGGTGGGAGATGGTGATGATGATGATGGTGATGAAGATGGTGAAGAAAAAACAAGAAAATAGATGAAAGTGAAGAAAATACCTACAACTCCAACGCGTCAACTCTACGTCTTACCATCACACGCTCGTCCTCAAAGCTCGATCCCCGGCAACGGCGCAAAAATTTGGTGTAGCTCAGTGATGAGTAGCACCTCCTTTAATGTCAATCCGGGAAGACGTGAGGATGGTATGAAGACCTCGAGCAAGTGGAGGCACAAGTGCGTGAGTGAGAAGCACACAAACATGCACACACATACACACACACGCGCACACACGGCAAGACAAAGAGTGAGAAGCAATGGAGTTCTTAGATTACTTTTAAAAAGCTCTTACAAGTTCAATTCAATTATAATCTAACCCCAAAAATGAGCTCTCTAGCTCCTCTTATAGTTTTTGACTAGCTTTGGCCCTGTCCAGACCTAGTGTCCGGCCTAGTTAAAAATTAGGTTCCAAGGCTTATTTGAGGGCTCAAATGAGATCTAAAAAATACGAAAATTGGTAAGCAACTACTTCTAAGGCTCCTCAAGCTTGAGGACTCCTCGGCTTGCACAAAATGGAGCCACAAAAAGGTGAACATGGTATTTACAGGGGTTGTTAGTGATGAGAATCACTTTTAATTGGTGTAAGGGTTTTGAAAAATTAAAGGTTGCCTTAGTGCTAGATCTGCGTGAATGCTCGTACTTGCTTCTTCATGAAGAAAATTATTGGCCTACTTGCCAGATCGTCGTTGACTCCCTTGTCTGCTTGTGCCTTCTCTTCTCTCTGACTCCCTTCTTAAGCTTCCTTGCCTAGTGAGTCCTTCAGTTCCAACATCATATACCCAAGAATCTTAGACAAAAGTTGGACCATAAGTCAAAGAAATGCATTTTTCTTGGATATGGTCGAGAAGGACAATTTGGATATCGCTTATGGGATCCTCAAACACGGTCAGTGATTAGAAGTAGTGATGTCATTTTTAATGAGTCTAAGATGCATAAACAACCCATTAAGGAGGTTCAAGTGAAAAGAGTGGTGTTTGAGGATACTAGTCCTCCGGTTAGCATGCATAAAAATGCTGCACATAGGGATGTTCAAGAGAATGTCCATTCAGATGAGTCTGCACATGTTCCTATTCAGCAACCATTGAGACGTTCTGCACGTGTCTCATATCCACCTGATAGATATGCTCCAGGTTTAGATTTTGTTATGCTAACACATGTCGGTGAGCCTTCTTGCTACAAAGAGGCTATGCAGACAGAGGATCATGTCAAGTGGGAGCATGCCATGAAGAGTGAGTTGGATTCTATTCACAAGAATGGTACTTGGGACTTAGTACCTTTGCCAAAGGGCAAAAAAGCTTTACCATGTAAATGGGTATATAAGCTGAAATTCACATCAGATAGTGTTTCTCCAAAATATAAAGCACGACTTGTTGCAAAGGGTTTTAAGCAACAACATGGTGTTGATTTTGAGGAAATCTTCTCTCCAGTGGTCAAGATGACTACTTTGCGCATGTTGCTTGGATTTGTTGCAATGGAGGACTTAGAGCTAGTCCAAATGGATGTGAAAACAGCTTTCTTGCATGGAGATCTTACAGATGAGATCTATATGGAACAACCAGAGGGTTATGTAGTTCCTACCAAGGAAGGTCTAGTTTGTAAGCTCAAGAAGAGCTTGTATGGACTTAAACAATCTCCTAGACAATGGTACCAAAAGTTTGATGCTTTTATGAAGTCCCAAGGCTATTCTCGGAGCAATGAGGATCATTGTCTCTACAGAAAGAGATGTTCTGATGGCAGCTTGATATGCTTGATACTTTACGTCGATGACATGTTGATTGCTGGGAAGTCCTCTTATGATTTGTCACTTCTCAAAAAGAAGTTGAGTCAGACATTTGATATCAAGGATTTGGGGGATCCCAAACATATTCTTGGCATGCGCATTACTCGTGATAGGAGTAAAAGATGCATATACTTGTCTCAAAGTGAGTACATATCCAAAGTACTTCACCGATTCAATATGCAGGGTGGAAAGGCATTGAGTACACCTTTACCCACATATGTGAAATTGAGCAAGGATGACTGCCCCAAATCAGAGGAGGAAAAGGAATTCATGACCAAAATTCCCTATCAGTCAGCTGTTGGTAGTCTCATGTATGTTATGGTAGCTACAAGACCAGACATTGCATTTGCAGTGGGAGTTGTGAGCAGATATATGTCTAATCCTGGCAAGAAACATTGGGAAGCGGTCAAAATGATTTTGAGATATCTGAGTGGCACTAAGGACAAGTGTCTATGCTTAGGTAGAGGGAAAGCATCCATTATTGGTTACACAGATTCTGACTATGCTGGTTGTGTAGACAATCGTAAGTCTACATACATTTTTCATTTTGTTGGAGGTGCTATCTCTTGGAGATCTTATCTTCAAGAATGTACAGTTGTTTCCACCACAGAAGCAGAGTATGTTGTAGCAAGTGAGGCATGTAAGGAAGCATTGTGGCTTTCTCGTCTTGCTTGTGATATGGGTTTACCTCAGCATGTACCTCACTTGCTTAGTGATAGTCAGAGTGCCATTGCTTTGGCTAAGAATCCGGTCTATCATGCAAAGACCAAGCACATTGAGGTGAGCTATCACTTCATTAGAGATTGCTTAGCCGCTGAGAGCATTATTCTTGAGAAGGCTCACACTCAAAATAATGCTGCAGATGCTTTGACTAAAGCTCTACCACATGATAGCTTTTGACACTGTTGTCACTTGATGGGCGTTACTTGATTCTTCATCTTACGCAGTCACTTGTATACTGTGTAACATGCCCATCAGGTGGGAGGTATAGTTTGTATACTTACACTCAGGTATTCTTTATCATTCTTTATTTTTTCTCCCATAGTTACTCTGGCCATATTGGCCTTTAGTGGGAGATTGTTACCCTTAGTGTCCATGTGAAAGGCCAAATGGCCACCCGACACTTCTTTGTATATGTTCTTTAATAAAACATATAGTGGTCTGGTCAGTCACTGGCTGTATGTTCGACCACGTTTGTAAGACATAAGAAGTTTGTCTTCGTGCTTCCTGTGTACTATGTTTTCTGCATATTCTATAGCATCTGTGCCGAGTACTGTGTGCGACCTCAGGAGCTCGGTTTTCTTTTTCGAGCATATCGTCGTGGAGCTCTCGAGAAGGAGAGCGCACTGTGGTGCATTGCCATAAAACACTTCACTATTTATAGTTTTTGACTAGGTTTTTGCCGTGTCCAGACCTAGTGTCCGGCCTAATTAAAAATTAAGTTCTAGGCCCCATTTGAAGGCTCAAATGGAGTCTAAAAATTATGAAAACTGGTAGGTAGCTACTTCTAATGCTCCTCAAGCTCAAGGACTCCTTGGCTTGCACAAAATGGAGCTACAAAAATATGTAATGGTATTCACAATGGCTTTTAGTGATGAAAATCACTATTTTAGTAGGGATTTCCTCTAACGGTTTGACATACCCATCTTCGAGCTTCCTACTTGTTCCTTCTCCTTATGTGTCCACCTCTTTGATATGCTTTAGCTTCCTGAAAAAATAATGGCCTACTTGCCCGATCTTCTTTGACTACTCTGTCTGCTTGTACCTTCTCTTCGCTCTGACTCCCTTCGTTGGCTTCCTTGTTTTGTTAGTCCTTCAGTTCCTTGACTACTGCTAACACCCCCCCCCTCTCTCGCGTCTGTCGTCCCTGACAGACCCTTGTTGGGTGGGTCGTTGGATGTAGTACTCCACAACGTCTTTTGCTAAATGATGTTCCGCAATTCTCAACCCTTTGGCCAAGTCAGTAAGTAGAGCATCCCAATCTAGAGGCCCGGGAACCTCTGGATGTGGTATACGTAGCTTTTTTGAATGGAGAGCTTGTTCCACGGCAAATAACTGTAATAGATGAGATGGTCTAGGAATGAAAATCTCTGAATGATATTCCCAGAACCCCGTGATAAACATTTCTTCAAACGTTTGTTTGAAGCAAGCAGGTAGATACTTTATACGGGCATGCTAGGCATAGACGACATTAATGGAGGGCGTGGTGCTCATGTCATAGACAAGGTCCTGATTCCCTTCATTAAATCCAATAGCCGAAAGATGAGGTTCTTTGATGTTCTTAAATGTCCTGAATGTAATCAACATGAGCTCAAAAATTTTTAGGCACATCTGTCCCATGACATCTAGGACATTCTTGAACCGGACTGCCCAGTGTCGGATGGTTGAAATCATGTAGTTGATTGTGGGTTGGCCATTAGGAGGTGCTAGGTACACATAATTTAACCACTTTTTACATCCTTTAACCGTCAAAATTGTTTTTGTGTACTCCGGCCAAGACCTTCTTCGAAAGATAGGGCAGTAGCAGGGATTATACTTGATATATAGAGGCATGTTATTCCACGTGCGTACCATCTCAGGGTAGGTTTCAAGCAGGCGGATTCTCCAAGTAGGTTGATGTATATTCCCTTGCTTGGCACTTGCTGGTATATCATCTGGTGCAAACTATGTCGCTGAGGTTGGCTCTTTTGTTGTACGTTGCTTGATTTCAGCATTGTAATCTGCCATTAATACACAGAATGGAACATAGAGATCATCAGACATGCCAATCTACCTATGATGGGAGAGGTTTCTAAAGTAATTCGAGTTTATGACGACTTCTTCCAATCGTGACATAGACGCTATCTGAACTGCAACTCTCTCATCATGGGTTGTAGCAACCTTTTCCAACCTTTGCATCCATTCAGGCGCTTCGGTCTCAATCGTGTCTATCCCTTCTTCGGTTTGCTTACCTCCGGGTGTTGGCATGGGAACGTATGGGTCTTCAAAGATCTCCTCCATTTGAATTGGCACTAAGTCTTCAGGTTCTGGTTCCACTAGGGGAGAGGGTTGACGCTCGTATTGTAGAACTTTATTTCATAGTTCTTCTAATTCTGCTCTGAGTTTTGCGACTTCTTCAGATGTGTCGGCTTCAGTTGTGACTTTGCTTGGTGACTCCTGCTGGGTTGCCAGTTGCTTTAGTAAGTCATCGCTTTCTCTTTCTAATGCTAGGTGGGCTTCTAGGAGGTCAGCATGGGTTTCCAAGACGATTTGCATATTTTCAGATGGGATAGCCTTGAATTTCTCTGGGTTGATTTCCTATGGTGAACCCTCCATTGCTGCTTCCAAGTTTTCTTTGTTCTGTCTCTGTAGTCGCTTATTTTCCTTGAGTGCTGTAGAAATGTGTTTCCGTAATAGGGCCAGGTTGCGTCGAAGCTTGAGGTTCTCTATTATCTGGGAGTGTAGCAGCTCATCAAGTTGTTGTTTTTCTTCCGCATCTGACTGGGGTGGATTGGCCACTAACTGCTCATGTTGTTCTTGTAAAGTGACATACTGTTGTTGTAGTAGCTGCTTTTCCCTCTCTAAGTCAATGAGTCATCCTTGTAATGTTTCATGGCTTCTGAACAGACTTGTATGCTGAGCATCTAGGTGTTGATAATGTTGTTGCAGCTGAGACATACACTGGTACATGTTATTAAATACATTATTAATGGGAGTGGATGCGGGAAAGGTGTTGAATGCAGTAGGGAAGGGAAAGGGAAATGGGAGCGTGTATGCTGTGCTCGAAAAGGGTGAAGTTGGTGGTGGGGGAACGGGAGATTGTGGACGTATGGGGGGAGGGAGAGGTGCGGAGGTGGGTGATATGTCCATGAGGTCAAAAGTGGATGCAGTCGTGGGGGTGATTGTGAACATGGGAATTGTGGGTGCGGTGATGGTGGTGAAAGTGTAAAGTGGTGTGTGTAGTTGTGAATATGAACCGCCAGGATGTGATCGGGGGAACGGGGTTTTTCGTGGCTGCAGTTAGAATTACAGTGTCAGTGGTAGTGTATACAAGTGAGGTGGTGATAGGGTGTGTGGGTTGTGTGGATTGACTGATAGTCTGTGCTTCAGTATGGGCAATGGACTCTAAGGTGGTGACCCTAGTGGTTACACTGGTAGTGGGAGGTGAAGTTGGTGGAGTTGGAGGTAGGGGTGGTAAAGGGGGTGATGGAGGTGCACTGGATGTATGGGCCTCTTCAGTTTCCTGAATGATATGAGCTGTGCCCGTGGTTGTGGATGTGGTGCCCTGTGGTTCTGATACTAAGATATTCATTTGTTTTCCTGATCGAGGGGGGCGTCTTCCATATGGTCGCTTCGCTCTTCTCGAGTGTGCAAGAGCTGTATGTACGGTCTCAGGTACCCCCAACGCATCAGAAATCATATCCAGGGTTGCTCGGTATTGCTCGTCCACACCTTCCTCTTCAAGGATTTGGTTCATGAGGGCTTTTCTTGCTGCCAGGGACAGTTTGTGTTGTTCTTGAACTCTATTGATGGTATCATACAGCTTTTTCAATTCCTTCGTATAAGCCGAGGCACCCTCAAGCTCCTGTAGAACTTCTTGTTCATATCCTTGCTCTTCTTCCTCTATTTGTCCTCCTCGTTCCTCCTCCTGCTCTTCTTCTTCTTCATCCTCCACTTCAACTACTCTTGGTTGTACTGGATGGGGTTGGTCTGCGACTGTCTGCTGGCCGCTTGCTTGTTCTGCCTCGACTTCCGCGTTAACAGCCTCGATTATTCTGGCTACCTCCTCATCAGTTAGGTCTTCTAATGTGAAGCCATGAGGAAACTCTAGGTCGGTTGGTACAGGTGGAAACACCAGATTTGGTCCATTAGTGCTGTGTCTTGGTAATATGATAGTGAAGGGTTGTACACGCCTCGGAAGTCGTGGAGTTGTCTCTGGTGTCAGTGTCGCACCGCGGGCTTGTGCACACGGCATCTGAACTGCGCCTCTCATTTTCTTTGATGGAGGCCCTGCGGTTGATAGTCTACGTTGAAATTCCTGTACCCTGGTCCAAATTAATGCCCTTTGAATTGGCACATAAGCCAAACATCTATACACAATCTTGGTGAGGGCACAACATCCATACAGTACCGACTTTTGCTTTTTATACCACCGTTGATGTGCCAAGTGGATTTGGTCGATAATCCAATGCGGCATGTTAATTGTCAAATTGAAGGCATTTGCTAAATATAGACTGAACCATATTTTCTTGGGTGGCGTTGTGAACCGCTCTTGAGCTGGGAACGCGAAATGTTGCATGACCATTCATAAGTGAATGGAAATTGTGGGTTTCATTGCCACCATGTCTTTGAACTTAGTCACGTTCCTGTTCTTCATGTTATCCGGGACCATCGTCTCTTTTTCGGTGGGGATATGTGTTAAAAGGCACATTTTGTTGCACCAAGGTTCAATTGAAGGCTTGAGAGAAGGCTGAGTGGAAAGAGCCCTTAAGGCCACTCAAATTGTATAAATATGGCAATGCTTAATGGAGACTCACTCTCAGTTTTTGCGTCATCTGAAATGGCTTGTGATGTATTTTTACTTTAGGTTTTGTTGTCTTTTTTTTTCCTTTTACGTTGCTGGAATGCGTGCATCCCCTTGTCTGCTTGTTGCGATATAGCTATGGCGACCTGTTTGTCTCTTCTCTCTCACCTGTTGCAGGGAAGCGCAGTCCTTCTCTGCTAACACTGGCGCCGGCCTCAGCCGAACCCCCAATAGCTCTACCGTCTGCAGCTCTCGCTCTCTTTGTTTGCGATCTCTTCAAGCAGGAACAATGCAAAGTGCGAGGGCTGTCATAGCGCTGCTTATGGTCGGAGTTCTAACGAGTTGGAGTACTGCAAGCGCCAGAGAGCCTCCGTTTAAACTGCTGCATTGTTGCATGAGGCTACATTGTACATTGCATATGGGCGCCATTTTGGTTGCATATTGATGCTGACTGCGTTGGAAACCAAGCGTTTCCCACGCAGAGAGCTTGTGCATAGTGTTGGCTGGCTGCATTTTTAGCTCTCTGGTGTATATGTATCTCTCTTTGAGGGGGTGGATATGCGTACTCTGTCGTATGCGATAACCTCATGAGCGCGTTCGTCTGCATGATTCCAGCAAATCCACTTTCCTCAGTTCGTCGTGCTTACAAGAGTGACATATTACGCATTATCCGGCATCACTCGGTATCATTCACCGTATTTCAGGTCCTTCTGCTGCGAGTTTTCTGAGCGTCTCTTTGACGAATGGTACAACTGAGTTTTAAGAAATGTAGATTGAGTTTTGAAGAGGTTTCTGGAAATCGAGTTTGAAGGGTGTCGGAAGCTTCTGTATGAACAGTTCGTACGCGAATCGCTTTTATGCTTCTTGTTTCTGGCTTTGTACGATGTCGTTCTTACTGATCACTAAGTAGTACATTTAATGTGATCGAAAGTGATCGTAGATCTTTTAGCCCCTTCAAATCTCGTACAGATAGTGTGGTTAGCTTGATCGTCGATTCCTGAATCGAGTATAGGCCGCACATATGAGTTGTAGAGCTCTCGCATGTCGCATGTTGGGCCGTACTCAAGATTACGGTAGAAGCGCGATGGAGAGGTCGCTTTACAGATGGAGACGAACGTGCTTGCGGTGCTTTCCAGTTTCCGGCACTCACGGATTCTTAGGAGCTGTTAGATGCGTGGACTATGTTGTCTGCTCTTCGGAGTTGACGTTGTTGCATCTAGTTCCCTCGACAGGTCGCATATTCGCGCTTGAGCTTTGAATCATGACGAACTATCTGAGGTCTTCCAAGTTCGGTCATGTGGAATGTGTTGAGGAGCCTTGCTGCGCAAAGTGTGATGAGAAAACAAAGCCGGCCTGCGATACAGGCTGCAAATCAAGTCCTGCGGTTGAGCATGTCGTCTTGTTCAACATGCCCTTCCTTCAAGGAGATCAAGAGGCCAAGGTCCTTCGTTGTCTCTACGATCTGCACTTTCGATTTGAGTGCGTGGATGCTTTGGTAGTAGGTAGGGTGCTCAACAAGGTAGAGAATGTGACTCATTGCTTATTCATGAGGTTCCCAACGTTGGAGACACTGAAAAACTTCTATAAGTCTGATGCGCTCTCTAAGGTTCTATGCTCCATGGCACCTCATCTCCATGGTGAAATCGTTGTTGATTATGTGTCATCGACAGGTCCACTGGATACTGAATGCAAGGACCCAGTATGCATGTCGTTGACTCTGTTACGAAGGAAGAGGGATGTACCACCAGGCGAGATGGATTGCTCCTTGTTCTCATTGAAAACGCTAGCAGATGGTTACTGCACACTCCGCAATTGGTGTCCTTTGCGCACTTCAAATGCATGCATAATCATTCAACCCCACGATGCAAAGTCTGATGGATTCTACGCTTATGAATTTCTGTCACCATTCCACATAGGATGTCCTGGTGGTACTCGGGAACTATCTTCGCTATTGCTCGACTCTGTCTATCTGATTGATTTAGGATTTTCACGCATAAAACGAAAATATGGATCATATCTATGCGCTATGGCTCTTCATTGAAGCATACTATCACTCCTTTGGTTTTATATTCACTATCGGTATACAGTGAAATGTTTTTTTTGTCAACTGTTGCACTATATACCTTGCCTATCATTTTGGACCTTATGGATGTTGGTTATTATTTCCATACTAAATAGTCATGTCTTTGCATAACTATGTACTTGGATGATGTTATACTCCTGAGGCGGGTATCGTTTGCCCTATTGAGATCATTCTTGCTGCCTTGACATCCATGTTTCCAACTTTGTCAAAATGATGTGTGTATTATCGACGGTAATATTGAATATGTTTATCACCCATGTGTATGGATTTCTATTCGGGGATTATGCTATGATTTGGACGCATATACGTTGTCATTTCTCAGTACTGTTTTCATCTTGTATATTGATGTAATCATTATGAAGGAGATTTTGGTTCTTTGATTTTGTGATGTATTACTTGGAGTACTTGATAGAAGATCCCAAACAAGCATTGACGTTCAACCTGAAGGCCCTTGACGACTTTCAAATTGTCTCCTTACACATCTATGTTATGATCCCTTTGTTGTACACCTATTGATCTATGTAATGATGTAATTGGTCCACCCTTGCACTTCATCTATGCATATAGGAGGGCAAGATCATGGGTTATGTGAGTAGTATTCGTGAACCTTGGATTAAGTTCCAGGCACTTCACTTTGCCTCTTACATTGCTCTTGGTCTTGGATATGTTATGAGCCTTACTTGCATTCCATACCATGGTCTAACCATGCACTTTGGTTTGCAAGTATTGTTCATAAGGGTAGAGCATAATTGTGTGAGCACATACAACTTTGGATTGAGAGGTTGCTATGACACTGGATTATTCTATTCCAAGAACGGTGCTACCACTTGAGCATTATGAAAATGTATATGAGGATTGTATATGGGTTGGGATCTTATTTAGACTTTGGTTAGATTTGTGTTGACCTTGATGTAAGGACTTAACTTGATGGAACCGGTGTCCTCGGGCATTTGTTATGGAAACCTTAACACATGAAAATTTGTATCCTATATTTTAGCTTGTTGCATGAGATATGGTTAGTTTGAATGAGGTAGTAGGATATGAGTGCGAGGTAGCGTTAAGTCGGCAGAAGCACTCTTTTGTGTTCTTTTCGGTAATGAGCGAGTGTGAGGTAGCGTTAAGTCGGCAGAAACACTCCATGTAGATAGTGAATGTGAGGGAGCGTTGATTCGGCAGAAGCATTCACTGATTTTCTTTTTTGTATGTTCTAAATGATGGATGATGGCAGATATGGGATACATATTTTCATATGTGGAGGCTCGCAGATTGAAACACTCTTCAAGAGTGATGTATTTCTTTGGTTGTATAAAGGTTCCCAGCCTTTAAATGGTTCCCATGTAATTTTCATCTTGCTAAGGAGGTGAATAGCCTAGGCAAAAGGACATTACCAACAGTATTGCACTTGCGGGTTCGAGTCCACCGTGCGTGCCAGTGTTAAAAGGCACATTTTGTTGCACCAAGGTTCAATTGAAGGCTTGAGAGAAGGCTGAGTGGAAAGAGCCCTTAAGGCCACTCAAATTGTATAAATATGGCAATGCTTAATGGAGACTCACTCTCAGTTTTTGCGTCATCTGAAATGGCTTGTGATGTATTTTTACTTTAGGTTTTGTTGTCTTTTTTTTTCCTTTTACGTTGCTGGAATGCGTGCATCCCCTTGTCTGCTTGTTGCGATATAGCTATGGCGACCTGTTTGTCTCTTCTCTCTCACCTGTTGCAGGGAAGCGCAGTCCTTCTCTGCTAACATATGCATGCCTTTCATGTCAAGAGCGTCCCTCACCAAGTTGTTCATCAGTTTGAAACGCTTTAATTCATTACCTCTGGTAAGTGATGGTAGAACAAAGGTACTATATCCCTTTTTCTCTTTACTAGGGGTTAGAGTGCTAATTAAGTAGGAACACCGTAGAAAGTCTGGTTCGGGTAACTGAGCCTTGAAGTAGTCGTATAGTCTAGCCTTCTTCCAGATGGGTTTCAGACCTCCATCATTTTGAAGCCTCTCAAATTCCCTGGTGAAAAAATGATATCTGCCCCATTGCCCGTTGAACTCTATCTCGGCCTCCCACATGTAAGTGCCTTCACCCAGAGATCCGGCCACATCACTGAACCAATGTGAGTTTTTGCTGAGTGGCATTGTGTTGCCATGTGGAAGATTCTAAATCGGTATGGCGTGTAATGCCCTCAAAGCCACTAGGCGTTCCTTCAATTCCTCTTCAATGGGAAGACTTTCAATGTCCACGATTTGGGGGTTGGTGCCTGCCTGGGAGCTAGTTCCTGCCTCGACCATGGTGAAGAGAGTGGTCACCAGTTCTGTGAGAATAGACAAATGAATGTTAACATTGCAAATGGACACCAAGCGTTCATGCGTCCCCATTACAACATTAACATGATTTTAGTGAGAGGTTAGTAGGTCAATAAGTGCTTGGGGATCGTGAGTGTAGTTAGTGAATGGATATTCCTAAGAGCTAAATGGAAAAATGCGGTGTATGAGTGATGTAGTGAGTAAGTGGATATGAATTTACAAATGAGGGTCGGGGGGTTTAGTATACATTTTGGGCTTCCAAACCAACTGATTTGCTATTGGTCTTGATTTTGTGGAGACTCTGGAGGGCTTTTCGAGAGTGTCTACTTGGAAATGAGGCTTTTTAAGAACCCATAAGAATTTCTGAAAAACTTCTTATTAGTGTCATGTTGCTGATTATTAATAAGAAGTTTTGCCCGTGTGGTTGGCTTGATCACAACGGGGTGTTCGCCTTTCCGCACCCACACTTGTTTCAATGGCTGAGACATTCTGCTTCGCACGTTCTTTTGTCCTCCAGCATAGGTATTACTCTACTCCATTTGTATTTGATCTGCCTTTGGTTGTTGCATCCCTCTGGTCTCTGGAAAAGAAGGGAGTTCCGTTGCGCCCCTGACTTCTTGATTGAAATCATCATTCCTCTGCATCACACAGTTTTGGACAAGAATAACATGGTCATCTTCATGTGTACCCCTGGAAGGACCGGGAGTGTGTGCTTTGTCTAATTCCTTGAGTGCTTCATTTTCTAACTCAATTGTAACGTGATTCTGATTTACGCAGACCTAAAGGAGTCCACTTCTTAGGTTTAGGTTGACTGCATGATCATAGATCCAGTCTTGACCCAAGACAAGAGGCTCTGTGAGGTCCTCATCTTGACACACTAGCACTTTAACTATCATTACTTCGTCTTGAATGTAGAGGGGAAGTTCCACCTCGCCCATGCAAGGGGTTTCCACACCTCCCAATCCTATGAGATATGCTTCTATATGTTTGACAGTTAATTTCAACTTTTGACAGTAAGAAAATTTAACAGCACTAGTGGCTGCACCTGAGTCAATCAAGGCTCTTACAGTCCTTGCACCCTTTCCTTGTCCTAACTCTAAGGTTACAAAAGGTCGTCTATCAATTATTCTATGAGAACTTATTCCTGAGACTTCACACATTGCCATATGATAACCTGGGTCCGCATAGTCATCTACCCTGGCCTGATCTCTACCCAGTCTTCGCAACCTCATCCTTCGGATGTGTTCCAATGCTTCCACCTGTGCCTCTTCTCGAACTCGTTTTTCTTCTTCCTTGCGTTTTTTGGCAGTTTTGAGTCGATTTAGCATCTCCTCTGTCAGGGGTTCTTGATATAACTTGACTCTGCATCCGCTTATATAGCTAGGGAGAACATCACCTTCTAGTGTAGCGAGTTGAACTGCTCCACTGGTTGAGATCCTATTTATGATCATAGGTCCATAACCCCGCTTCTCTAATTTTCTCGCATGTTGTTTCAGGGTGTATAATAAAACTAAATCTCCTGCCTTCAATCCTTTATCCTTCACATGGGCATCAAAGTACGCAATCTGCCTTTTCTTAGCTGCATATATTCCTACTGCAGCTCTTAGTCTTGTTTCACCTAATCGTTCCAGGTCAAAAATTCTCGAAGAGAGTTCATGACCCGTCCACTCATGCTCTTGTGCTACTCTCAATGTGGGAATCAGGAAGTCCAAAGGTAGCACCACATTTTGGCCAAATACCAACTGAAAGGGTGTGGCTTGGAGTACCATTTTATATGCAACTCGGTATGCCCAAATAGCATGGTGTAATTGTTTGTCCCAATCAGAGCGTTTATTATTCACTAATTTGGTAAGCACGTTGCATAGGATCTTATTTGTGCTTTCGGCTTGGCCATTAGCTTGTGGGTGATAGGGGGCAGACTTCTTGTGTACTACCAAGAACTCTTGGAGAAGATTTTCAATAACTTCATTCAAGAAATGAGTGCCTCTATCACTTACCAGCTCTATAGGTAGCCCGTATCTTGTGAACACATTCTCAAATAGGAACTTAGCAGTTGTCTCAGCATCATTCTTTGTCGTAGCTTTTACCTCTACCCACTTTGTTAGATATTCTGTGGCAACAATGATGTATTCAGCATGTGAACCCTTAGCTGGGGGATTAATAGGACCTACAAAGTCTATTCCCCACTTAGAGAATACACATCCACCCATCATGGGTTTCAGTGACATCTCATCCTTGCGTATAGGGCACTGAGTTCTCTGACAGACATCACACCGTTTCACATAGGTATGTGCATCCATGTGAAGGGTCGACCACCAGAAGCCCACAAATAGTATTACCTTGATCACCCGATCTGGTCCAAAATGTCCTCCTGCTACACCTTGGTGAGCTGCTTCCAAGATCTTGAGATATTCGCTCTCATGGACACATAGTCTCAGGTAACCATCTTTACCACACTTGTATAGATTATCACCAATGAGTGAGTAATCTAGGGCTTCTTGTTCTAGACTTCTTTTTCTGGCCAGTGTCATATCTTGAGGGAATGTTCTTGTCCTCAAGAAATCTACTAATGGTTCACTCCAATCTGGCACTATGGACACTTGATAAAGAGTGGCATGTTCCACAGGTAGTTTAGTGCGACAGATTGGGCATTCCTTGCACAACTTTTGGACATCAGCTTCCATAGTCGGCCAATGCACTCCGAGTCTCCTTAGTGTCTGTAGGGTTCATTTCTTTGAGTAGTGTTGCTCTAATGCACCTACATGTGCTAATTGCAACCATTTAGCGTACTCGTCCTCTTCCACACAACAAGTTAGGATCCCTTGATCTGTGTGCTTGTACATACTTCCTGCCATGATCTGGTATTTTTGGGCTTTTATTATCTCCCTATCTTGAGTGTTTATGACTGGGTGATTGGGCCCGTATGTCAATACTGGCACTAATGGCTTAGCCCACTGAGGTACAACTTCCAAATTAAACAAGTAAGCATCAGGAAGGTCATCTGATACTCCTTGTGGGTCTTCTCCAAATGTGAGCCTAGAGAGATGATCTGCTCTTAAGTGAGTCTTCCCTTTCCTCACCACCACTTCAAAGTCATATTCCATTAGTAAGAGAAACCATCTTACTAATCTACTTGTATTGCATGGCTTGTTTACCAAGTATAATAGTGCTTGATGATCAGTAAAAAAATTAAACTTATTTGCAAGCTAATAGTGTCTAAACTTTTTAACTGCATATACCATGCCTAATCTCTCTCGTTCGGTGGTGGTATAGTTCCGTTCAGCTGCATTCAACTGTCTACTAGCATAGGCAATTGGAAGATCCATATTACCTTCACCCGTAGGTTGTGCGAGTACACACCCAATAGCATAATTGGATGCATCTACATGAACATGAAAAGGCTTATTCCAATCTGGTGTGGTCAAGATTGGTGTGGAACATAATCGCCGTTTAAGCTCATCGAAGGAATTCTCACATTCATCAGTCCTCTCAAAGTTGGTCAAAAGTCCGTACAGAGGCTTTGCTATGATGGCATACATGTGTATAAACCGTTGGTAATAACCACAATGCCCCATGAAAGCTTGTTCTTCCTTGACACTCTTTGGCTTAGGTAGCTCGGCGATGGCTCTTACTTTCTTTTCATCGGTGGATATGCCATTCTTTGACACTATGTGTCCTAGAATCTTGCCTTGCCTGACCATGAAAACACACTTTTCTGGGTTCAAGCAGACTTGATACTCTCGACATTTGTCAAAGATTTCTCTGAGTTCAGGTATATGGGTTTGTCTAATGTTGGAATGAGCACAGAGGTCATCAACATAGACTTCCAAATTCTTCCTCAAGAACTCTTTAAACACGTGGCACATCAGTCTCTGAAAGGTTGCAGGAGCATTGGTAAGCCCAAATGGCATTACTCGAAAGGCAAATATACCCCACTCTGTGGCAAAAGCCGTTTTATGCTGATCTTCTAGGGCTATGGCTACCTGATTGTAGCCCAAAAATCCATCAAGGAAGCTGTACACTTCCTTGCCCGCTACCCTTTCTAGTAGATGCTCAGTTATAGGAAGCGGATAGTTGTCTCGAATAGTGGATGCATTAACCTTCTTCAAGTTAATGCACATGCGTAGCTTTCCATTCTTCTTGGGTACAACTACAATGGGGGATACCCACTCGGTATGCTCAATTTCATAGATAAATCCAGCTTCTACCAGTCTATCTATCTCCTCTTTGATCTTGGCAGCATAATTATCATTGTATGTGTATGGCTTTTGCTTAGAAGGTTTAGCATCTGAGGTCATGAGGATTGTGTGTGAGCATATGTCCGAGTCTACACCTTTCAAATCCTTGTAACTCCAAGCGAATACATCTCTATATTCGCTTAGCAAGGCTATCAATTCGTGCTCTTCTTCTTCCGTCAAGTCATGTCCTATGTAACTGCATCTCTCCTCTCCTTCTTGTAGAGCTACCACTATTTTCTTGGTGGTTTCTTTGTTATCATAGGCCTCATCTGATTGTGCCACTCGTTTAGGCATTCTTATCATGACTCTCCTATCGTCTATCTCATACTTTTTAAAGTTTTCAGGGACCTCAAACAAAGATTCTTCTTTCTCCAGGGGAACTTCTTTCTTCTTTCGTTTCTTGCTATCATTATTAGCAGTCACTTGTGTGGTTAATTGTACATCGTTTGTTATCTCTTCGTGTCTTTGAGGTTGGAATTCTACTTCATAGAAGTATTCTTCATCTGATGCAAAAGGTGGGTCCATAATGATTGAATCTAGATCGGAGTCACTTGCATCCTCAAATGCATCAGGGCTAGGTTCGCACTCTTCTAAAACTGCATCTCCCATGATTGGCTCTATGGAGAAAACTGAAATGTCATAGCCATCCTCATCACAGTGGGGTGTCCATTGTTCTTCATTGATGGCTACATCCATTGTTGCTAAAATTTATGCCCAGCCGTGAGGTTCAAATTCTTCATCCGGAAATACTACAGGTGCATAGGCTGGGTCTTGAATTGATCTATGTGTTTCCTTTGCACCTACCTCTCTGGCTTTTTCTCTCTTCTCTTCTTCTACTGCTACTTTGCACATCCATAAGTGGGTGTCTTCATGCATCCATGAGGATCCTGATCCTATGGAATGCACAGACTCCATATCATCTTTGGCTCTATGGATGGGGTTCCATTGGATAGGAGGGACATCTCTATGAGAGTAATCTTTGAGATTCACTTTGGTCGTAACATCCAAGTGTTGCAAGTATTGCAATTGTCGCATAAATGGTCTTCCCAAAATCATCTCATAAGCATGGTTCATGCTAAAATCACATATAGCAAATGTGTGCTCAAACTCTACACCACAAGTAGTGAGAGTTATTCCTTCAAGTAGTCCTAAAGGCCTCTCTATGTGACCATCAGCCATTTGCAATTTCATCCTTGTGGGCCTGAGTGATGGCTTGCCCCAACGCTTCCATAGGGAAGTGGTAGCAATTGCAACTCCTGCACCAGAGTCGAGAATTGCCTGGGTTCTTTACCCCTGATCGGTAATGGGAAGATAGGTGTTTCCTTCTTCACCTTCGCTCATGTCTCCTATCTTGTCCAAAGGTATCTCTGGCACTATGCGATGAGATCCTACCTGGGAACGCGGTTTTGCTATCTCTAGTACTTGTTTGGCTACATGTTTCCATAGCTCTGGTCTTACTTTGAGTAGCTCTTCTAAAGTGAGGTTGCACTGCACTTTAGTATTCTTTACTACCACTGTATTCCTAGGTATTATCGAGTCTTCGTTTCTGACCATGACTGTGGGTGCTCTCATACAAGTGGACTTAGCTTCCCATGGGCCTGTGAAGTGGGGTAATTCATGTAAAGAATTAGACTCAAAGTCTAATCTCTCTTGAGACTGGGTGCTCTCCTACTCTCCATAAATGGAGGGAATATCTTGTGGGAATTGGTCGTGTGCCTCATCCACAAGTTCAATGGGAGGTGGGACTTCACTTTCTTTAGCCCATTTGTCTTCTTGAATCTCTTGTAGGAATTCTGGTGTGAACCGATTCATAGAAGAAGATGCGTCTGGCTCCGTAGAGTTAGGCACATAGGCTTCTTGGGCAGGTAGGCTTTCTCTTTCGCTTTTCTTGCCCTTATTTGACAGGGTGGGTTCCTTTTTTGATTGTGCAATTAGCCTTTCCAATGTTTCTAGCAGTCCATCAAAGTGCAACTGCATCTTAGCTGAACTAGAGATGTTAAAGAGATGACTGGCTTCAAACATGGTTTGAGCCAATTCCACCATCTTAGCACAGATTTTGGTTCGTTCAAGCTCTAGTTCTGCTCTCCGGTAACACTTTTCATGATCAATTACGGTTGGCCCTTCTTGGATTCTAGCCTGATATGCCTTAAGCATCATGTTAAGGTCCTCGGGAGTGGGATCTGCTAATACTAATCCTACTCTAGGGGGTGGTGGGATTATGTGAGGTGGGTTGGAAGGTGTTGGATCGGATGGTGAGGGGAATGGTGGGGTTGGGGTAGTGTGAGAGGGAGTTTGAGATGTGAGTTCAATTATCCTGGCTTTTGTTTCCCTTAGGCTTTCCTCGAGTTCACTCATCTTCTTAGCCCATTGCCTCTTCATTCTTTCTCTACTATCTCTCCAGGCTCTAGTTCTCTTCTTAGTTATGCTCTCAATTTCACTAGCCTCTGAGCTCTTTTCCTGGCCTACCCCTTGGTTTTGCTGCAATGCCTGAGCTCTAGTGACTACCTGTACTGGTGTAGTGGACGTCACACTTCCTGTAGAGTGTACTACTAACCCAATAACATTGATAGGAGCAATTTTTGGCATATTATTGGGGTTCTTTGGACAATCTCGTAAGAGATGCTCCTTTCCACAATCTTGGCAAAAGCCTTGAATTGTCACTGACTAGGGTTGTGTAGGTGGAGGTAAGGGGCAATCACGAATGAGGTGATCTCCCTGACATTTGTAGCATGGTCCTCTAGGGAATGGGGGTCTTACCTGCCTAGGTTGGGGTCTAGAGTTAGGGTTTGTGTACATTACATTTGTGTACTCTGGCTCCCAACTAGGTTCACTTGGTTCCTCACTGTAGTAGGACTCACCATGTTCAGGAGATTGCATGTAGTAAGCCTGGGGACTATCAATATGTGTAGAATCAAAGCTCTGGTCACTGGGGTCACTTTCTGAAAGCAATGGTGTTACTGGCACTATAGCTCTATTCAAATTCTCTTCTGCAGCTGCATACTTTATCGGAATTACATTAGCTAGGGCAGGGGGTTGTTGTGCTAGCACAGGCTGAGGCCTTTGTTGGTTTTGGTATTGTGGTTGGTAGGTTTGTTGAGGCCTAGCATACTGCTGCGGTGGGTATTGGTTCTGGTATCTTCCTTGTTGAGGGTATGGTTGTGGGTACGTCTGCCTAACTGCTTGCTTATTGTAGGGGCAATCTTGCACGGTGTGATTGGTGTACCTCCGTTCTATGGTACAGTACTGGCTACTAGGATTTACTTGGGGTTGAGCCATAATGGGACATACGTTTGCCATATGGTCACCACCGCAAGTATAGCATCTCTTTACTGAGGCAAATCTTGGAATTGTTTGCTAGAGACACCTAGTTTTTGAGCTACCGTTTCTACGAGTTCCTCAATAGATGTAGATTGTGTGGAAGAAAAGCTAGAGGCGCTATCTGAATCTTTATAGATTTTGGAAATCTCTAACTCTTCCCCTAAGTTATCCTCTATGTCAATGCACATGTGTACGCACTCTTCAATGGTCCTAGGGTCCTTCAAGTACACATATGACCTTAATTTGGTACTTAGCAATCCATCCAGGAATAAAGCCACTTATTTGGCTGGTGTGGGTAACTCAAGAACGAGGCATCTCTCAAGATATTGCCTAAATCTTCTTCGTGCAAGTCTCATGGTCTCTTGAGGGGTCTACTTGAAGCTATGTATCAATGAGTAAGTATTATGCCTTATGCCACTTTTAGAGAATTCAGTGATGAAAGCCTCTAAGAGTTGGTCTATGCTCCTGAACTGTCTCTCATTCAATGGTTGAAACCATGTAAGGGCTGTGTCCCTAAGGGTTAGACCAAAGGCATTATATTGTGTGAATAGGTCCTCAACTTGTTCAGCTCTCAAGACTTGCCTAAACTCAGCCACATGGTCATATGGGTCTCCTGTGCCATCGAAGTAGTTCTTCATGGACTTAACCAGCTGTGTAGGTCTCAAGGTTCTGGTGTGTTCCCTAGGCCTTGGCAGAGGGAAATCATCAGCATTCCTTTGGTTCCTTGGGGCTCTAAGTCCCTTAGGTTCCGCTCTATTTGCTTCTGTTCTCGTTCTTTCTCTTCCCACTGGATTGGCAAAGCTTACCTCAGGTCTATCTCTATGTCTGTCTCTTTGAGCTCCATGAGCTTGGGATGTTCCAGCTCCTGGGGGACCAAAGGACACATTCGATCTTGGTTGGGGGAAAATAAATTCACCTTTCCAAGTGTAAGCATGCCTATCATTTTCTTTAACCACAAAGATCCTCTCTGAAGCATGATCTAAGTAGGTCACTCTGTCTGGGCTATCATGATCTTTGAATTCATATATCATGATTGTTCCTACCTCATTCGGCTAATCAGATCTATACCTCCAAAAGGCTTCATCCGTCTCTCGGTTCAGGAGTAGATCTATGCTCTTATTGTCCTGGGGAACCCACTCTGGTGTGATTATCCTGGTGAGAACAGATTTTCCTCGGGGGGTTCTAGGTTCTACACCCAAGTTTCCTTGCTCCAGGTCACCTAAGTCCGTTTCTAGGATCACATTCCCAAATTCAATTGTCCTATCTGGATGATTGGTGACTACATATATTGTTCCTTCTTTGTCCAAGGATGCTCCGTTTTCAAACGTGACTGCTAGATGTTCTAGTCCAATGGATTGGTCAGGGTTTTTAATCTAGACCACAGATCTTCTTAGGCCATCCTCATAGATGCTAGCACCTAATCGGTTGGTCCTCAGGTATTCCAGCTGCGTCTTGTAGGGGCCTTCTACCCTATGTAAGTATGGCACACCTGAACTTCCTGTAGGTCTCTCCATACCGTGGAACATCTCTGACTCACTAGTTTCAGAGCTAGGGTAGTGTGAATAATGGCTCAACTGCTGGGCCCAAGACCTAGCAGTATGGTTGACACTAGCCTCTGAAGATCTAAGACTCTGTCTATCTCTTCCTAGGTGTTGCCCTGATCTAAGGTTCATATGCTTAGCTGAGCAATCCCAATTTTTACCCAAGGTACAACCTCGTTGGTGAGTTCTATTACATCAGTCACTTGATTCTTTTTAGTTGATTATTGTGGTTATGATCTTGTCTGATATCACAGCGTCAGGAACACTTGAGTTAATTTCCGCACTTGAATGTTGATCGTCTCACGTTAGGTTCTTTTCCTTTAAAGTTGTCGGTCACAGACAGGTTATCTCTTGACTTGAACTTGATTTCTTAGATAGTCTTGACTTGTCTCGTGCCTATCGTTGCCCTGACTTACTTCTAGCACCACTCGCACTTAACCTAAGCTAGAAATGGATAGAGGGCGTTGAGAATATTCCAACCTCTCTTGCAGATCCCGTGCTCTTTTGGTGCTCAAGAACCCAGTTCTCAAGCTTTCAGATTACCCCTTGCTTTGGATGCCTTCTAGTGCTCTCAGTGGACCTGTAAAAATCCCAAAGTTAGCTCAAGACTTAGATTCGAAGGACACAAAAAATCACTTTCATTCATGTAATTCAAAGATCAACTATTCTTTTGATTTTATGGAAAACAACTCTAAAGACCCCTTAGCTTTTCTTCCCCTGGATATAGTCCACTTAAAAATACTATGGCTAATAATCTTGATATTAATTTTACCGTAACCAGTGGAAGTTTTGGTAGTACTCCCCACGAGCTTTCCAACAAAACAAGAATCACAGCAAACGGATTTCGTATGAGAGAGTTAGACCAGTTCAGGGTTTTGGGACTAAAACAGGGTTCAAACAGGCTAATAGTTCACATGATTTTTCTCAAAACACATGTGTAGGGACCTCACAAAATGCCAATTAATAGACAAGTATGCCCAAAATTTATCCCCAAATCTTGGAATATAAAACCCTAAAATTTTAGCCAAAAAAGCTTGTCAATCGCGATCGACAGGTCTGTCAATCGTGATTGACAGAGGTGTCTGTCGGGGCCTGTCGGTTGCGATCGACACATCAGTCATGATTGACAATGTCAATCGCGATCGACAGAGTCGGTCGTGGGTCCTGTCAATCACGATTGATGGTGTCAATCACGATCGACATGTTTTCCAGGATTTTCACCGTAATTTCAGTCGATCGGGGATGTGTCCATTGCTATGGACATGTGGCAACGTGAGAAATTCAGTCAATCGTCAAAATTCAGTCAATCGCGATCGACGGTGTCAATCGCGATCGACAGAGGTGTCGGTCGTGGCTGTCGGTCGCGATCGACGGTGTCAATCACGACTGACAGGGTTAGTCGGTCATCTCTATCGGTCGCGATCGACAGAATCTGTCGATCGTGGCTGTCGGTCGCGATCGACGGTGTCAATCGTGATTGATAGAAAAACACGGAATTTTTTAGTTTTTTCTAGTGATTTGGAATGTGCTCCTTGTGCATGTCATGGTGGTGCACTTTGTTTTACCAAAAGGCAAAATTTTCTGTCGATCGCGATCGACAAAGGTCTGCGACACAGAGACAGTTCCGAGTTCGTCCGTACCTGCACAGCGTGCTGGAAGGGATGATACCGCTATACCTGCAAGATCACTCAGAAAACAAGAAAAAAGCAATGCACACAATTCGCTCTCTCGCTCTCTCTCACAAGTGAAATGAGGGACATGGAAGGAAGAAGGTGATATGATCTTAAAATTTTCACGATGGTGGAGATGGAGGTGGGAGGTGGTGAGGATGATGATGGTGAGATGATGATGAAGTAAGAAAGAGAAAAATAAAAAAGAGTAAATAAATTACCTACTACGCCAACGTCTCAAATCTACGTCTTACCATCACACGCTCGTCCTCAAAGCTCGAACCTCGGCAATGGCGCCAAAATTTGGTGTAGCTCAGTGATGAGTAGCACCTCCTTTAATGTTAATCTAGAAAGACGTGAGGATGGTATGATGACCTCGAGCAAGTGAAGGCACAAGTGTGTGAGTGAGAAGCACACAAACATGCACACACATACACACACACGCGCACACAGGGTAAGACAAAGAGAGAGAAGCAATGGAGTGAAGTATTTCGATGGCGATGCACCGCACTGTACTCTCCTTCTTCAGAGCTCCACGACGATCTGCTCGGAGTAGAAATACGAGCTCCCAACGCCGCACACAGTACTCCGCACGGGGGCTGTAGAATACGCAGAAAGCACAGTACACAGGGAGCACGAAGACAGACTTCTTAGGTCTTACAAATGCGGTCGAACTTACAGTCTGTGACTGACCAGGCCACTATATGTTTTATTAAAGAACATATACAAAGAAGTGTCCGGTGGCCATTTGGCCTTTCACATGGACACTAACGGTAACATGGAGTTCTTTACATTACTTCCAAAATGCTCATACAAGTTCAAATCAATTACAAGCTAACCTCAAAAATGAGCTCTCTAGCTCTATTTATAGTTTTTGACTAGGTTTTGGCCGTGTCCAGACCTAGTGTCCGGCCTAGTTAAAAATTAGGTTCTAGGCCCCATTTGAAGGCTCAAATGGAGTCTAAAAATTATAAAAACGGGTAGGTAGCTACTTCTAATGCTCCTCAAGCTCAAGGACTCCTTGGCTTGCACAAAATGGAGCTACAAAAATATGAAATGGTATTTACAATGGCTTTTAGTAATGAAAATCACTATTTTTGTAGGGATTTCCTCTAACGGTTTGACATACACATCTTCGAGCTTCCTACTTGCTCCTTCTCCTTATGTGTCCACCTCTTTGATATGCTTTAGCTTCCTAAAAAAATAATGGCCTACTTGCCCGATCTTCTTTGACTACTCTGTCTGCTTGTACCTTCTCTTCGCTCCGACTCCCTTCGTTGGCTTCCTTGTCTTGTTCGTCCTTCAGTTCCTTGACTACTGCTAACAAGTCTCTAGCAAACAAATACCCAGATTTTCCCCAGTGAAAAGATGCTACACTTATGGTGGAGACCACATGGCCAATGCGTGTCCAACCATGGCACAACCCCAAGCGAACCCAAATATTCAATACTGCATCATAGAACAGAGATACACTAATCACACAACACAAGATTGTTCATCCAACAAGCAAGCAGTTAGAAAAAATTATCCATAGCCATATCCACAATAAGGGAGATACCAGAATCAGTACCCACAACAGTATGGTAGGCCACAACAACCCTACCAGACCCAACAAAGGCCTCCGCCTGTGTTAGCTCAACAACCTCCAACTCCAACCAATGTGATTTTAGTGAAGTATGTAGCTATAGAGGAAAATTTGAATAGAGCCTTAGGGCCAGTCTCCCCATTGCTATCAGAAAGTGACTCGAATGATCACAATTTCGACTCGACTTATATCGATAGCCCATAGGCTTACTATATGCAGTCACCTGAGCATAATGAAACTTACTATTATGAAGATACTAGTAAATCTAGTAGAGATCCTGAATATGCTAATGTCATGTATGCAAATCCTAACTCTAGGCCCCAACCTAGACAGATGAGACCCCAAGCACCTAGATGATCATGCTATAGATGCCAAGGTGATCACTTCATTCGTGATTGTCCTATGCCTGAACCTATGCAACCCCAATCAGTGACAATTCAAGGTTTTTGTCAAGATTGTGGGAAAGAGCACCTCTTATGAGATTGTCCTAAGAACCCAAACAATGGGCCAAAAATCACTCCCATCAATGTCATTGGTCTAGTTGTAGATTCAACAGGAAGTGTAACTTCCACTGCCCAGTGCAAGTGGTCACTAGAGCTCAGGCACTACATAAGAGCCAAGGCTTAGGACAGGAAAAGAATTATGAGGTTAGTGAGATTGAGAGTATAACTAAGAAAAGAACAAGAGCTTGGAAAGACAATTGAGAGAGAATGAAAAGACAATGGTCGAGAAAGATGAGTGAGCTTGAGGAAAGCCTAGGAGAAACAAAGGCCACGATAGTTGAACTGGTCTCTGAAACGCTGTCGGGATGAAATCCCGCAGGGAAGTGTGCATGATTCTTTTTCAAAAGTCCATAAATTTATGAGTTTTGTGTGATGTTTTGATTGAAGAGGGTATATTTCGTGCATGATTTGACTAATTTGATTTCCTGTGTGATAAGAAACCATGTTGGAGATGTGCGTTAGAACCGTGCGTGTAAATAACTGACGTTAGACCCATGAAAACTTTAGGTTTGACCCTTGAAACTGACTGGAAACACGAGTTTATCCCATGAAAACTGGACTTGAACCCTTGGAAACCCTTGGATTCTAGGTCTGAATTATAGATAAACTATTAAATTGACGAGTTGGAGATAATTGTGAGCAAAACCCTGATTTTTCCGACCAAAAACCCTAGGTCAGACCCTTGGAATTGGTGTTTATCCTAGCCCAAACCCTTTAGACTAATTAATCATGTACACAGTGTGAAACCAAAACATTAATTTAGGGAAATTAAAAAGGACAAAATCAAAAATAGAATCAAGAGATGGCATTTTCCAAGAATAGTAATTGAACATGCATGATGATCTAAAATTAGAAAGTTGGTTAAGGAGGTTGGAAGTTTCTAGAGGAAAGTCCAAGGGTGGGGAGGCCTATAAATAGGTGCCTAAACTCATTTGTTCCTCCCCGTGGTCTTTCTTGTGGAACCTTCCTACAGGTTTATGTGATTTCTGATTATCTGAAGTAAAGAGAAGGAAGGCCATTGCGGAGGATACTTGAAGAAAAGAACGGACCGAAGTAAAGTTGGAAGAGAAGCTTGGATGCGAAGACCGAAGCGGAATCCCGTGGGCGATTTTTTGCATTGTAGCGAGGGATCTATTTTACATCGGCCGGCCCGCACTATAGCGGCGGCCTTTATATTGTATCATCGCACCGCACTGTAGCGGTTTTATTGTACCATCGGCCCGCACTGTAGCGGCCTGTTTGTATCATTCATTTTATTGGAGGCTTCAGTTTCGTTTTCGATTGTATCTTCGAGCTTGATCTACATCACGTGTTTCACTGCGGTATCCGATCATCTCTTTCCAACGCCCACGGTCCCACGTCTCGATACTTCCGAGGGGCAAGGGTCCCACACGTACGAGGATCGCGCACGCTCCGGAGAGCACAGGCGAGGCGCCCAGCGCGCAGACGCCGCTCGCAGGACAGCGGGAATGGTGCACCAGAGAGGGGCCTAATCCAACCCCAGGCGTCGGCTTCCTGCCACGACCTCCTTCTTCCCGACACCTGAACCCGACGTGAAGCGAGGCGGTTGCCCGGTGATCCTCGACGCGTCACCCACTCCTTGAGAAGACAGACAGGAACCTCGGCATCGAACAGAGACTCCAGGTACTAGCATTTCAAGTTATTTGAAATTTTGCATTGCTTCACATACACTGCTGAAACAGAAAGATTGTCTTGCTGCTTGAGTTTGAGCATCCACACTTTGCATTAGTTTAGTCCATACGTGTGTGAATTTTTTTCCCGCTTAGATTAGGGATTTGCTGATTTTCTAGCTTAGACAAAACGTTAGAAAACATTAGAAAATTCTCATTGAAAGAGGGGAAAATACATTGAAATCTTGGGAATCGAAGAGAGGACAGTTCGACTAGACTTTGGCCTAGGCAAATCAGAGAGCTTAGACTGACCTTTACGTCCTGGCTCGTGACTCATCAAGCCTCTTCTCTGATCTCTACTCAGAGCTTAGAGAGATAGTTGAACCACTTACACTGGACCTTGTGCTACATTCTAGGACAGAGCAAAGAAGAGAGATGGAGGATATATTCAAGGAAATGGTAATAGAGAAACAAGGGCCCGCGTAGTCCAAGCGGTATTGAGAGAAAAAGGAAAGTTTACAGGCTTGAATGTAACCGAGTACCTAGATGTTTTTGAGGAACAGGCACGGATTTATGGTCTACCCGAGGATGTGTTTGCACATTACTTCACACGGGTAGTATCAGGATCCATTTTAGCCCCTATTATAGCACATATAGCAAATCCTTGGGCCGAATTCAGAAAAGAATTGCATAAGTTGTTTTATCTGGAAGACTTTTCCCAACACAGTAGAGAAGGGTTCTTGCGGTGGATAAGCTCTCCGAAGCCCACCGCATCCCTCACTCAACTTTTGAATGAGTTCTTGAGAAGATATGAACAACTTCCACAGGCCGATTTAGATGCTTTGAAACCTGACCTAGTTATATCTTTCCTTAGGATCTTAAGTCTTGAAGACAGGACTGAGGTCGAAAGGAGGATTGAAGAGCCTGGGAAGAGATTTGGATTGACTGAAGATTGGGGTGTAGTGAGGAGAGAGGTAGAAGCGGTTGCCCAAATGAGGCAACGCCAGGCAGTGTTATACGATAGACCTGCAGTGGTAACACCACAACCGCCTAGGGAAGCTCCACTTCCGACAATTCCGAATGTGCCTGCAACGTCAGCTTTTGCTAATGTTGCGTCCACTTTGCGATCGCCAATGGAGCTACAGGTTGAGATTCTCAGTCGACAGATAGAGAATCTTATTACGATGCAAGCGTCTATGTCAAAAGAAATGGTGAGTATTCACAATAAAGTTAATTCTATGGGATATCAGGACCCCACTCCTCCTCAAGCGAGTACGAGTTATGTAGATACATTACAGAGAGGCACTATGCCCATTCCAAACATGCAAGGCTATGTGATGCCACAGCTTGCACCTCTAGTGCAGCCTGTTGCCCAATAGATACCTACACCACCAGTGCAAACCACATTTCAAAGAAACACTGGACCTTTTGAGAGACGAGCGACTGGTGGGTTTGGAGGGGCTAAGAGATGTGTATGGTGTGATGCACAAGACCATTTTTCATATGCCTGTGAAGAGCTTAAGCTAGCAAAAGAGCATCAACTGGTGATAGATATCGATAAGAAGTTATGTGACTTCAGGACCCGCCTTCCTCTACCTGTGAATTGGGGAAAGGGGGGAATGAAGAAGTTTTATGAAGATTTATCTGGCAATAATGCAAGTACATCAGCTGCACGATTAGAACCTGTTGAGGAGGAAGATGAAAAAGTGCCTAGACCTCGACCCCAAAGAAATTATTCCATAGAGGCTTTAGTGAGGGCTAGGGATGCCATTATGCAGAAGACTGCCTGGAAGTCTCCTGTTGATGAATCCTCGGTCTATTCGCACATAACAAATGTAGAAGAAAAGAGGAAGAGAGATGAGAGTCAGGAAGAGACTGAGCCAGAAAGAAGAGTGACCAGAAAGCAAAGCCAAGAGGCCAGGGCATCATTTTACTGATGAGACTATTAAAGAGATCAAGTTTGGAGAGAAATTATTTCTGAGAAAAGAAGAAAAACATAAATTTATTGAAGTTATTAAGAAACATGAAAAAGCATTTTCACTTTTTCCACATGAGATAGGTTGCGCGGACCCGAAACAAGTACCTCCCATGATTATCTTTACAGTGCCACATATACCATGGAATATCCGGCCTATACCAGTCCCAAAGGCTCACTTGCCTGAGCTGATGAGACTGCTAAAGGAAAAGATTTCCATGCGGATATTGGAACCCTCCTCGGCTCCATATTCGAATAGGTGGTTTACTATGCCTAAGAAAAATGGGAAGCTTCATTTCATTCAGGATCTACAACCTGTGAATAAAGTCACAATTAGAAACGTAGGGACAGGACCCATAGTGGATGAGTTTGCTGAAGCGTTTGCTGGGCATTCCATCTACTCTATGGGTGATCTGTATTCAAGTTATGACCAGTTTCAGTTGGCTATGGAGAGTAGAGACATTACGACCATGAGGACTCCACTGGGCCTTGTACGCATGTGTACTTTGCCGCACGGAGCGACGAATTCTGTGGCTCACATGATGAATGCCATGAATCTGGTTTTACGAGACTTTATACCATCTGTGACTATGCCATTCATTGATGATGTTCCAATAAAGGGATGTGATGAAAGAGTGAAAGATGTGAGTTTAGATGCTTCAAGATGTAGAAAGTTTGTGAGAGATCATATTGCTGATTGTGAGAAGATCTTTGAGAGGTTTCAAGATGTAGGGCTGACACTTTCTTTAGAGAAATATGTTTTTGGCATTGATGAGGTCCTCATTGTAGGACATCTGTGTGGACATTATGGCCGCAAGCCGTACCCGCAGAAAGTTGAGGCCATTAGCAGGATCTCTGAGGTGTGTCGTAATGTCAGTGAGGTGAGAAGGTTTCTAGGAGCCTGTGTATTCTATGAGATATGGATTCCTCACTTTGCTCACGTTGCGAACCCCTTATATGATCTCCTGAGAAAGAGAAAGAAGTTTGTATGGACAGAGAAACAGTCGAGAGCTATGCGTAAACTGAAGCAGCTGCTAATTGAAGCTCCGATTCTGAAGCGTGTTGACTATTCAGGTCAGAGACCTATCATTTTGACCGTTGATACCAGTCCTATTGGCATAGGCTGGGTCATAGGTCAAGATGATGAAGAGGGGCAGAGATATGCAGTGCGCTTTGGTGCTAAGATCCTACATGATACCCAAAGAAAATATCCACAGATTAAGAGAGAGTTATGGGGATTGGTGACTGCTTTAAAGAGCGATAAAGAGTATTTTATTGGGGCGAATGTGATAGTTGAGACCGATTGTCTTCCACTGATTTGCAAATTGTTCATCTCCGGATATTGCTATGCTTAGATGGATCTCTTATATAAAGTTTATAAATCTTGCATTTGTACACATAGCTGGGAAGTTGAATACAGTTGCTGATATGCTTTCAAGAGCGAAATTTGATGATGAGTCTGATGATGATGATGAGGTAGAGAGAGATACACATATGATGAGATATGATCCATTGGTGTATGTTTATGAGCAGTTCCGTGAGAGTGAGTATGATGGTGAGTGGAGAGATATTGGAAGATATCTAAGTACTCTGAAACCTTCCCCCGGTTGGTCCACAAATAAGTATAGATCCATCAGGAAAAAGTCTTACAACTTTTTCTTGAAGGATGGGCTTATTTGGCGACACGCTAAAGGCAAGGTGAAGTGTCCACAGAGAGTATTGAGTTCGAGGAGTCTTCAGAGAAAAGTTATGAGAGAGATGCATGAGACCTTATGGGCAGGTCACAAAGGATTTTATGCTACATATGAGAAGATTAAGGAAGCCTACTGGTGGCCAGGGATTTATGTAAGTGTGAGAGGTTTTGTAGACACTTGTGCTACATGCCAGGTGCATTCATCAGTTAGGCACAGAGACCCGTTACATCCGACTTACCCTCCTTGTATCCATTACAAGTGGGTGGTCGACCTTGTAACCATGCCCAAAGGGATAGATAAGATGAGATACATTGTATTTGCCAGAGAGGACTTGACCAACCATGTGGAAGGTCGAGCTCTTCGTACGAAGACTACTTATAATGTATGCAAATTCCTTTTAGAAGAAGTGATCTCGAGATTTGGATACGTTGAGAAAGTGGTTGTGGACAGGGGAGAGTTGGATGCGAGAGAGGCAAAAGAGTTCTTTGACCGTCATGGAATTCGATTGTCTCTCACCACTGCCTATAATCCAGAAGCAAATGGGAAAATCGAGAGAGGTCACCCTTCCATTGTGAAGGCGATCTCTAAGGCTTGCAGCGATGACATCAAGCAATGGCCTAGATTTCTTCCGTTCGCATTATGGGCTGATAGGATGACTTACACTCGGTCCACAGGTTTCATGCCTGCTGAATTGATGTATTTTCAGAAGCCAATCTTCCCCATCCAGACTCAGATAGTGACATGGTTGACGCTCCCATGGAATGATGGAATGACAAGAGAAGAACTTTTATAATTGAGAATAAAGCAGTTAGAACAAGGGAATGAAAAGTTAAAAGAAGCAGTCCAAAAGTTAAAGGAGTCAAGGTTAAAGAGTAAGATCTATTTTGACAAAACCCATCGACTCAGACCACATAGGATTAAGGTAGATGATTGGGTGTTGGTGTACGATAGTACATTCGATACTCAGTACGATGCTAAGAAGAAATTAACCAAACGATGGTTTGGGCCGTATGTGGTTACGTCTGTGTTTGAAAATGGTACGTATGCACTTCGTGAGTTAGACAGTACTCCTTTGAGATCTTTGATTGCAGGAAAGAGGATAAAATTGTTTAAGAAAAGAAATGAAGCAGACTATGAGATTGAGCAAGAACTTCTAGAGGGAACTGATGACACTGAGGCTGATGCTGATGAAGAATGATAGATCATGAAGATAAAGAAAAGCTGGATCAAAATGAAGAAAAATGACCAGGTGAAACGTTTCTGATTTGAGATGTGTTTTCTTTCTGTCAGAGCATTTGCATTGCATTACTGTGTGTGATAAAGATATGTATGAATTTATGAAAATCGTGTAGAATAAAGATACCAAATATCTATTATGGGTTTGCACGAAGCATGAGCAACTAGGAATTATATGAATAGGATCAGTTAGTGGACTAGAGGCTTTTGGGAGTGAAAGCTTGGGAATGTGATGGCATGCTTAAACCGAGTGCATGTATATGCTGATTGATTTGAACACTTAGTGAGTGGGACTCTTTGGGCTCTACTATTTTTTCTTACGAGATCTTACCTCCATATGGATCATGATTTATGAAAAACATTCATACTCATGCCAGTTGTATATGTGCGTGTATGTCGTTGGTGCGCTACGATGGGCTAGTAGGCGGGTGGAACCACCTTGGTCGGGTGATCAAGGCCATGAACCGTAGCTAGTTTCGTCGTAGGCCTGACCTATCTGTTGTCATGTGCCTGTATGGGTCGGTAGGCAGGTGGAGTCACTCTGATCGGGTGGTCAGAGCCACGAGCTGACGCCGATTTCATGCAGGGCTGATGTTGTGTATGTCGTGCGCTATGCCGGGTCGGCAGACAGGTGGAATAAACTTGGCCGGGCGGACAAGTCCATGAGTCGCACCCGATTTCGACATAGGCTGATTTGTGAAAATAAAGATAAAAATTATAAATGTTGAGCTGAGATGAAGTGAAAAAGAAAAGAAAAAGAAAAAGAAAAATGAAGAAAGAAAAGAAAAAGAAAGAAAGATCTAATGGAGAGCTTGACAAGTAGGAGATAAATAGTAGGAATCGAGGTATATTCTACAAACTAAGTTAGTAGAAACATATGTATATGCTAGTACTTAGAATGAGCAGTTGGATCTGGACCAGTTGAACGAACAAAAGATCTAGAAAGTCGACGATTTATTCATGTGATTACTTGTCAGATTGCAGACGTAGAAACATAGTATGATGTTTGTGAAGCTTGAATCTACTTAATTTTCTAAACTCCGTACTAATCTTTATTAAACAATTGCATGAGTGCATGAGATCATGATTTGAGTTTTGAAAAGAAAAAGATAAAAAGTGTAAAGAGATTTTAAAAGAACCCTGATACTCTTCTGTTGGATCTTGCAGGTTGGCCCATCGGGACGATGTGCAGGTTTAGCGGGGGCGAATGTCGTGATGAAATCTCGCAGGGAAGTGTGCATGATTCTTTTTCAAAAGTCCATAAATTTATGAGTTTTGTGTGATGTTTTGATTGAAGAGGGTATATTTCGTGCATGATTTGACTAATTTGATTTCATGTGTGATAAGAAACCATGTTGGAGATGTGCGTTAGAACCGTGCGTGTAAATAATTGACGTTAGACCCATGAAAACTTTAGGTTTGACCCTTGAAACTGACTGGAAACACGAGTTTATCCCATGAAAACTGGACTTGAACCCTTGGAAACCCTTGGATTCTAGGTCTGAATTATAGATAAACTGTTAAATTGACGAGTTGGAGATAATTGTGAGCAAAACCCTGATTTTTCCGACCAAAAACCCTAGGTCGGACCCTTGGAATTGGTGTTTATCCTAGCCCAAACCCTTTAGATTAATTAATCCTGTACACAGTGTGAAACCAAAACATTAATTTAGGGAAATTAAAAAGGACAAAATCAAAAATAGAATCAAGAGATGGCATTTTCCAAGAATAGTAATTGAACATGCATGATGATCTAAAATTAGAAAGTTGGTTAAGGAGGTTGGAAGTTTCTAGAGGAAAGTCCAAGGGTGGGGAGGCCTATAAATAGGTGCCTAAACTCATTTGTTCCTCCCCGTGGTCTTTCTTGTGGAACCTTCCTACAGGTTTATGCGATTTCTGATTATCTGAAGTAAAGAGAAGGAAGGCCATTGCGGAGGATACTTGAAGAAAAGAACGGACCGAAGTAAAGTTGGAAGAGAAGCTTGGATGCGAAGACCGAAGCGAAATCCCGTGGGCGATTTTTCGCGGCCTTTATATTGTATCATCGCACCGCACTGTAGCGGTTTTATTGTACCATCGGCCCGCACTGTAGCGGCCTGTTTGTATCATTCATTTTATTGGAGGCTTCAGTTCCGTTTTTGATTGTATCTTCGAGCTTGATCTACATCACGTGTTTCACTGCGGTATCCGATCGTCTCTTTCTGATGCCCACGGTCCCACGTCTTGATACTTCCGAGGGGCAAGGGTCCCACACGTACGAGGATCACGCATGCTCCGGAGAGCACAGGCGAGGCGCCCAGCGCGCAGACGCCGCTCGCAGGACAGCGGGAACGGCGCACTAGAGAGGGGCCTGATCCAACCCCAGGCGCCGGCTTCCTGCCACGACCTCCTTCTTCCCGACAACGCACTCTCACACATTACCACCACCACCATCTCCATCACCTTCCAATCCACCATGCTCTAATCCAACACATGTAACCCCACCACCCCCGAGAGTAGGATCTATCTTAGCAGATCCCACTCCCAAGGACCTAGACATGATGCTTACGGCCTATCAGGCGAGAATCCAAGAAGGACCCAATGTGATAGATCATGAGAAATGTTACCCCAGAGCTGATCTAGAGACAGAAAGAACCAAGCTTTTTGTTAAGATGGTATAATTGGCTCAAACCATGTTTGAAGCCAGTCGCCTCTTCAATTACTCTAGTTCAACTAAGACTTAGTTGCATTTTGACGAACTATTAGAAAGACTGGAGAGTTTAATTATAAAATCTGGAAAGGAAGCCACCTCTCAAGGAAGGGACAAGGCAAGTGAAAGAATGAGCATTCCTCCCCAGGAAGCTTATGTGCCTAATTCCATAGAACCAGACACCTCTTCTTCTATGAATCAATATTCCCCAAAATTTCTAAGAGAGATTCAAGAAAGAGAAATGGGCTAAAAACCCTCCTCCCAGTGAACTTGTGGATGAATTACATGATCAATTCCCACAAGACATTCCTTATTTGTGGAGAGCAGGAGGATATGTAGTCTAGTGAGCGATTAGACTTTGAGTCTAATTCCTTATAAGAACTGTCCCATTCCATAAGACCATGAGAGGCAAAATCCACCTGTATGAGAGCATCCATAGTCATGATTAGGAATGATGACTCAGTCATACCTAGGAATACAGAGGTAGTGAAGAAAACTAAAGTGCAATGCAATCTCACCTTAGAGGAGCTACTCAAGGTTAAGCTAGAATTGTGGAAACATGTCACCAATCAAGTACGAGAAGTAGCCAAACCACACTCCCAGGTAGGATCTCATAGAACAGTTCCAGAGATACCCTTGGATAAGATAGGAGACATGAGCCAAGGAGAAGAAGGAAACACCTATCTTCCTATCACTCATCACGGTTACACCACCAAGGCTATTTTGGACTCAGGTGCCATAGTTGCAATTGCTACCACTTCCCTATGGAAGCGTTGGGGCAAACTAGCACTCAGACCAATAAGAATGAAATTACAAATGGCCGACGGTCACATAGAGAGACCCTTAGGCTTGCTAGAAGGAATAACTCTCACTACCTGTGGTGTAGAGTTTGAGCATACTTTTGCTATATATGAATTCAACAAGAACCAGGCCTATGGGATGATTTAGTTGCAAGTAGTGCAGCATTGGGGAACCAATTCGTTGTATCTACAACATTTAGGAGTTACAACCAAAGTCAACCTCAAGGATTACTCTCATAGAGACATGCCCCCTATCCAGTGGAATCCCATACATGGAGCCACAGATGATACAAATTTAGTGCATTCCATAGGATCAGGATCCTCATGGATGCATGAAGACACCCACTTATGGATGTGTAAAGTTGCAAAAGAAGAAGAGAAAAGAGAAAAAGCTAGAGAGGTAGGTGCAAACGAAACTCATAGATCAATTTGAGACCCAGCCTATGCACATGTAGTTTTCCGAGATGAAGAATTTGAACCCTATGGTTGGGCAAAAATTCTAGCAACAATGGATGTAGCCATCAATGAAGAACAATGGACACCATATTGTGATGAAGATGGCTATGACATTTCAATCTTCACTATAGAACCAATCATGTATGATTCGGTTATTGAGAAATGTGAGCCTAGCACTGATGTACTTGAGGAAGCAAGTGACTCCGATCTAGAGTCAATCATTATGGACCCTTTTTGTGCATCAAAAGAAGAATTCCTACATGACGTAGAAGTTCATCCCCAGGAGCATGGAGAGCTTACGAATGATGTGAGGTTAACTACACAAGTGACCACCAAGAGTGAAGCACAAAGACGAAGAAGAGAGAAGCCTCACCAAATGAGGAAGAATCTTTGTTTGAGGTACCTAAAAATTTCAAGAAGTATGAGATAGAAGATAGGAAATTTGTGATAAGGATGCCGAAAGGAGAAGCCCTAGCAAGAGAGGCCTATGATAGCAAAGAGAGAACCAAGAAAGTTGTTGTAACCGAAGAAGAAGGAGAAGAAAGATGCACATACATAGGAAATTACCTGATTGAGGACAAGGAACAAGAGTTGATTGCCTTTTTAAGAGAATAGAGAGATGTTTTTGCATGCAGTTATAAGGACTTAAAAGGTGTAGACCCTGACATAATCTCACATACGATTCCCATGACCTCAAAAGCCAAGCCTTCCAAACGAAAGCCCTACACGTATAATGACAATTAGGCTGCCAAAATCAAGGAAGAGATACATTGATTGGTAGAAGCTGGATTTATCTACAAAATTCAGCACATTGAATGGGCATCCCCCATCGTAGTGGGGCCCAGAAAGAATGGCAAGTTACATGTATGCATTAACTTGAAGAAGGTTAATGCAGCCACAATTAGAGATAATTATACACTTCCTATCGTTGAACATCTATTAGAGAGGGTAGCAGGCAAGGAAGTTTACAGCTTCCTTGATGGATTCTCTGGCTATAATCAAGTGGCCATTGCTCTAGAAGATTAGCATAAGACGGCTTTTGCCACAGAGTGGGGCATATTTGCTTTTCAAGTAATTCCATTTGGGCTTACCAATGTGCTAGCTACCTTCCAACAACTGATGTGCCATGTGTTCAAAGAGTTCTTGAGGAAAAGCTTGGAAGTCTATGTTTTCATTCCAACATCAGACAAACACATATACCTAAATTGAGACAAATCTTTGACAAATGTAGAGAATATCAGGTCTGCCTGAACCCCAAAAAGTGTGTTTTCATGGTCAGGTAAGGTAAGATTCTAGGACACATAGTGCCAAAGAATGGCATCTTCACAGATGAGGAGAAAGTGAGAGCTATTGCAGAGCTACCTAGGCCAAAGAATGTCAAGGAGGTACAAGCTTTCATGGGGCATTGTGGCTATTATCGACAATTCATTCACATGTATGTAATCATTGCAAAGCCTCTGTACTCCCTCTTGACTAACTTTGAGTGGATAGAAGGATGTGAAAACTCCTTTAACAAGCTTAAGAGACGACTTTGTTCAGCACCAATCTTGACTACACCAGATTGGAATAAGCCCTTCCATGTTCATGTGGATGCATCCAATTATGCAATTCAGTGTGTACTCGCACAACTAGCCGGTGAAGGTAATATGGATCTTGGAGACTGCTCATCAAGATGTGGCAAGAGGACATTTTGGATCAGATTCTATGATCAAACCAATACTATTTGCAGGTCTTTGGTGGCCAACTCTTCACGTGGATGCACATACCTATGTGAAGAGGTGTGACATTTGTCAGTAAACTCAGTATCGATACGTAAGGACGAGATGCCATTGAAACCCATGATGGGAGGACGTGCATTCTCTAAGTGGGGAATATACTTTGTAGTTCCTATTGATCCCCTAGCTAAGGGTTCACATGTTGAATACATTATTGTTGCCACAGACTATCTAACCAAGTGGGTAGAGGTAAAGGCCACAACAAAGAATGACGCTCAAATGAAAGCTAAGTTTTTATTTGCGAATATGTTCACCAAATATGGTTTGCCTATAGAATTGATCCGAGCAAGCATCCCAAAGGTACAAGCACATTTGTGCTCCCATCTCTAACAAAGGGAAATGCACTGAAGAGGTTTAAGTTAACCAACAACTTAGTGCAAGAGGCCCTCGATATGCGAGGAATGCATATAACCACATTCAAAACATCAATTGATGGTTGTCATGCACCAACAGCTCCCCCTCAATCATCAATTTAGGTTTTCTCTATCTTCTTTATACTAGCCATGTCTTTAAATCTCTGTAGCTTTGGTCCATCCAAGCTTTTGGTTAGCATATCTGCAATATGATCTTTTGTTGAAGTATGTATGACTTCAATCTCCTTATCAATCACCTTCTCTCTTAAGAAGTGATATTGAATCTCAATATGTTTAGTCCTGGCATGGAAAACAAGGTTAGCAGCTAGATACAATGAACTCATATTATCTCCATGAATAGTGGGTGTACTTTGAATGATGTCAAAACTCTTCATGAGAGTCTTCAACCATATGACTTCCTTTGCAACTTCAACCATACCTTTATACTCTGCCTCTGTAGATGATAAAGCAACTGTATGTTGCTTGTTAGAACACCAAGAGATTAACTTATCTCCCACATAACACAAGTATCCATATGTTGATCTCCTATCATCAAGATTACCTGCCCAATCTATATCACTATTTGATGTTTGTATCTGATGTAAAACCATAATACAAACCTTCCTTGAGTGTACCCTTTATGTATCTCAACACTCTTTGTCCTGCAATTCAATGTTCTTTCTTAGGACAATGCATGAATTGAGACAACACTCCGACTGCATATGACAAGTCAGGCCTAGTTAATGTAGCATAGATTAGACTACCAACCAGACTTTGATATAGCTTCATGTCCTTGAATTCCTCTCCTCCATATCTGCTCAATTTGTGATTCACTTCCATTGGAGTAGGTGCTACCCTGCAATCTTCCATTTTAAATTTGGTCAAGAAGTTCTTCAAACACCTTTCTTGAGTCACATACACTCCATGTTGAGCATATAAGATCTCCATGCCCAATGAAATATGACAAGCTCCCAAGTCACTAATCTTGAACTCTTTCTCCATTTGTTTCTTGAGGTTTTGTATGTCGTTCTCATCTGTACCTGTAAGAATTATGTCATCAACATATATGCACATGTAAATGAATCCATCATCACTTGCTTTAACAAGCAAGCTACTATCAACTTTAGATACTTGGAAACCAAGTTCCTTCAAGAACTTCAAAATTCTATAATTCCATGCCCTTGGGGCCTGCTTCAAACCATACAAAGCTCTCTTGATCTTACATACATATTCTGAATACCTTTTATCTCTGAACCCTTGTGGTTGCTCCATGAAAACATCATCTAAAATATAGCCCTTAAGAAAAGCATTATTCACATCTAATTGACATAATCTCCAACCTTTACATGCAGCAATGTCTATGAGTGTCCTGATAGTTGTCATCTTTGCTACAAGACTATAGGTCTCATCATAATCTATCCCATATGTCTGAGCATACCCTTTCACAACAAGTCTAGCTTTATACCTAGACACACTTCCATCTGCATAACTCTTTGTCTTGTAGACACATTTGCATCCAATAATCTTCTGACTATTTGGTTTAGGAACCAAATCCCATGTCTCATTCTCCATCAATACATCATACTCTTCCTGCATAGCTTTCTCCCAATTTTCCATACCTTTTGCCTCTTCATATGTAGAAGGGTCTTCATTTGCTTTCACCATGTAAGCATAATCTTTAGTAGTCAAAAAAGAAGTGTCATAGCTATACCTTCTAGGTTGCCATTTGTGTCTTGATGACCTTCTCAGTTCTCCACTTCTTGAAGTTTTTGGTTCATCACATTCTGGCTTAAACCTTGGCACTTCTTCAACTTCAACTTGTCCTTCATTGTTCTCTTCTTCATCAAATATTTGAACCTTAGATTTACCTTTCTTTCTATTCAAAACTTCTTTATCACCTGCATGATTATTGATTGTACCTACATACCAAGTACCTTGCTCATCAAATGTAACATCCTTTGATACAAGGAATTGCTTTCTGGATGGACTACACAACCTATAACCCATCTACTTATCATCATATCCAATGAACACATACTTTTCAACTTTAGGTTCCAATTTATGCCTCAACTGAGATGGCACATATGCATAAGCCAAACATCCAAATACTTTGCAATGATCTAAGGTAGGTCTCTTACCCCACCATGCTTCATATGGTGTCATACCCTACAAAGCTTTACATGTTAACCTATTAACCAAGTATGTAACTCTATTTACAGCCTCAACCCACAAATAATTTGGACAATTTTTCTCCTTCATCATTGATCTTGCAAACTCAACAAGAATTCTATTTCTCCTTTCTGCTACACCATTTTGTTGAGGAGAATACTTGCAAGTAACTTCCCTTTTTATACCTGCATTCCATAAGTAATCATTGAACTCATTAGAGAAATACTCTCTTCCTCCATCTGACCTTAGTCTCTTCAACTTTTGACTTGTGATTCTTTCTACATACACATGATAATGTTTAAATGTATTGAATACCTCTAATTTATCTTTGATCACATATATAGTGATCCACCTGGTAGCATCATCAACATAAATCACATAATATCTTGAGCCATTTATACTGAAATCCTTTGATGGTCCCTACACATCTATGTGTATCAACTGAAGCTTCTCTGAATACATGAAACCATGCTTAGAATATGATTGCTTATGAGCCTTTCCCAATTGACATGCCTCATATATTTATGTCATATGTTGACCTGCAACATTAGGCAATCCAAGAAGTGAACCATTGTTAACCATATCCTTAATACCTCTTTCATTGAAATGTCCAAGCCTTTTATGCCAAAGATCTAACTCAGAGATCTTATGTTCTCCATAAGTAAACAAGGCATGACCAGCATTACCTTGAATCTTCAATGTGAAGAGTCTTCCTTCTTTCTTCCATGAAACAATTTTTTTATACCCATTGCTAGGGTCTTCCACAAAAACTCCATCATTAGTGAACCTTACTTCATAACCTTTCTCAACAATTTGCCCTACACTTATCAAATTCTTAGAAATTATAGGAACATACAGGACCTTACTCAGAAGACTACTTCCATCATTGGCCTTCACTGATCCAATTGACTTCACATTGTGCTTTGTATTATCACCTGTTTGAACTACATGATTAGTTACCTTATTCTCCAAATCAGTCATCAAGACTATATTACCACTCAAGTGATTGCTACATCCTGAGTCAATGTACAAGACTCTTTGGTCTTCACTTTGTCTTCCACAAGTTGCATTCATAATCAAAGTTGAATCCTCCTTCTGATCTAAAGCATAATTGTAGTAGGTATTGTTATAGGATTGACTTTGGAATCCTCTACCTGCATTTCTTCCAAAGTAACCTCTACTACCTCTACCTCTGAAATTACCTCTTTGGTTTCTACCACCTGTTCCTCTTGAATTAAAGTTCTGATTATATCCTCCATTATTCTGATTGACTCTTTCCTTGGTAAGACTCATGAACATTATATGCATCTCCACTCGCAGTGCTAATATAGACTTTTTAGAGATCTCCTCACTCAAAAGTGCTCCACATATGTCATCATAGACCAGTTTATCGCTAGGTGCACTATTGCTAATAATTGTGCAAAACATATCCCATGATGATGGCAAGGTGCATATCAACAAGACCCCTTTCATTTCATTATCCATTTCCATTTTTTTGAGCCTTTAACTGAGAGAATATATCATCAAACTCGTGTACATGAGAAGCAACACTATCTATTTTCTTCATGCAAAGGTCATGTAACTTTCTCATCAACTACACTTTATTTGATGCCATTTCTTTTTCAGATGTATTGCATAACTTCTTCCAAAGATCCTTTGGACTTTCACAGTCCAATATTGTAAAGTAAACCTTATCTACTGAGTGCAATCATATGTTAGACCTAGCCATTTCATCCAACTCATTTGAATCATCTTCATCCATGTCAACATGCTTCTTTGAGACTCTATTTACTGGCTTCTATTGCCTCCTTTGAATTGGCACATCTTTAATCTGATTCTTCCATAGAGCAAATTTTGTGCCATCTAATTTTTGGATCTCAAAATGGTCTTTGCCCTACAAGTTATAGATCCTCCTGGGAACACTAGTACTAGACCTTGATCCAGCAGATGTGCCTAAAATATCTAAAGCCATGATGACAGAGAACTGACTAGAATGTTAATGGAGCTAGAAGAGTCCCAACACCACTAAGGCTAAAAAAGGGATGACCAAGTGTTAGATTCTCGGAAAAATTTAAATGGAGTCTCCGTAGAAAAATGGATTAATGAACAACCAAAAGGATTATGTGAGAATATATGTGCTCATACCAATAGATGTATCAAGGAGTAAATCGACCACCCTATAGTTGACAAAACAAAAAATCTAGAAAACTTTGGCTGAAATCTCCTCTACAAAATGAGCATATGAACAATGTACAAAGCTCATAAAACTGCAAGTACTGACATGTAAACATGCACAATGAATCGTTGACTCCATTGCATATAATCAGTTAGTTGAAAGAAGCCAACAAAGCTTATCAAGCGCTTATGAACAACTAGCATATATCTCATATGACAAGTTGGGTAAGCCTTCCACCTGCATCAATGAAGGGATCTCAACATTTTGGTGCCTCCCAAATAAGAAAACCTCACCATGACCCTCTTTATCAATGTCAAGGGCTTTATGTACTTACATAAACGCTATCCACAAAAGCATACATAGTGCATATGTGCTCAAAATATAAGGTAAAATGGCATTGAAAGGCTGAATTTAGAGCCCAAACACTGGACAACAACACCTGCATGTGTCTATCAACTGTGTTCTTTAGGCCTAAAACCTGCATTTACTTGCAGTGGCTGCTCCCATGACAATTGAATACCTTTTAAGAAACCTGTAGATTTACTATTGTGGATCAAAACATAGAACCAAATCTGAATATTCATTGTAGGAGAAGTAGGAAGAACAATCTTCTTGATGTTCTTGAACATGTGTAAAGAGAAATATGTGTGAAAGTACTCCACAATGGCTCCAAGAATCACTAGAAAAATGGTTCAAAACAAGCTTTCAAGGAAAAGAATGAAGCTTTGAGGTCCCAAAACATGTTCAAGGCAATGTTAACCTTAGTCTTTACCCCTCTTCAAACACCACAAGAGTGTATCTTAGTGGCAAGAGATTGCTATTTACACAAGATCCAGGGGGAACAATACTGGGATGGGTGACCTCTCAAGAAGTACCGAGAACCTTCGTCTTCATTGATCATTGAGGTGCTCCATCACATGCAGCCAATGATGCCAATGGTGACTTCAGCAACTTAGATGAAAAGGTATGCCAAGGTCTATGCCTTGGTGGCTTCCTTAATCATAAGCCTTGGGAGGGTGGGCGAGTGCTCGCTTCACTTGCACAAAGGCAACAAAGATTTTGCATCATAATGCTTTGATACTAGTGAAGTATTGCAATGGTGATGCACCACGATCTAATTCATGTGATTAACATATCATCTAGTACTACCAAAGGTTTGAAAGTGGCATGATAGTTATGAACAATGCATCCATCACACTATGATCACCTCTATGTATTTGATTGTGAAGCATATGTCCATGTTCCAAACAACTTGAGACAAAAGCTTGAGTACAAATCTAGAAAATATATTTTTCTTGGATATGGAGGAGATGGACAATTTGGATATCTTATGAGATTATACAAAATGTTTAGTGATAAAAAAATTTGATGTCATTTTCAATGAAATGAAGATGCATAAAAAATCCATTAAAAAGCTTGAAGTGAGAAGATTCATATTTAAGGATGCTAGTCCTATTGCTAGTATGGATAAGAATCTCAAAAAAAAGGTTGGTAATGAAAATCCCTATCCATAACTCTTGTGCCACTTTTTCAGAACTTTGGCAATACTATGTGAAAGGTACGTGAACTGTAGTCAATACTGCTTCTGCCCAAAGATTTATAAAAGGTTTTCATGATGCAACATAGAAACTACTCTATCCGAAATAGTTCTATTCATACTTTCATCTACACCATTCTGTATTAGGGTATAAGGAGCTGAAAACTCTCTACAAATTCCTCTCGACTGAGAGAAAAGGCTGAATTCATGTGAGGTATACTCACCACCATTATCTGAACATAAAGCCTTAAGCTTAGTTCCTTTTTCAATCTCAATTGAAGTAAGCCATCTTTTGAAACTAGGGAATACATCATCCTTTTCTTTGATATGATATACCCAAACTTTTCTAGTAGCATCATCTATGAAAGTGACAAAGTAAAGAGAACCACCTAATGACCTTGTGGGCATAAGGCCACACACATCTATATGAATGAGATCTAAAGGCTGAATTGAGGAGTGAATGTGCATTTTGTGCACATTCCTAGTTTTCTTTCCATATTGACAATGCTCACAAGATGAAAAATCAGCGAAAGATAACAAAGGTAAGTAGCAAGAACAAGAAAGATTTTCCATTCCACTACGTGATATCTGGTCCAAATGGCCATGCCAAATACAAACCATAGGTTGTTCAGTAATAGCTAACAAGTGTTCTTTCAGTGTTACAAATAAAGGATAAAGTGAGCCAACTTTGCTTCCTTTTGCAATAACCATATTTCCCTTTGATATCCAAAAGGACTGAGCATAGAATACGACCTTGGAACCAAGGTCATCAAGTTGACCAACTGACATCAAGCTGCATGATAACTAAGGTACACGATGTACATTATGCATAGTAAATTTTGAACCATCAATGAACTACACAACCACATCTCCAATCCCCACAATGTCACATTAGTAAGAGTCACTTAGTCTCACAGTAACAAGAGACTTTGCTGCATAATTAAAGAACCATACTGTGTGTGGTGTCACATGGAAAAAAGCCACATGTGGAAAAGAGAATCATCCATAAGAGCCTCAATTGGCACAATTCTATGAAGTGTCAACACATCAGCATCATCAAAAATAACATTAATTTCTTCAATCTTCAGAGGCAAAGTAGATGGTGTAGATTCTTTAATTCATAACAATCTTTCATCATGTGTACTTTCTCATGACAATAATGGCATTCAATATCCCTGTTCCTTGATTTACTTCTGCTCTTATTCTGTTGACCATTCTTTTCCTTGTTCTTGCTCATGCCACGTTGCTGATTCTTTCCATGGTAAGAATCACAGACATTATATGCATCTCGACTTTGAGTGCCAACCATAGATTTTTACAAATCTCCTCACTCAAGGGTGCTCCACATATCTCATCATAGACCAGTTTACCACCAGGTGCACTATTGCTAATAGCTATGCAAAAGGTATTCCATGATGATGGCAAGGTGCATAACAACAAGATTGCTTTCATTTCATTATCCATAACCATTTTTTGAGCCTGTAACTGGGAGAATATAGCATCAAACTCCTTTAGATGAGCAACAACACTATTTGTGTCCTTCATGCAAAGATCATATAACTTTTTCATCATATACACTGTGTTTGATGTTGTCTCATTTTCATATGTATTGCATGACTTCTTCCAAAGCTCCTCTACACTTTCACAGTCTAATACTATAAAGTAAACATTATTTTCCAAGTGCAATAGAATGGTAGACCTGGCCATTTCATCTAACTTATCCCAATCATCTTCGTCCATGTTAGCAAGCTTCTTTGAGATTCCATTTACTGGCTTCCATTGCCTCCTCTAAATCAACATATCTTTAAACTAATTCTTCCATAGAGCAAAGTTTGTGCCAAATGGTCTTTGCCTTGCAAGTTATAGCTCCTCAGAACACTGGCATTAGAACCCGATCCACCAAATGTGCTTGAGAATTTTGGTGCCATGATGGTAGAGAATTGAATAGAATGATAACAGAGCTAGAAGAGTCCAAACACCAGTAAGGCTCAAAGAAGGATGACCAAGTATGAAATTCTAGGAGAGAATTCAGCAGTCTTCCCATAAAAATGAATTAATGAACAATAATGACCAACTTGAAAGGATTATGTGAGAATAAATGTGCTCAAACCAATAAGTGTATCAAGGAGTAAATCCTCCACTGTATAGTTGACAAAACCAAATATTTTGGAAAAACTTTGCCAAAGCATCCTCTGCAAAATGAGCATATGATAAGTGTCAAAATCTCATAAAACTACAAGAACTGACATGTTTACCTGCATAGTGAATCACTGACTCCACTGCATATAATCACTTACCTGAAAGAAGAAAACTAGGCTTATCAAGAACCTATGAACAACTATCATACATCTCCTATGGTGAGCCTAGGTAAGTTTTCCACCTACATCATTGAAGAGACCCCTATATCAATGACTACATGGACGTACATAAACACTATCCTCAGAAGCATGCATAGTCTGTGTTGGAGTTAGATGTCTGCGGAAGCACGCGAACAGCACAAGGAAGAAGAAGAAGCTTCGAGAACAACACACAATACTGAATGTATTACTAGAGAATGTACAAAGATAAGTAGCCCATTAGGGCAATAGGCGTATATACAAGCCGGGGGAAAAAACCTCCTAAAGAGGGAAAAAAGTGACCCGGTGGTCCTAGTGTGTTCACACACATCACAACCTAAATATATCAACAAATTCCCCCTGGGAGTGATGCGGTGAACAAGGAGCTAGCACTCATGTATAAGGAAGTGCCAAGCTATGTGGAAATCACTCCACAAAAGGAAGTAAGCCCAAAGCTTTGTGGAAAGCTTCAAACTTCTCCCTAGGCAGAGCCTTCGTGAAAAGGTATGCTATGTTCTCTTGCATGGGCACATATGCCAAGCTGATCTCCCCAGCAGAGAACCTCTCCCTGACATAGTGATAATGCACCTCAATGTGCCTAGTACGAGCATGGAACACATGGTTCCTCGCAACTGCCAATGCGCTCTGACTGTCAGTGAAGATGGTGGTGGCAGAAGACTGGCCAACACCCAAATCAGCCATAAGGCGTCTAAGCCACACACACTCAACAGTCGCTGTGAAAGCTACCCTATGCTCAGCCTCACAACTAGAAGTGGCCACAGTAGGCTGCTTCTTGCTCAACCAAGATATACATGAGCTACCAAGAATGAAGCAAAAACCACTGGTGGACACACGAGTATCATAGCAACCAGCCCAATCTGAGTCAGAAAAAGCATGCAAATCTGGCGGTAGTGATCCCCTCTTGGGATAAAATAACCCAAGTAGCCGAGTACCACTCAAGTAGCAAAAAATGCGCTTAACCGCCTTCCAATGTGTGACTCATGGGCAATGCATAAACCTGCTCATCTGTGAGACAGCAAACTGAATATCTGGCCGAGTAATGCATAAGTAAATCAAGCATCCAACAGCATGCTGATAGAGAACAGCATCAAATGCATCTCCAGCATCATGAAGAATCAATCATAAACCTATCTCCATAGGAGTGGCAATAGGCTTACAGTCTTCAAGGCCAAAACGCTGCAATAATGTGTCAATATATTTCGTTTGACACAAAGCCATTCCACCATTAACTTGCATAAACTGAATGCCCAAATAGTGATGCAAATGCCCCAAATCAGACATCTCAAATGAGGCATGCAAATCAGCCTTGAAATCAGCAATATGCTTCTCAATAGGACCAGTGAGCAGCATGTCGTCAACATAGACAACAATGATCAGAAGCACATCATTAGCACGCTTAACATATAAGGTGCTTTCAGTTGGACTGTTCTCAAAACCATGTGCAACCAGATAGGCATGTATCTTCTCATACCAAGCACGTGGTGCTTGCTTTAAACCATGTAATGCCTTCTTTAACCTGCACACCTGGTTTTCATGCCCTATGTGCACAAAGCTACGAGGCTTAAAAACATACACTTCTTCATGCAAGTCACCATTGAGAAATGCTATTTTAATGTCCAACTGATGTACATTCCAACCATGATGGGCTGCAAGTGCATAAATCCTCCGAATAGTAGTCATACAGCATGTAGGTGCAAAGGTCTCATCAAAATCAATGCCTCTTTCCTGCGCATAACCCTTTGCAACAAGCCTAGCCTTATACCTGTCAATTGTACCATCAGGTTTACGCTTCAGCTTGTATACCCACTTAGTGCCAATGGCCTTCTTGCCAGGAGGCAAGTCACATAAAGAACATGTACCATTCTTCATTACAGCATCATATTCAGATTGCATAGCAGCCATCCAGTTTTCTGAATTTTGTGCTTCATCAAAAGAAACAGGCTCATTCTCATCACAAAGACTAGATGTAGCCATAGCATAGCAATCTGATGCAAAGGAGGCACTATGAGAGCCTGAACGAGTACGATATGATAAAGCTACATCTAATTTGTTGTCACGCAAAGTCTGCACCAGCCATTTTGGCATAGTTTTTGCCTGCTCAATATTAGCTCTCTCATCAACAAGTGCATCATGTAAATCTGCATCAGAAATGGAATGATCTACATCATCATATGAAACCTGCAAAGGGTGAGAAGTTGCCTCATTAGAACCAGCACTAGACTGTCCACTTGTAAAAAGAGGCATCAAAGTATCATACATGTCTTTGGAGCTAACAGATGTCTCCTTAGTACATGAAAGCAATGGCTGAATAGCATCTTCCACAAAAACAACATCACGGCTAACCAGAATGCGTTTAGTCTGTGGATGATACAGGCGATAGCCTTTACTTTTTGAAATGTACCCAACAAAAATACATTTTACTGCCTTATCATCCAATTTTCTGCGATGTTCAGGCACTAATGCATATGCCAAACAACCAAAAAAATGCAATGAGCAACAGATGGCTTGCGGCTATGCCAAGCCTCATATGGAGTGATAGACTGCAGTGCTTTAGTGGGACACCTGTTAAGTACATATGCTGCACACATGACACCCTCAAGCCAGAAACTATGTGGTAAAGCCTGACTCTTGACCATACACCTCGCCATCTCCATGAGTGACATGTTCTTCCGTTCAGCAACTCCATTCTGTTGAGGTGTATACGGCACTGTAGACTAGTGTTTTATCCCACGTTCAGCCAGAAATGCATTAAAATCAGAAGACATATATTCCCCCCCTCGATCAGAACGGAGGGTGCCCATTTTACATGCTGATAGATTTTCAGCCAAAACCAGAAACTGTTTAAAGCACAAAAACACTCCGGACTTTGCCTTCAATGGATATACCCATGCATCACGAAGTAAAGATAGTTTCCAAAAGAAGGTGTCTGCATAGGACCACAGACATCACTATGTACAAGCTACAATTTCTGCGCAGCCCGAAATGAACCATCTTTTGGAAAGGAGGAACGCTGCATTTTGCCCAAAATATAGCCTTCACATACATGTTTTCCAGGTTCCTCAAGCTTGGGCAAAGAAGACACCATATCAGATTTCTGCAGGCATAGCAAACTAGCAAAACTGAGATGACCAAAGTGTGCATGCCAAAGCTTTGCATCTGACATAGCCTGAGAATCATGAACTGCACATGCCGAATCATTCACAGATTTTTCATAGTCTATGAGCTTATATAGCCAACGACATAAGATGCCAGAAGCAATAATAACATTGCCATTTGACAGATCATGAACTGTACATCTGTCATCAACAAATTTCACAACCAAGCCAATCTTGGCTAATGCAGAAACTGATAACAGATTCTTCTTGATCCTTGGCACAAATAAAGCATCTGAAAAGGTGAAAGAACTACCATCAGCAGTAGTCAGAATGATCTTACCAACTCCCATTAGCAGGATAAGAGGAGTTGTTGGCGCAGGTGACAGTATTCCCTGTAGGGGTAGGCTCGAGTGAAGAGAAGAAACTGCACTGTGAGGTAATATGTTTGGTCGCCTCACTGTCAAAGTACCAAGCATCTGAGTCCACTGCAAACATGCACTACTCATGAGAAGATGGGTCAAAACTGCAAACAGTAGTAAACACCCATTCTTCTTCCTGCACAAGATTAGCAGACTCTGTTTTTGGTGTAGAGGCTTCTGCAACAACCATTCCAGCCTCCTTTTTCTTTGCCTCTTTTGCAACCAGTTTTGGAAAGTTCTTTATGATGTGATCATTCCGTTTACAGTACTTGCAAAACAATTTCTACTTTTCTGATTTCTTCTCATCTTTATCCTAGTTCTTCAAATGTGCAGCATTTGCAGATTTCTACTTACTAGTACAAGAGCTCCATTTTTCTTTGCCTTTCTGACTAGCCAAGAAAGCTTGATCTGCAACACGCATAATGGACCTGTTCTGTCTGGACTGATCTTCCTGCAACAAAACAAAAACTAACTCCTAAGGCATTCAGATTGCCTTTCATCATCAACCGAAGAGTAGAAGCAAAACTCTGATATGAGTCAGGAAGACCATTCAGAATGATCTTTACAAGTGAGCTATCTGCTATAACCTCATCAGCAGAAATCAACTGTTCCTTCAAATCTTTGATCTTCGTTAGGAAACTATCCATAGAATCACCTTCATTCATGTGCTCACTCTCCAACTGTTTTCGGAGGTAAGCAACACGAGCCTCATTCCTAGCTTGGTACAATGTGGTAAGTGTATCCCAAGCATACCTAGCTGTTCTACAAGAGCGAATATGAGGAATAATGGCACGTTTGACAAACAAAGCTATCAATGCATGTGCTTGGGCATCTCTGCCATCCCAACGAATCTGCTCTGTAGTAGGTGCAGCAGAAACAACAGCACGAACAGGAATCTGCACAATATCATCTTCGACACCATCTTCATCAGCTCCAGCACCTGTATTCGTAGTACCTGTTGTTACAGGTGTAACAGGACGTCTTTCAACACCGTGCACAATGTTCCACAATCCTTTTGCAACCAATACATGTCACATCATATAAGCCCATAATGGGTAGTTGGTACCATCCAACTTATCCTCAACAGCCAACATACGGAATACATCACTGCTTTCAGCCATGGTTGGTGACTAAAATACCTTGATGCAGAAAATTGACTGTATCTCAAAAAGTTGAACGGAACTGCCCAGACGAGTTCTACTAAACTTGTAGCAAACTTCAAGATGCTTATACTGGCGAATAGAAACAAGTATATGCCTTTGGCACAAAAAGATGAAATAGCCTACACAAGCACTGCGATAGTGCATTCGGAGGCCGAAACGAGCTTAGATCGCGATTTCGGCACCACACAGCAAAGCTATTTTGACCTCGGAAACACCTTGAGTATGCTCACCAAAATCCGTACAATTCTGAGACTGCAAATGGAGGAGTGTCGCCAGCACCCTAGATGAAGCGACGACCTGCTCTGATACCAATTATTGGAGTTAGACGTCTACGGAAGCACGCGAACAGGACAAGGAAGAAGATGAGGCTTGGAGAACAACACACAATACTGAATGTATTACTAGAGAATGTACAAAGATAAGTAGCCCATTAGGGCAATAGGCATATATACAGGCCGGGGGGAAAAAACCTCCTAAAGAGGGAAAAAAGTACCCCTGTGGTCCTAGTGTGTTCACACACATCACTACCTAAATATATCAACAGTCTGTATGTGCTCAATATATGCAGTAAAATGGCACTAAAAGTCTCAATTTGCTGCCCAAACACTGGCCAAAAACACTTGCAAGTGTCTTTCAACTCTATTCTTTAGGCGCAAAAAATAAACTTACAGTGGTTGGTCCCACCACAACTAAAACCTTTCAAGAAACTTTTAGATTAACTAGTGTGGATGAAAAGAAAGCCCCAAAAGGTGAACATTCATTGTCAAAGAAGTACAAAGAACACTCTTCTTGATGTTCTTCGACCTTTGTGAAGAGAACTATGCACAAAAGTACTCCAAAATGCCTCCAAAAATCTATAGGAGTTTGAGGTCTGTGGAAGCACACAAACACCACAAGGAAGAAGAAGAAGAAGGTTGGATCACAACACAAAATATTGAATGTATTACCACTAGAATGTACAAAGATAAGCAGCCCATTAGGGTAATAGGCGTTGAAGGCTATAGTTTTGATACTTCCTCTAACAATAATCTTATTCTAAATATGTAATATGTTATTTATTTTATTTCCCTATGATATGGATATATATATTTATTCTGTATAAAATAAATATGAAAGATAGAAGTCAAGTGGGACCCATTCAAGTATTTAAACTTGTCCCACTCTCTTTAGAATGAGAGAAAAGTCTTTTGAAAGGCCCCATAGCCCCACCACACCTTTTTCAATTTTCAACAAAGGATACCTTTTGTTTATGCATATATCTTACATTCTTGGGCCCCAAACTCAAAAATACAATGAACCCAAGAAATATGCAAAAAGAGGCTAAATATCACACCCTCTTGAGTATAGAATCTTCTGGATCTTTGTAAACAGTTCCTATTAACCACAAATGAAAAATATCTAGAAGATTCATTTCAAAATATCATCCCCAAATATCTCCCCTAAAGGCCTATAAAAGGACCCCTTGGGTGCCCTCCAAAAAGCAAGAAGAGTTGTATGCAAGTACACGTTGCAAGTGTAGTTGGCACTCGAAACCTAGGATAAGGAATCTACCCTATGTCACCATCTTGAGAGAGCTATACAAGCTCCTAATTTGTAAGTCCCCCATGTCTTTGTAATATTTTCTATTTCAATCAAGTTCATTTCTCCAATTTTTCCATTTCCATTACCCTTAACCTTTGCTTATTCTATCCAATACACCCTCTCTTCTTCTCTCATTTCTTACTCCTTCCATCTTCTCCATAATTCCCAAATCCATTGAATATTGTGGTAGCACCTGGCTCCTCTTGTCATTGAGAATCTCTTTCTTATGAGTGTTTAGTGTTTTGTGTTTTCGTACTAAGAGGGGGGCATGGACAACCCCTACCTTAAGAGTACTTGTGTAATGCTCGCGTGTTGGTACTAAGAGGGTGGCATGGACCACCCCTGCCTTAAGAGGACCTTTGTGTTGATTGTGCTAAGTGTACTAAGAGGGCGGCATGGATCACTCCCACCCTAAGAGTGCCATTGTATTTGTGTGACAAGGCAGCGTGGACCACCCTGCCTTGGAAGTGCTGTGTGTGTTTTTCATGTGAATGATTTTGTAGGAGCCTCGTGTCCCTCCTTCTAATAGGCTAAAGATTTCCTTATGTCCTATTTTGGCTGATATGTATCCTTGAGCTAGGTGAATACTCACTTCATTCTCAATGATCCAGTCTTGTCCTAGGATCAGGTTCTCTATCAAATCCTCGTCTTTACACACCAGAACTCGTTGCTCCATGGTGGAATTCCTAGATGGAGGGATATCATAGCTTCTCCGATACATTATATGACTTGGCCTCCAAGGCCTATCATGTGTGCTTTAGTCAGTGTGATGGTCGTTTGAAGATTCATGATGACCGTCCTTCGTATGCAACTGAGTGTTGCTCTCGAGTCTATCAACGCATCTATTAGCTAGTGCTCTGTCGTTCCAGTCCCTAGATTTAAATATGGTTGGGATATGCTGAGGTTGTTCGTGTTGGCCTTGTGAACTTGATAGTTGGCCATGGGGATAGGCTCTTCTCCTTGTAAGTACCATTCATCCCTTTGCCTTATCCACTCTTTTCGTTTCTTGATACGCTCTAGGGCTTCTTGCCTTGCCTCTTCTCTAATCCTCTATTCCTCTTTTTTTCTATTTTGTGCACCTACAAGTCGTGCTAGCATTTGGTCTTTCAATGGCTCCATGTAGCGTTTTACTCGACAACCACTCATGTAATTAGAAAGTACATCTCCATCCAGTGTGGCTAGGTTAACAGCTCCACTTGTTGAAATTCGATTGATTATTAGAGGTCCATATTCATGTTTCTGTAGCTTCTTGGTGTGTTGCTTCAAAGTATACACCAAAACTAAATCTCCTTCTTTTAGTCCTTTATCTTTGATGTGTGCATCATAATATGCTTTATGTCTTCTCTTTGCTGCATAAATTCCCGCAACAGCTTGTATTCTAGTCTCATGTAGCTTCTCAATTTGTTCTAGTTTCTTGGACAATTCATGCCCTATCCATTCATGTTGTTGAGCTACTCTCAAAGTAGGCACTAAAAAATCGATTGGCAAGATTGCATATTTTCCATACACTAAGTTAAATGGTGTAGTTCCAATGGCTGTCTTGTAAGCCACGCGGAAGGCCCAAATTGCATGATGCAATTGTTTGTCCCAATCTGATCTTCCACAGTTGACTATCTTTGTCAATACAGTGCACAACACCTTATTGGAACTTTTTGCTTGATTGTTGGCTTGAGGATGATAAGGGGCTGATTTTTTATGAATCACTAAGAACTCATTCATTAAGGACTCTATTACTTCATTAATGAAATGCATTCCTCGATCACTTACTATCTCTATAGGTAGTCCAAAGCGAGTAAAGATATGCTCAAAAAGAAACTTAGTGGTGGTCTGTTGGCAGCAGTCAGGGAACCGAAGGAGCCACAAGACGAAGAGAGTCAGAGCGAAGGGACAGCATAGGCAGACATGGCAGTCAAAGAAAATCTGGCAAATAGGCCAATAATTTTCCTCATGAAGAAGCAAGTATGAGCATTCACGCAAATCTAGCACTTAGGCAACCCTTTAACTTTTCAAAAACCCTTACACCAATTAAAAGTGATTCTCATCACTAAACACCATTGTAAATACCATTTCATATTTTTGTAGCTCCATTTTTTGCAAGCCAAGGAGTCCTTGAGCTTGAGGAGCTTTAGAAGTATCTACCTGCCAATTTTCATAATTTTTAGATCTCGTTTGAGCCCTCAAATAAGCCCTGGAACCTAATTTTTAACTAGGCCGGACACTAGGTCTGAACAGGGCCAAAGCTAGTCAAAAACTATAAAAGGAGCTAGAGAGCTCATTTTTGAGGTTAGATTGTAATTGAAACAAACTTGTAAGAGCTTTTTGAAAGTAAACTAAGAATTCCATTGCTTCTCCCTCTTAGTCTTGCCGTGTGTGCGCGTGTGTGTGTATGTGTGTGCATGCTTGTGTGCTTCTCACTCACGCACTTGTGCCTCCACTTGCTCGAGGTCTTCATACCATCCTCACGTCTTCCCGGATTGACATTAAAGGAGGTGCTACTCATCACTGAGCTACACCAAATTTTGGCGCCGTTGCCGGGGATCGAGCTTTGAGGACGAGCGTGTGATGGTAAGACGTAGAGTTGACGCATTGGAGTTGTAGGTAATTTCTTTATTTTTCCTATTTTTCTCCTTCTTACCTCACCACCATCATCACCATCATCATCATCACCATCTTCCACCTCCATCTCCATCATCGCGAAAATTTCAGTTTTTTGAGTATATCACCATCTCCACCTCATTTCCCTCATTTCACTTGTGAGAGAGAGCGAGAGAGCAAAATTGTGTGTGCTGTTTTTGCGTGTTTCTTGAGCTGTCTTGCAGGTACAGGTCACATCATCATCCCCAGTACTCTGCGCAGGTACGGATTTCGAAGTAACTGTCTGTGTGTCGCCGACTTCTGTCAATCGCGACCGACAGAAAAAACGCTCAAATCACCAAACAAAGTGCAAAACCATGATCTACAGGCCTAGAGCTTCCCAAAAATGTGTTTAGTTTTTTGAAATTCCTCAGATTTCTGTCAATCGTGATCGCTCTGTCAATCGCGACCGACAAACCACGACGAACAGATCTGTCAATCGCGATCGACACGTCAATCGCGATCGACAGCCCACGACGGCTCTGTCAATCGCGACCGACAGAGTCAACGACCGATTGACCACGACCGACGGACCATACGCGTGACACATGTCAATCGCGATCGAGTCATCAATCGCGATCGACTCATCAATCGCGATCGACACAGTCAACGACTGTTTGACCACGACGGACAGACCACGATGGCTCTGTCAATCGCGATCGACACAGTCAACGATTGTTCGACCACGACCGACAGACCCTCGCGACCGACCTGTCAATCGCGATCGACTCATCAATCGCGACCGACAGAGTCAACGACCCTTTGACCACGACCGATTGACTTTTCGTAACCCCTGTCAATCGCGACTGACAGCCACGACGGACCTGTCAATCGCGATCGACACCTCGATCGCGACTGACCTGTCAATCGCGACCGACAGACTTTGCGAACGTTAGAAGGGCAAATTAGGTCAAATTTTTAAGGCAAAAAAAGGGGTCTAAATTTTGGCCAAGTGTGGGACAAACATTAGGGTGTAGCATTGCATTACGAGGGCACGACCCAAGTAACTCGAGAAATTCCTGTTTGCCTGTTAACCTAGTTTAATCCGGTTTGAGTCCCAAAAACCCTGAACTGGCATAACTTTCTCTCTAGAGTTGTGTCCAAGGAGTCATAGTGTAAATTGGTGAAGTGTTACATGAATGAAAGTGATTGGTTCTGTCTTTTGAATTTAAGTCTTGAGCTAACAGTGGGCCTTTTACAGGTCCTTTGAGAGCAGCAAAGGGTACGCAGGGCAAGAGTAAGTGCAGGCTTGGGAATACGCGTCCTGGGCACACCAGGGCAACAATACAAGGAAAGGAACTCAAGGTTGGAAAACCCGCAACACCCTCTGTCAATTCTTAGTTTAGGCTAAGTGCGGGTAGTGTTAGAAGTAATTCCAGGCAAGGATAGGCATGAGATAAATCAAAGACTATCTAAGGAATCAAGCGCAAGTCAAGAGATAACCTGTGTGTGTGTGAACGACAACTCTAAAGGAAAAGAACCTAACGTAACACGACCAAATTCAATTGCAAAATTAAACTCAAGTATTCCTACGGCGTGATATCAGACAAGAGTATAAACATGATAATCAACATAAAAAGAACCAAGTGACCGATACAAAAGGACTCAGAAACGTGGTTGTACCTGGAAAAAATTGGGCTAATCAGTTAGGCATATGAACCTTAGATCAGGACGACACCTAGTAAGAGAGAGACAAAGCCTTAGGTCTTCAGAGGCTAGTGTCAATCACACTCCAAGGTCTTGGGCCCAGCAGTTGAGTCAACACTCTCATTACCCTAGCTCTGATACCAGTGAATCAGGGATGTCTCAAGGCATGGAAAGACCTACGGGAAGTTCAGGTGTGCCATACTTGTACCGGGTAGAAGGCCCTTACAAAACACAGTTGGAATACCTTAGGACCAACCGATTAGGTGCCAGCATCTATGAGGATGGCCTAGGAAGGTCCGTGATACAGATTAAGAATCCTGATCAATCCATAGGACTAGAGCACCCAGCCGTCAAATTTGAAAACGGAGCTTATCTGGACAAAGAAGGAACCATATACGTAGTCACCAGTCACCCAGATAGGACAGATGAATTTGGGAATGTAATCTCAGAAGCGGACTTAGGTGACTTGGAACAAGGAAACATGGGTGTAGAACCTAGAACCCCCCGAGGCAAATCTGTTCTCACTAGGATTATCACACCTGAGTGGGTGCCCCAAGACAACAAGAGCATAGATTTACTCCTCAATCGAGAAACTGACGAAGCCTTTTGGAGGTACAAATCTGATCAGCCAACTGATATAGGAACAGTCATGATCTATGAGTTTAAGGATCCTGATAGCCCAGGTAGAGTGACCTACTTAGATCACGCTTCGGAGAGGATCTTTGTGGTGACAGAACATGATAGGCATGCTTACACTTGGAAGGGTGAATTTGTTTTCCCCCAACCGAGATCGAATGTATCCTATGGTCACCCTGGTGCTGGAACATCCCAAGCTCATGGAATGCAAGGAGATAGAAGTAGAGATAGACCAGAAGTAAGCTTTGCCAACCCAGTGGGCAGAGAAAGAACAAGGACACAAACGAATAGAGTGGAACCTGAGATACTTAGAGCTCACATGAATCAAAGAAATGCGGATGAGTTCCCTCTACCACGACCTAGAGAGCACACAAGAACTTTAAGACCGACTCAGCTAGTTAAGTCCATGAAGAACTACTTCGATGGCACTGGAGATCCATACGATCATGTGGCTGAGTTTAGGCAAGTCTTGAGAGCCGAACAAGTGGAGGACCTATTCACGCAATAAAATGCCTTTGGTCTGACCCTTAGGAACACTGCCCTGACATGGTTTCAGCCACTAAATGAGAGGTAGTTCAGGAGCATAGACCAACTCCTAGAGGCATTCATTATTGAATTCTCTAAGAGTGGCATAAGGCATAATACCTCCTCGCTGATTCACAGCTTCAAGCAAACCCCGCAAGAGACCGTGAGACTTGCAGGAAGGAGATTTAGGCAATATCTTGAAAGATGCCCTGTTTCGGAGTTACCCACACCAGCCAAGCAAGTGGCTTTATTCTTGGATGGATTGCTAAGTACCAAATTAAGATCATATGTGTACTTGAAGGACCCTAGAACCATAGAAGAGTGTGTACGCATGTGTATTGACATTGAGGATAATCTAGGGGAGGAGTTAGAGCTTTCCAAGATATACAAAGATTCAGATAGTGCCTCTAGCCTCTCTTCCACGCAATCCACATCAATTGAGGAACTTGCAGAGAAAGTAGCTCAAAAATTAGGTGTAACTAGCAAACAAATCCCAAGGTTCGCCCCTGTGAAAAGGTGCTATACTTGTGGCGGCGACCACATGGCGAACGTATGTCCCATTATGGCTCAGCCCCAGGTAAATCCTAGCAGCCAGTACTGCACTATAGAACGGAGGTACACCAATCACACCGCACAAGATTGCCCCTACAATAAGCAAACAGTTAGGCAAACTTATCCTCAACCCTATCCACCACAGGGAAGATACCAGAACCAGCACCCTCCACAGCCATATGGCAGGCCACAGCAACCTTATCAGCAACCATATCAAGCCCAACAAAGGCCTCAACCTGTGTTAGCACAACAACCCCTTGCCCCAGCCAATCTGATTCCGGTAAAGTATACTGCTGCAGAAGAGAACCTGAATAGAGCTATAGTCCCTGTAACACCCTTGCTTTCTGAAAGTGACCCCGGTGACCATAGCTTTGATTCTACACATGTCGATAGTCCCCAGGCTTACTACATGCAGTCTCCAGAACATGGTGAGTCGTATTACAGCGAAGAACCAAATGAACCTAGTTGGGAGTCAGATTACACAAACATCATGTATGCAAACCCCAACCCTAGGCCTCAACCTAGGCAAGTAAGACCTCCATTCCCAAGAGGACCGTGCTACAGATGCCAAGGAGATCACCTCATTCGTGATTGCCCCTTACCTCCACCTACACAAAACCAGTCAGTGACGATCCAAGGCTTTTGCCAAGATTGTGGAAAAGAGCATCTCTTACGAGATTGCCCAAAGAACCCCAATAATATGCCAAAAATCACGCCTATCAATGTTATTGGGTTAGTGGTAGATTCCACAAGAAGTGTCACTTCCACTTCTCCCGTACAGGTAGTCACTAGAGCTCAAGCATTGCAACAGAATCAAGGAGTAAACCAGGATAAGACCCCAGAGGCTAGTGAAACCGAGAGCGTGACAAAGAAAAGGACTAGAGCGTGGAAAGATAGTCGAGAAAGAATGAAAAGACAATGGGCTAAAAAGATGAGTGAACTCGAGGAAAGCATAAGAGAAACCAAAGCCAGGATAACTGAACTCACCTCTCAAACTCCCTCTCACACAATCCCATCACCACCATTCCCATCGCCATCCGACCCGCCATCTTCCAACCCACCTCATATGATTCCACCACCCCCTAGAGTAGGATCAGCATTAGCTGATCCCATTCCAGAAGACATAGACATGATGCTTAAAGCATATCAGGCCAGAATTCAAGAAGGGCCAAATGTCACAGATCACGACAAGTGTTACCCTAGAGCTGACCTAGAGATAGAAAGAACCAAGCTTTGCGCGAAAATGGTAGCATTGGCTCAAACTATGTTTGAAGCCAGTCGCCTTTTCAATTACTCGAGCTCAGCCAGGACGCAATTACACTTGGATGGACTTCTAGAGAAGTTAGAGGGCATAATTGCAAGATCGGCCAAGGAAGAAAAAAATCAAGAAAGGCCCGGAGAAAGCAAGCAAAAACATGACCCATCCACCATCAAAAGTTTATGTGGCCAATTCCACTGAACCAGACAACTTCCCCTCCTTAGAAAGAATAGAGAATCTAATGGCACAATCACCAAAGGAACCAGCCTCTCAGCACAAGGGCAAGGCAAGTGAAAGAGTAAGCATTCCTGCTCAAGAAACCTATGTGCCTGAAGCCTATGTGCCTAACTCTACGGAGTCGGACACATCATCTTCTATGAATCGGTTCACACCAGAATTCCTACGTGAGATTCAAGAAGACAAATGGGCTAAGGAAAGTGAAGTTCCTCCTCCTATTGAACTTGTGGATGAGGCACATGACCAATTCCCACAAGACATCCCATCCATTTATGGAGAGCAGGAGAGTACCCAATCTCAAGAAAGATTAGACTTCGAGTCTAATTCTTTACAAGAACTACCCCATTTCACAGGCCCATGGGAAGCGAAGTCCACCTGCATGAGAGCACCTACAGTCATGGTAAGAAACGAAGATTCAATCATACCTAGGAACACAGAGGTAGTGAAGAACACCAAAGTGCAGTGTAATCTCAAGTTAGAAGAGCTACTCAATGTTAGACCTGAATTATGGAAACATGTCGCCAAACAAGTACCAGAAATAGCCAAACCTCGTTCCCAGGTAGGATCCCATAGGACAGTGCCAGAAATTCCCTTGGATAAGATAGGAGATATGTGTGAAGGTGAAGAAGGGAACACCTATCTTCCCATCACCTACCAGGAGTACACCACCAAGGCAATTTTGGACTCAGGTGCAGGAGTTGCAATTGCCACTACTTCCCTATGGAAGCGTTGGGGCAAGCCAGCACTCAGGCCAACGAGAATGAAATTGCAGATGGCAGATGGTCATATTGAGAGACCCTTAGGATTGCTAGAAGGAATAACTCTCACCACTTGTGGTGTCGAGTTCGAGCATACATTTGCTATATGTGACTTTAGCAAAAATCATGCCTATGAGATGATTTTGGGAAGACCTTTCATGCAACAATTGCAAGTGGTACAGGACTGGGGAACCAATTCTTTGTACCTGCAACACTTAGGTGTTACAACCAAAGTAAATCTCAAAGATTACTCTCATAGAGATGTCCCTCCTATCCAATGGAATCCCATCCATAGAGCCAAAGATGATACAGAATCGGTGCATTCCATAGGGTCAGGATCCTCTTGGATGCATGAAGACACCCACTTATGGATGTGCAAGGTAGCAGTAGAGGAAGAGAAGAGAGAGAAAGCCAGAGAGGTAGGTGCGAAAGAAACCCATAGATCAATCCAAGACCCAGCCTATGCACCTGTAGTTTTTCAAGACGAAGAATTTGAACCTCACGGTTGGGCAGAAATCTTAGCAACAATGGACGTAGCCATCAATGAAGAACAATGGACACCTCACTGTGATGAGGATGGCTATGACATTTCAGTCTTCTCCATAGAGCCAATCATGGGAGAGGCAGTTCTAGAAGAATGCGAACCTAGCCCTGATGCATTTGAGGATGCAAGTGACTCCGATCTAGAGTCAATCATTATGGACCCACCATTTGCATCAGATGAAGAATACTTCCATGAAGTAGAATTTCAACCCCAGAGGCATGGAGAGATTACAAATGATGTAAGATTAGCAACACACGTGACCCCGAAAGAAGAAGGCAAGAAACGGAAGAAGAGAGAAGTCTCACCAGAAGAGGAAGAATCTTTGTTTGAGGTCCGAGAAAATTTTAAGAAGTATGAGATAGACGACACGAGAGTTATGATAAGAATGCCTAAACGAGAGGCACAATCAGGAGAGGCCTATGATAACAAAGAAACCACCAAGAAAATAGTAGTGGCCCTAGAAGAAGGAGAGGAGAGATGCACGTACATAGGCCATGACCTAACAGAGGAAGAAGAGCATGCGTTAATTGCCTTGCTAAGAGAATACAGAGATGTATTCGCTTGGAGTTACAAGGATTTGAAGGGTGTTGACCCGGACATATGCTCACACACCATCCCCATGACTTCAGATGCCAAACCCTCTAAGCAAAAGCCCTATACATATAACGATAATTACGCTGCTAAGATCAAAGAAGAGATAGATAGACTGGTTGAAGCTGGATTTATCTACGAAATTGAGCACACCGAGTGGGTATCCCCCATCGTTGTGGTGCCCAAGAAAAATGGAAAGTTGCACGTATGCATTAACTTGAAGAAGGTTAATGCAGCCACTATTCGGGATAACTATCCGCTTCCCATCACAGAACATCTCTTAGAAAGAGTGGCAGGCAAGGAAGTCTACAGCTTCCTTGATGGATTTTCGGGTTACAATCAAGTAGCCATAGCTCCAGAGGATCAGCATAAGACGGCCTTTGCCACAGAATGGGGCATTTTTGCCTTTAGAGTAATGCCATTTGGGCTTACCAATGCACCAGCTACCTTCCAAAGGCTGATGTGCCATGTATTTAAAGAGTTCCTGAGGAAAAACTTAGAAGTCTATGTTGATGATCTTTGTGCTCATTCCAACATTAGACAAACCCATATCCCTGAACTCAGACAAATCTTTGACAAATGTAGAGAATATCAAGTCTGCTTGAACCCAGAAAAGTGTGTTTTTATGGTCAGGCAAGGCAAGATTCTAGGACACATAGTGTCAAAGAATGGCATATCTACTGACGAAGAGAAAGTGAGAGCTATAGCAGAGCTACCTAGGCCAAAGAATGTCAAGGAAGTACAAGCTTTCATGGGGCATTGTGGTTATTACCGACGATTTATACACATGTATGCTGTCATTGCAAAGCCCATGTACGGACTCCTGACTAACTTTGAGTGGACGGATGAATGTGAGAATTCCTTCCAGGAGCTTAAACGAAGATTATGTTCAGCACCAATCTTGACCACACCAGATTGGAATAAAACATTCCATGTTCATGTGGATGCATCCAATTATGCCATTGGATGTGTGCTTGCACAACCTACTGGTGAAGGTAATATGGATCTTCCAATTGCCTACGCTAGTAGACAATTGAATGCAGCTGAACGAAATCACACCACCACTGAGAGAGAAAGCTTAGGCATGGTATATGCATATGCAGTTAAGAAATTTAGACACTATTTGCTTGCAAATAAGTTTAAATTTTTTACTGACCATCAAGCATTGCTATACCTCGTAAACAAGCCATGCAATACAGGAAGATTAGTGAGATGGTTTCTCTTGCTAATGGAATATGATTTTGAGGTTGTGGTAAGGAAAGGGAGGACTCATTTGAGAGCAGATCACCTCTCTAGGCTCACATCGGGAGAAGCCCCACAAGGAGTGTCAGATGACCTTCCTGATGCTTACTTGTTTAATTTGGAAGTGGTGCCGCAGTGGGCTAAGCCATTGGTACCAGTATTGACATACGGGCCTAATCACCCAGTGGTGAACACACGGAATAAAGAGGTTGTAAAAGCCCAAAAGTACCACATCATGGCTGGAAGTATGTACAAGCACACAGATCAAGGGATCTTGGCTTGTTGCGTAGAAGAGGATGAGTACGCTAAATGGTTGCAATTAGCACATGTAGGTGCACTAGAGCAACACCATTCAAAGCAACGAACTTTACAGACCCTAAAGAGACTCGGAGTACATTGGCCAACTATGGAAGCTGATGTCCAAAAGTTGTGCAAGGAATGCCCAATCTGCTGCACTAAACCACCTGTGGAACACGCTACTCTTTATCAAGTATCCATAGTGCCAGATTGGAGTGAACCACTAGTATCCTTCTTGAGGACGAAAGCATTCCCTCCAGACATGACTCTGGCTAGGAAAAGGAGTTTAGAACAAGAAGCCCAGGATTACTCACTCATTGGTGATAATCTATATAGGCGTGGTAAAGATGGTTACCTGAGGCTATGTGTCCATGAAAGTGAATATCTTAAGATCTTGGAAACTGCTCAGCAAGGTGTAGCAGGAGGGCACTTTGGACCAGATCGGGTGATCAAGGCGATACTATTTGCGGGCTTCTGGTGGCCTACCCTTCACATGGACGCACATACCTATGTGAAGCGATGTGATGTCTGTCAGAGAACTCAGTATCCTATACGAAAAGATGAGATTCCACTGAAACCTATGATGGGTGGACGTGCATTCTCTAAGTGGGGAATAGACTTCGTAGGTCCTATTAATCCCCCAGCTAAGGGTTCCCATGCAGAATACATCATTGTTGCAACAGACTATCTATCTAAGTGGGTAGAGGTAAAAGCCACGACGAAGAACGATGCTCAAACAACTGCCAAATTCTTGTTTGAGAATGTATTTACAAGATACGGGCTACCTATAGAGCTTGTAAGTGATAGAGGCACTCACTTCTTGAACGAAGTGATTGAGAATCTACTCCAAGAATTCTTGGTAATACACAAGAAGTCTGCCCCCTATCACCCTCAAGCCAATGGACAAGCTGAGAGCACCAATAAGATCTTATGCAATGTAAAGACAAAATTAGTGAACACGAAACGCTCTGATTGGGACAAACAGCTACACCATGCTGTTTGGGCATATCGAGTTGCCTACAAAACGGTACTCCAAGCCACCCCCTTTCAGATGGTATTTGGCCAAAACGCTGTGCTACCCTTGGACTTCTTGATTCCTACATTGAGAGTAGCACAAGAGCACGAATGGACAGGTCATGAGCTCTCTTCGAGGATCTTTGACCTTGAACGATTAGGAGAAACAAGACTGAGAGCAGCTGCAGGAATTTATGCAGCTAAGAAGAGGCAGAAGGCATACTTTGATGCCCATGTGAAGGATAAGGGCTTGAAAGCAGGAGACCTAGTTCTAGTCTACACACTGAAACAACACGCAAGGAAGCTAGAAAAGAGAGGCTACGGACCTATGATCATCAATAGGATCTCCACGAGTGGAGCAGTACAACTAGCCACGTTAGAGGGTGATGTTCTCCCAAATTACATTAGCGGTTGCAGAGTCAAGCTGTATCAGGAACCCCTCACGGAGGAAATGCTCAGTCGACTCATGTTGGCAGTAGCCTTGGTACACCAGGACGTACAAGACATGAAAGTCAAAGAAGGGAGTCAGAGCGAAGGGACAACACAAGCAAACAGGGCAGTCAAAGAAGATCTGGCAAGTAGGCCAATATTTTTTCAAGACACTAATGCAAATCAAAGAGATGGACATGCAGGGAGGAAGAGCAAGTAGGGAGCTCAAAGATATGTATGGCAGATCACTAGAAGAAATCCCTACAACAACAGTGATTTTTATCACTAACAATCATTGTAAATATCATTTCACCTTTTTGTAGCTCCATTTTGTGCAAGCCAAGGAGTCCTTGAGCTTGAGGAGCCTTAGAAGTAGTTGCGTACCAATTTTCGTATTTTTTAGATCTCGTTTGAGCCCCCAAATAAGCCCTGGAACCTAATTTTTAACTAGGCCGGACACTAGGTCTAGACAGGGCCAAAACCTAGTCAAAAACTATAAAAAGAGCTAGAGAGCTCATTTTTGGGTTAGATTGTAATTGAAACGAACTTGTAAGAGCATTTTGAAAGTAATCTAAAAGCTCCATTGATTCTCACTCTTTGTCTTGCCTTGTGTGCGCGTGTGTGTGTATGTGTGTGCATGCTTGTGTGCTTCTCACTCACGCACTTGTGCCGCCACTTGCTCGAGGTCTTCATACCATCCTCACGTCTTCCCGGATTGACATTAAAGGAGGTGCTACTCATCATTGAGCTACACCAAATTTTGGCGCCGTTGCCGGGGATCGAGCTTTGAGGACGAGCGTGTGATGGTAAGACGTAGAGTTGACGCGTTGGAGTTGTAGGTATTTTCTTCACTCTCATCGATTTTCTTTTACTTTCTTCATCATATTCATCACCATCATCATCATCACCATCTCCCACGTCCATCTCCATCATCGCGAAAATTTCAATTTTTTGACCATATCCCCATCTCCACCTCATTTCCCTCATTTCACTTGTGAGAGAGAGCGAGAGAGCGAATTTGCATGTGCTATTTTTTGCATGTTTTGTGAGCATTCTGCAGGTACAGGCCGCATCATCATCCCCAGCACCCTGCGCAGGTACGGAAATCTGAGTAACTGTCTGTGTGTCGCCGAGCTCTGTCAATCGCGACCGACTGAAAACTTGCTCTAATTACTAAACAAAGTGCATATCCATGACCTACAGGCCTAGAGCTTCCCAAAAATGTGTTTAGTTTTTTGAAATTCCACAGATTTCTGTCAATCGCGATCACTCTGTCAATCGCGATCGACAAACCACGACGGACAGACCTGTCAATCGCGATCGACACGTCAATCGCGACCGACAGCCCACGACGGCTCTGTCAATCGCGACCGACAGAGTCAACGACCGATTGACCACGACCGAGTGACCATACGCGTGACACGTGTCAATCGCGATCGAGTCATCAATCGCGATCGACTCATCAATCGCGACGGACACAGTCAACGACTGTTTCACCGCGACCGACAGCCCACGACGGCTCTGTCAATCGCGATCGACACAGTCAACGACTGTTTGACCACGATCGACAGACCCTCGCGACCGACCTGTCAATCGCGATCGACGCATCAATCGCGATCGATAGAGTCAACGACGCTTTGACCACGATTGATTGACCACGACGGATCTGTCAATCGCGATCGACACGTCGATCGCGACTGACCTGTCAATCGCGACCGACAGACTTTGCGAACGCGTTAGAAGGGCAAATTAGGTCAAATTTCTAAGGCAAAATTATTGGTCTAAATTGTGATTAAGTGTGGGACAAACATTAGGGTGTGGTATTGCATCGCGAGGCCGTGCCACAAGTTACTCGAGTAATCCTGTTTGACTGTTAGCTCGTTTTGAATCCTGATTTAACCCCCTAAACCCTGAACAGTCATAACTTTTTCATATGAAATCCGATTTTTGAGCTCTTGGGCTTGTTGGAAAGCTCATGGCATATACTACACGCCCTCAACTGTTTTTTATAAAGATAATGCGTTGATTTTCAGAGAGGGTATTTTGAAGTTGACCATACCCAGGGGGCTCAAAGTCAGGGGTCTTTAGAATTATTTTCCTAAAAGTCACAATGCAAATATGTGTTTATGTTACATGAATGAAAGTGGTTGGTTGTGTCCTTTGAATCTAAGCATTGAGCTAACCGTGGGACTTTTATAGGTCCATTGAGAGCAACAGAGAGTGTACAAAGCAAGGTTTCTTTGCAAGCTTGAGAACCGGGTTCTTGAGCACCATAAAGCAAGGGATCAACCAGTAAGGTTGGAATATTCTCAACTCCCTCTGTCATTTCCTAGCTCAAGCTAAGAACGAGTAGAGATAGGAGTAAGCCAGGGCGACGATAGGCAGTTATCAAGTTGAAGACTACCTAAAAACTCAAGCTCAAGTTAAAAACATAATCTCTGTACTGTCGATAACCTAAAGGAAAAGAACCTAACGTGGAACAATCAACCTAAAGTACGAAGAACATTCAAGTGTTCCTGACGACGTGATATCAGACAAGACCATAAACACAATAATTAACTAAAAAGAATCAAGTGACTGGTACCAATTGATCGGCAACGAGGTTGTACTCTGGAAAAAAATTGGGCTAATCAGTTAGGCATATGAACCTTAGATCAGGACGACACCTAGCAAGAGAGAGACAAAGCCTTAGGTCTTCAGAGGCTAGTGTCAATCACACTGCAAGGTCTTGGGCCCAGCAGTTGAGCCACCACTCATACTACCCTAGCTCTGAGACCAGTGAGTCAGAAATGTCTCAAGGCATGGACAGACCCACGGGAAGTTCAGGAGTGCCTTATTTGTACAGGGTAGAAGGCCCCTACAAAACACAGCTGGAATATCTTAGGACCAACCGACTAGGTGCTAGCATCTATGAGGACGGCCTTGGAAGATCTGTGGTCCAGATTAAAAACCCTGATCAATCCATTGGACTAGAACACCCAGCTGTCAAGTTTGAAAATGGTGCATACCTGGACAAAGAAGGAACTATATATGTAGTCACTAGTCACCCTGATAGGACCGATGACTTTGGGAATGTAATCTCAGAGGCGGACTTAGGGGACCTGGAACAAGGGAACATGGGTGCGGAACCTAGAACCCCTCGAGGTAAATCTGTTCTCACTAGGATTATCACACCAGAGTGGGTTCCCCAAGACAACAAGAGCATAGAGTTGCTCCTCAATCGAGAAACTGATGAAGCCTTTTGGAGGTATAAGTCTAATCAGCCAACAGACATAGGAAATATCATGATCTATGAGTTTAAGGATCCGGATAGCCCAGGCAGAGTGACCTACTTAGATCATGCTTCAGAACGGATCTTCGTGGTGACAGAAAATGATAGGCATGCCTACACGTGGAAGGGTGAATTTATTTTTCCCCAACCAAGATCAAATGTATCCTATGGTCACCCTGGGGCTGGAACTTCCTAAGCTCATGGTACGCAAAGAGACAGAAGTAGAGATAGACCGGAAGTAAGCTTTGCCAACCCTGTAGGCAGAGAAAGAACGAGAACGGAGACGAATAGGGTAGAACTCCTGAGATACATAGAGCCCACAGGAACCAAAGAAATGTAGATGGATTCCCTCTGCCGAGGCCTAGAGAGCACGCAAGAACTTTGAGACCCACCCAGCTAGTTAAGTCCATGAAGAATTACTTTGACGGCACAGGAGATCCCTATGATCATGTGGCAGAGTTCAAGCAAGTCTTGAGAGCTGAACAAGTGGAAGATCTGTTCACACAGTACAATGCCTTCGGTCTAACCCTTAGGAACACGGCACTTACATGGTTTCAGCCATTAGATGAGCGTCAGTTCAGGAGCATAGACCAACTCCTAGAGGCATTCATTGTAGAGTTCTCTAAGAGCGGCATAAGACACAATACCTCCTCACTGATTCACAGCTTCAAGCAAACCCCTCAAGAGACTGTGAGACTTGCAGGAAGAAGATTTAGGCAATACCTTGAAAGATGTCCTATTTCGGAGCTACCCACATCTGCTAAACAAGTAGCCTTATTCCTTGACGGATTGCTGAGTACGAAATTGAGATCCTATGTGTATCTAAAAGACCCTAGGACCATAGAAGAATGTGTACGCATGTGCATTGACATTGAAGATAACCTAGGGGAAGAACTAGAGCTTTCCAAAATCTATAAAGACTCAGATAGCGCATCTAGCCACTCTTCCACGCAATCTACATCAATTGAGGAACTCGCTGAGAAGGTAGCTCAGAAATTAGGTGTAACTAGCAAACAGATCCCAAGGTTTGCCCCTGTGAAAAGGTGCTATACATGCGGTGGTGACCATATGGCGAATGTCTGCCCTATTATGGCTCAACCCCAAGTAAACCCTAGTAGCCAGTACTGCACCATAGAACGGAGATACACCAATCACACCGCACAAGATTGCCCATACAACAAGCAGGCAGTTAGGCAACCCTACCCGCAGCCCTACCAACAAGGCAGATACCAAAACCAAAATCCACCACCACAATATGCTAGACCCCAACAAACCTACCAACCACAATATCAGGCCCAACAGAGACCCCAACCGGTGCTGGCTCAACAGCCTCCAAACCCCGCTAACGTGATTCCAGTTAAGTATGCTGTTGCAGAAGAAAACCTGAATAGGGCCATAGTACCAGTAACCCCATTGATCTCAGAAAGTGACCCAAGTGACCATAGCTTTGATTCTACACATGTCGATAGTCCCCAGGCTTACTACATGCAGTCTCCAGAACATGGTGAGTCTTACTATAGTGAAGAACCAAGTGAACCTAGTTGGGAGTCAGATTACACGAACGTCATGTATGCAAACCCCAACCCCAGGCCTCAACCTAGGCAAGTAAGACCTCCATTCCCAAGAGGACCGTGCTACAGATGCCAAGGAGATCATCTCATTCGTGATTGTCCCTTGCCTCCACCTACACAACCCCAGTCAGTGACTATCCAAGGTTTCTGCCAAGATTGTGGAAAAGAACATCTCTTACGAGATTGCCCTAAGAACCCCAATAATATGCCAAAAATCACTCCTATCAATGTGATCGGTTTGGTTGTAGATCCCTCAGGAAGCGTCACTTCCACTGCACCAGTGCAAGTAGTCACTAGAGCTCAGGCATTGCAGCAAAACCAAGAGACAAGCAAGGAAAAGGGCCCAGAGGCTAGTGAAACCGAGAGCGTAACAAAGAAAAGGACTAGAGCATGGAAAGATAGTCGAGAAAGAATGAAACGACAATGGGCCAAAAAGATGAGTGAGCTTGAGGAAAGCATAAGAGAAACCAAAGCGAGGATAACTGAACTCACAGCTCAAACTCCCTCTCACATCACCCCGCCTCCACCACTCCCATCTCCATCCGACTCACCACCTTCCCCACCGCCTCATCAAATCCCACCACCCCCTAGAGTAGGATCAGTCCTAGCAGATCCCACTCCTGAAGACCTAAACATGATGCTTAAAGCATATCAGGCCAGAATCCAAGAAGGGCCAAACGTCACGGATCATGACAAGTGCTATCCTAGAGCTGACCTAGAGATAGAAAGAACCAAACTGTGCGCGAAAATGGTCGCATTGGCTCAGACTATATTTGAAGCCAGTCGCCTTTTCAATTACTCGGGCTCAGCCAAGACGCAATTACACTTGGATGGATTCCTAGAAAAGTTAGAGAGGATAATTGCAAGATCTGACAAGGAAGAAAAAAATCAGGAGAAAGGAAAAGCAAGCAAAAACCTGAGCCATTCCCCATCGGAAGTTTATGCAGCCAATTCCACTAAACCAGACAACTTCCCCTCCTTAGAAAGAATAGAAAGGCTAATTGCACAATCAGAAAAGGAACCTGTCCCTCGAAGAAAGGAAAGGGCAAGAGAACAGATAAGCAAGCCTCCTCAAGAAGCTTATCTCCCCCCCCAAAAGTCACAGGAGCCTCCCTCGAAAGCTTACGTACCTCCACAGGTAACCCACATTCCTTCCCAGAGAGTGTATGAGCCTGCTCGGAAGAGTAATAGAATAAGCAATCCTCCCCAAGAAGCTTGTGCTCCAGCCATTTATGAGAGCAAGGAGAGAGCCAACGGAAGAATAAGCCCTCCTTCCCAGGTTGCTTATGTGCCCAATTCTACGGAGCCGGACACTTCTTCTTCTATGAATCGGTTTGCACCAGACTTCCTACGGGAGATTCAAGAAGACAAATGGGAAAACGAAAGCGAGGTCGCCCCTCCTTTTGAACTTGTGGACGATGCACACGACCAATTCCCACAAGACATCCCATCCATCTACGGGGAACATGAGAGTACTCAATCTCACGAGAGATTGGACTTTGAATCTAATTCCATACAAGAGTTACCCCACTTCACAGGCCCATGGGAAGCAAAATCCACGTGTATGAGAGCACCCACAGTCATGGTAAGGAACGACGACTCAGTCATACCAAGGAACACGGAGGTAGTAACGAACACCAAGGTGCAGCGCAATCTCACTTTGAAAGAACTGCCTGAGGATAGACCAAACGCGGGGAAATATGCAGCCAGTCGAGTAACTGAAGTTGCAAAACCTCATTCCCGGGTAGGATCCCATAGGACAGTGCCAGAAATTCCCTTGGATAAGATAGGAGATATGTGCGAAGGTGAAGAAGGGAACACCTATCTTCCCATTACCTACCAGGACTACACCACAAAGGCAATTTTGGACTCAGGTGCAGGAGTTGCAATTGCCACCACCTCCTTATGGAAGCGTTGGGGCAAGCCGGCACTCAGGCCGACGAGAATGAAATTGCAGATGGCCGATGGTCACATAGAGAGACCCCTAGGATTGCTAGAAGGAATAACTCTCACCACTTGTGGTGTCGAGTTTGAACATACCTTTGCCATATGTGACTTCAGCAAAAATCATGCCTATGAGATGATTTTGGGAAGACCATTCATGCTACAGTTGCAAGTGGTACAGGATTGGGGGACCAATTCTTTGTACCTGCAGCACTTAGGTGTTACAACCAAAGTCAATCTCAAGGATTATTCTCATAGAGATGTCCCTCCTATCCAATGGAATCCCATCCATAGAGCCAAAGATGATACAGAATCGGTGCATTCCATAGGGTCTGGATCCTCATGGATGCATGAAGATACTCACTTATGGATGTGCAAGGTAGCAGTAGAAGAAGAGAAGAGAGAAAAGGCCTGAGAAATAGGTGCAAACGAAACCCATAGACCCATTCAAGACCCAGCCTATGCACCTGTAGTTTTTCCAGACGAGGAATTTGAACCCCATGGCTGGGCAGAAATTTTAGCAACAATGGACGTAGCCATCAATGAAGAACAATGGACACCTCACTGTGATGAGGATGGCTATGATATTTCAGTCTTCTCCATAGAGCCAATCATGGGAGAGGCAGTTTTAGAAGAATGCGAACCTAGCCCTGATGCATTTGAGGATGCAAGTGACTCCGATCTAGAGTCAATCATTATGGACCCTCCATTTGCATCAGATGAAGAATACTTCCATGAAGTAGAATTTCAACCTCAGAAGCATGGAGAGGTTACAAATGATGTAAGATTAGCAACACATATGACCTCGAAGGAAGAAGGAAAGAAACGAAGAAAGAAAGAAGTTTTACCAGAGGAGGAAGAATCTTTGCTTGAGGTCCCAGAAAATTTTAAGAAGTACGAGATAGATGACAGGAGAGTCATGATAAGAATGCCTAAACGAGAGGCACAATCAGGAGAGGCCTATGATAACAAAGAAACCACCAAGAAAATAGTAGTGGCCATAGAAGAAGGAGAGGAGCGATGCACGTATATAGGCCATGACCTAACAGAAGAAGAGGAGTACGAATTGATAGCCTTGCTAAGAGAATACAGAGATGTATTCGCTTGGAGTTACAAGGATTTGAAAGGTGTTGACCCTGATATATGCTCACACACCATTCCCATGACCTCAGATGCTAAACCCTCTAAGCAAAAGCCTTATACATATAACGATAACTATGCTGCTAAGATCAAGGAAGAGATAGATAGATTGGTCGAAGCTGGATTTATCTATGAAATTGAGCACACTGAATGGGTATCCCCTATCGTAGTGGTGCCCAAGAAGAATGGCAAACTGCGTGTGTGCATTAACTTGAAAAAGGTTAACGCCGCCACGATTCGAGATAACTATCCGCTTCCCATCACAGAACATCTCTTAGAAAGAGTGGCAGGCAAGGAAGTGTACAGCTTCCTTGATGGATTTTCGAGCTACAATCAAGTAGCCATAGCTCCAGAGGATCAGCATAAGACAGCCTTTGCCACAGAATGGGGCATCTTTGCTTTTAGAGTAATGCAGGCTTACCAATGCACCAGCTACCTTCCAAAGGCTGATGTGCCACGTGTTTAAGGAGTTTCTGAGGAAGAGTTTAGAAGTCTATGTTGATGATCTTTGTGCTCATTCCAATGTTAGACAAACCCATATTCCTGAACTCAGACAAATCTTTGACAAATGTAGAGAATATCAGGTCTGCCTGAACCCAGAAAAGTGTGTTTTTATGGTCAGGCAAGGAAAGATTCTAGGACACATAGTGTCAAAGAATGGCATATCTACCGACGAAGAAAAAGTGAGAGCCATAGCAGAGCTACCTAGGCCAAAGAATGTCAAGGAAGTACAAGCTTTCATGGGGCATTGTGGTTATTATCGATGATTTATACACATGTATGCTGTCATTGCAAAGCCCATGTACGGACTTCTGACTAACTTTGAGTGGACGGATGAATGTGAGAATTCCTTCCAGGAACTTAAACGAAGATTATGTTCAGCACCAATCTTGACCACACCAGATTGGAATAAGCCATTCCATGTTCATGTTGATGCATCCAATTATGCTATTGGATGTGTGCTTGCACAACCTACTGGTGAAGGTAATATGGATCTTCCAATTGCCTATGCCAGTAGACAATTGAATGCGGCTGAACGGAATTACACCACTACAGAGCGAGAAGGATTAGGCATGGTATATGCAGTTAAGAAATTTAGACACTATTTGCTTGCAAATAAGTTTAAATTTTTTACTGATCATCAGGCATTGTTATATCTTGTAAACAAGCCATGCAATACAGGAAGATTAGTGAGATGGTTTCTCTTGCTAATGGAATACGATTTTGAGGTTGTGGTAAGGAAAGGTAGGACTCATTTGAGAGCCGATCATCTCTCTAGGCTCACATCGGGAGAAGCCCCACAAGGAGTGTCAGATGACCTTCCTGATGCTTACTTGTTTAATTTGGAAGTGGTGCCGCAGTGGGCCAAGCCAATAGTACCAGTATTGACCTACAGGCCTAACCATCCAGTGGTAAACACACGGAATAGAGAGGTTGTAAAAGCCCAAAAGTACCACATCATGGCAGGAAGCATGTACAAGCACACAGATCAAGGGATCTTGGCGTGTTGCGTAGAAGAGGATGAGTACGCTAAATGGTTGCAATTAGCACATGTAGGTGCGTTAGAGCAACACCATTCCAAACAACGAACGTTGCAGACTCTAAAGAGATTCGGAGTGCATTGGCCAACTATGGAAGCGGATGTCCAAAAGTTGTGCAAGGAATGCCCAATCTGTTGCACTAAACCACCTGTGGAACATGCCACTCTCTATCAAGTATCCATTGTGCCAGATTGGAGTGAACCTCTAGTATCATTCTTGCGGACAAACACATTCCCCCCAGACATGACTCTAGCTAGGAAAAGGAGTTTAGAACAAGAAGCCCTGGATTATTCACTCATAGGTGATAATCTATATAAGCGCGGTAAAGATGGTTACCTGAGACTGTGTGTCCATGAAAGTGAGTATCTTAAGATCTTAGAAACTGCTCACCAAGGTGTAGCAGGAGGACACTTTGGACCAGATCGGGTAATCAAGGCAATACTATTTGCGGGCTTTTGGTGGCCTACACTTCACATGGATGCACATACCTATGTGAAACGGTGTGATGTCTGTCAGAGGACTCAGTATCCTATACGCAAAGATGAGATGCCACTGAAACCTATGATGGGTGGACGTGCATTCTCTAAGTGGGGAATAGACTTCGTAGGTCCTATTAATCCCCCAGCTAAGGGTTCTCATGCGGAATACATCATTGTGGCAACAGATTATCTCACCAAGTGGGTAGAGGTAAAGGCTACAACCAAGAACGATGCTCAAACAACTGCCAAATTCTTGTTTGAGAATATATTCACGAGATATGGACTACCTATAGAGCTTGTAAGTGATAGAGGCACTCATTTCTTGAATGAAGTAATTGAAAATCTACTCCAAGAATTCTTGGTAATACACAAGAAGTCTGCCCCTTATCACCCTCAAGCTAATGGACAAGCTGAGAGCACTAATAAGATTTTATGCAATGACGAAATTAGTGAACACTAAACGCTCTGATTGGGACAAACAGCTGCACCATGCTGTTTGGGCATACCGAGTTGCCTACAAAACGGTACTCCAAGCCACCCCCTTTCAGATGGTATTCGGTCAAAATGCTGTGCTACCCTTGGATTTCCTGATTCCTACGTTGAAAGTAGCACAAGAGCACGAATGGACAGGTCACGAACTCTCCTCTAGGATCTTTGACCTTGAACGATTAGGGGAAACAAGACTAAGAGCCGCTGCAGGAATATATGCAGCCAAGAAGAGACAGAAGGCATATTTCGATGCCCATGTGAAGGATAAAGGCTTGAAAGCAGGAGATCTAGTCCTAGTCTATACACTCAAACAACACGCGAGGAAGTTAGAAAAGAGAGGCTATGGACCTATGATCATCAATAGGATCTCCACAAGCGGAGCAGTACAATTGGCCACATTAGAGGGTGATGTTCTCCCAAATTATATTAGCGGTTGCAGAGTCAAGTTGTACCAGGAACCCCTCACGGAGGAAATGCTCAGCCGACTCAACACTGCTAAGAAACGCAAAGAGGAAGAAAAGCGAGTTAGAGAAGAAGCTCAAGCAGAAGCTTTAGAACGCATCAGAAGGATGAAATTACGAAGGCAAGGTAGAGAGCAGCCTAGGACAAATGACTATGCAGATCAAGGATATCATATGGCAATGTGTGAAGTCGCAGGAACCAGCTCACCTAGGATAACTGATCGACGTCCTTTCGTAACCCTCGATATAGGACAAGGAAAAAGTGCAAGGACTGTAAGAGCCTTGATTGACTCAGGTGCAGCCACTAGTGCTGTTAGAATGTCTTACTGTCAAGAGTTACAGTTAACCGTCAATCCTGTGGAGGCATATCTTATAGGATTGGGAGGCGTGGAAACCCCTTGTATGGGCGAGGTGGAACTTCCCCTCTACATTCATGATGAAGCAATGACAGTTAAAGTACTAGTGTGTCAGGATGAGGATCTCACTGAACCTCTTGTCTTGGGTCAAGATTGGATTTATGACCAAGCAGTCAATTTAAACCTAAGAAGTGGACTTCTCCAGGTTTGGATCAATCATAGTCGAGTTACAGTAGAATTAGACAATGGAGCACTCAAGGAACTAGGAAAGGCACAGAATCCTGGTCCTTCCAGGGGTACACATGAAGATGACCATGCTGTTCTTGTCCAAAACTATGTGTTGCAGAGGAAGGATATTCGCAAAAAAGGAGTCCGGGATGCAAAGGAACTCCCTTCTTTTCCAAAGGCCAGAAGAAGGCAACAACCCCAGGTGGATCACAGGCCGAAGAAGCAGAGTACTACCTATGTCGGGGATCCCAAGTACCTACGCAGCAAAATGTCCCAGCAAGTGAAAAAAGTGTGGGTGCAGAAAGGCGAACAACCGGGTGCACCACCGTCAACTACACGGGCAAAGCCTCTTATTAGTAACCAACAACACGACGCTAATAAGAAGTCTTTCGGAAGTTCTTCTGCTAATGTGAAATATATTTGGGTGCCCAAGAAGTTGATGAAGGCTAGCCCACAATCAAGACAAATTTGGGTGCCTAAGGCTTGCTTGATGGCACAAGTAGCTACGCTGAGACCACAACCTAAACGGCATAACGCAGCTACGCATACTGCCAGTATTCACTCGTTCTCAACGCTCAAGAACACACCAAGACCCAAGAGCGTGCATGTGATCAATTGTAAATGGATCCCAAAAAGGCCTCGTTTTCAAACCACGACACCGAGGAAGCTCTCTAGAGACTCTCCGAAACCAAAAACAAAGCCCATTCACTGCATTTGGCAGCCTAGGGCCTGTAATAAACCCCCCGACCCCAAATTGTAAATTCATGCCCACTTATTAACTGCAGTAGTCTCCTAGGACAACACAAGCACTAACTACACACACTGTCTTCATGCACTTACTAACCACTAACTCACCATCCACCTCATGTTAATGTTGTAACGGGGACAACACAAATTTATTCTGTCCATTACGATGTTAACACTTGGTTCTATATTCTCACAGAACCAACCAGCAAACAGGGCCATGGCAGAAGCAGGTACCAGTTCTCAAGCCGGATCTGGTGCCCAGATTGTGGACATAGAAACACTTCTCCTTGAGCCACGTCTCACCGCAAGACCGCAAGAGCTTCAAGCAGTGCATGTGCTCCCCATCCAGGATCCTCCTCAAGGACACACTTCTCAAGTAGGTAAGCATGCGCATTGGTTCAGTGATGTTGCTGGACCACTGGGCGATGGAACCTATTTCTGGGAAGCAGAATTGGAATTCAATGGCAAATGGGGTCGATACCACTTTTTCACACGCGAGTTTGAAAGCTATCAAAACGCCGAAGTTATGAGATCAGTTTGGATCAAAGCGGGTGTGGACAGTTATTTCAGGACTCACTTACCAAAGCCGGATTTTTTACGATGTTCATATCTGATCAGTACCATTACGCCAAGCAGGGCCAAAGGAGGCGACAGCACCTTTGTCCTGCCATCACTGCTGCCGGGTAATGAGTTTAAAAGATTCAAGTTGACCCTCAATCTGGTAAGAGAAGCATTGGGCATGTATGGCATGCACATCCCAACAGAAAAGGAAACCATGGTTCCAGGTCGAATGAAGCACAAAGATCTTAATAAGTTGAAGGACATGGTAGCAATGACACCTACCATTGCGCTTCACCTGCGAACCATCATGCAACATTTTGCTTTTCCCGCCCAAGAACGATTCACAATGCCCCCGAAAAAAATATGGTTCAGTTTATATCTAGCAGAAACCGAAAGCCTGCCCATCAATGTGCCACACTGGATCATAGATCAGATCCACCTAGCGCTTCAAAGGTGGAACAAGAAACAGAAGAATGTGCTCCACGGGTGTTGTGCTCTGACCAGAATAATTTATAGATGCTTGGCTTATGACGTACCTGTTCAGCGGGCACTCGTATGGTCCCGAGTCCAAGAATTCCAGAGAAGACTATCAGCAGCAGGTCCCCCATCAAAGAAGATGAGGGGAGGAGTCCAACTACCCTGTGCCCAACCAAGGGGAGCTACCGCTACACCAGAAATCACCCCTCCCCAGACACGACGAGTTAGGCCATTCACAATCCGACTACCAAGACCAAGCACAGAAGGGCCTAATCTGGTGTTTCCACCCATTCCATCCGATTTGGAATTTCCGCAGGGATTTACTCTTGAGGACCTCACGGATGAAGAAATTGCCAGATTAATCTATGACTCTAACCTCGAAGCTGAAGCAGCACGAGCTCAGGAACCACAACCCCAAACAACATCGGCCCCCACCCAACCACAAGTTGTAGAAGTCGATGTAGATGAACAAGAGGCAGGAGGAGACGAAGAAGAAGCCGACGAAGAACAACATCAAGAATATGACGAACTCTCCGAGTTAGCAAGTGCCCCGGCATATTCGGCACAAATCAAGAGACTATATCGAACCATGCGACTGGTTCAGGAACAGCATCAGATGTCTCTAGAACAGGGCAAAAGGCTCATGAACGACTTGCTAGCTGAGGAAGGTGTGGACGAGTTGTTCATTGAGTCCATGAACCTTCATGCCGACGCCGTAGGACTGGACGAGGCCATTCATGAGGCAATGGCCTACATTCACAGGTTTGAAAAAAGGGTTCCCGTTTGTCCCAGGAGGTCCGGGAAGCAAATTCACATCAATACATCAGCACCAGGCGAGGCAGCGCAAGCAGAAGAATATCAGGAAGCACCGTTGTCACCACCATCCCCACCTCACACTACACAATTCACTCCACCACAGGACACTAGCACCACCACATCCACTACCATTACCATTGTCATGGGCATCCCACTCTCTCCGGGAATCCAATACGGGGGAGTCACCATGCCCACCTTCACCACCCTGTTCACCGATGTCACATCCACTCCACCCACGATTCCCATCTACACCGTCACTCAAACAGTTGACACGATGGAAACATCACCAGCCACAGCACCGCTCCCTCCCCCCATGCCACCTCCATCACCCATACCCCCTCCACCCACATCTCCACTTACATCCACATCATTCACCTCTCCCATTCCCGCCCCCATTCCCCCTGCATCTTCACCCCTCCCAGCATTATTTAATGTAAATAACATATTTTTAGCATTAAACCAATGTGTATACCAGCTCCAGAATGAGTACAAAGCTCTGGACAACCGGTATCAGCAACTGGAAACGCACCATCAGAACTTACAAAGACAGTTTCACATTCTACAAACAGAAAATGCAGAACTGAATCAGCGCTACACGACGCTTGAGCAGGCTCACCAAACATTATTGGCGGCACCCCAACCATCGACAGAATCAGGTGTCAAACAACTAGAAGCATTGCTCGAGGTATACCAAGCCGATAATCTCAAAGTCCGACGTAACCTGGCACTTCTCAGAAAACACATGGCGGCCGCCCTAGAAGAAAACAAGAGGCTGCAGCAGCAAAATGAAGCAAATCTAGAAGCAGCAATGGAAGGCTCTCCACACGAAATTGATCCAGAGCAGTTTAAAGCTGTGCCCTCAGAGACAATGAAGACCATCTTGGACAGCTATGCAGATCTATTAGAAGCTCATGATGACTTGGAAAGGGAACGTGATGCGCTGCGCAATCAACTCCAAGAGCAACAGACAGCACCCAAAGTCACAGAAACGACCATGACTTCAGAGGAAGTCAAGGCATTGAAAGAGCAGGTGGCCGAATTACAGGCAAGATTACTCACACATGAAAGGCAACCCTCTCCAGTTGTCGAACGAGAACCCGAGGATTTGGTACCCATCGAGGTAGATGAGACGTATGAGGAACCTTACGTTCCTATGCCAATGCCAGGTGGTGAGCAAACCGCAGAAGGAATGGATACGTTAGAAATCGAAGTACCTGAGTGGCTCCAAACACTCGAGAAAACGGCATCAACTCATGAAGATCGAGTGGCAGTTCAAATCCAATCTATGGCAAAGATAGAGGACACTATTATTAAATCAGAATACTTCTGCAGCATGTCCCACCATCGATGGATCGGAACCAACGATGATCAATACGTGCCCTATTGTATACTCCTGGCGGACTACAATGCAGAAATCCAACATAGATGTGGCAAACCTCCAACGTTTGCTACACAATTTGGGCCAGATGATATCCCAGAGAGCGCCAAAAAAGGATCCATTCATCAACCCACTTGGAGGATCCGACTCCTCGAAACCTACCCGGAGATGGTTCGCACCTGGACGAATATGCCTCTTTTTATTAAATATAACCCTTGTTATGTTCCTGTACTCCGCAGACGCACATGGCCAGAGTTTACCATTGCAGTCAAGAATATCAAGGGATGCGCCAAATGGTTAAACTACGTCTATCTAGCACCCCCTCAAGGGCCTCCCACCGTCAATTACATGATTTCCACTATACGGCACTGGAGCATCCGATTAAGGAATACCCCTGATGTAATGGCCCAGATGTGCATGAAAATTTTTGAGTTAATGCTTATTACATTCAGGACATTCAAGAATATCAAGGACCCACACTTCTCAGGCGTCGGATTCCTTACAGGAAACCAAGATTTAGTTTATGACATGAGCACCACCCCTTCCATAGAGGTGATATACGCTTGGCACGCCAGAATAAAATACCTCCCAGCCTGCTTTAAACAAACATTCGAAGAGATGTTCATAACAGGGTTCTGGGAATACCACTCAGAAATATTTGTACCCAGACCCTCACATCTCCTACATTTATTTGCTGTGGAGCGAACCATTCACTCAGAGCAGTTACGGGTGCCACATCCAGATGTCCCAGGGCCAGTCAATTGGGATGCATTGCTGACAGATCTAGCAAGGGGACTCAGGTTAGAAGAACACCACCTCGCCGCCGATGTTGTACAATACTACGTCCAAAAAGCAGCTAGACAAGGGTCTGTCAGGGGCGACAGACGCGAGAGTGGGGGGGGTGTTGGCAGTAGCCTTGGTACACCAGGACGTACAAGACATGAAAGTCAAAGAAGGGAGTCAGAGTGAAGGGACAGCACAAGCAAACAGGGCAGTCAAAGAAGATCTGGCAAGTAGGCCAATATTTTTTCAAGACACTAATGCAAATCAAAGAGATGGACATGCAGGGAGGAAGAGCAAGTAGGGAGCTCAAAGATATGTATGGCAGATCACTAGAAGAAATCCCTACAACAACAGTGATTTTTATCACTAACAATCATTGTAAATATCATTTCACCTTTTTGTAGCTCCATTTTGTGCAAGCCAAGGAGTCCTTGAGCTTGAGGAGCCTTAGAAGTAGTTGCGTACCAATTTTCGTATTTTTTAGATCTCGTTTGAGCCCCCAAATAAGCCCTGGAACCTAATTTTTAACTAGGCCGGACACTAGGTCTGGACAGGGCCAAAACCTAGTCAAAAACTATAAAAAGAGCTAGAGAGCTCATTTTTGGGTTAGATTGTAATTGAAACGAACTTGTAAGAGCATTTTGAAAGTAATCTAAAAGCTCCATTGATTCTCACTCTTTGTCTTGCCTTGTGTGCGCGTGTGTGTGTATGTGTGTGCATGCTTGTGTGCTTCTCACTCACGCACTTGTGCCGCCACTTGCTCGAGGTCTTCATACCATCCTCACGTCTTCCCGGATTGACATTAAAGGAGGTGCTACTCATCATTGAGCTACAACTCAACACTGCTAAGAAACGCAAGGAGGAAGAAAAGCGAATTTGAGAAGAAGCTCAAGCAGAAGCTTTAGAACGCATCAGAAGGATGAAATTACGAAGGCAAGGTAGAGATCAGCCTAGAACAAATGACTATGCAGATCAAGGATATCATATGGCAATGTGTGAAGTCGTAGGAACAAGCTCACATAGGATAACTGATCGACGACCTTTCATAACCTTAGATATAGGACAAGGAAAGAGTGCAAGGACTGTAAGAGCCTTGATTGACTCAGGCGCAGCCACTAGTGCTGTTAAATTGTCTTACTGTCAAGAGTTGCAATTAATTGTCAATCCTGTGGAAGCATATCTCATAGGATTGGGAGGCGTGGAAACCCCTTGCATGGGCGAGGTGGAACTTCCCCTCTACATTCATGATGAGGCAATGACAGTTAAAGTACTAGTGTGTCAAGATGAGGACCTCACGGAACCCCTTGTCTTGGGTCAAGACTGGATCTATGACCAAGCAGTCAACTTAAACCTAAGAAGTGGACTTCTTCAGGTATGGGTCAATCATAGTCGAATTACAGTAGAGTTAGATAATGGAGCACTCAAGGAACTAGGAAAGGCACAGACTCCTGGTCCCTCCAGGGGTGCACATGAAGTTGACCATGTTGTTCTTGTCCAAAACTATGTGTTGCAGAGGAATGCTATGCGCAAAAAAGGAGTCAGGAATGCAACGGAACTCCCTTCTTTTCCAAAAGCCAGAAGGAGGCAACAACCAAAGGTGGATCAAAGGCAGAAGAAACAGAGTACTACCTATGCCGGAAATCAAAAGAACCTGCGCAGCAGAATGTCTCAGCAAGTGAACCAAGTGTGGGTGCGAAAAGGCGAACACCCGGTTGCACTCACGCCAACCACACGGGCAAAGCCTCTTATTAGTAACCAACAACATGTCACTAATAAGAAGTCTTTCGGAAATTCTTCTGCTAACGTGAAATCTATTTGGGTGCCCAAGAAGTCGATGAAGGCTAGCCCACAATCAAGACAAATTTGGGTGCCTAAGGCTTGCTTGCGGGCGCAAATAGCCACGCCGAAGCCACAACCTATGCAGCGTAACCCATTCACTCGCACGGCCAGCATTCACTTGTCTTCAACACTCAAGAACACACCAAGGCCCATGAGCACGAACATACTCGCTTGTAAATGGGTCCCTAAAAGGCCTCATTTTCAAGCCGATACACCTATAAAGCTCTCTAGAGCCTTTACGAAACCAAGCACAAGACCCATCCACTGCCTTTGGCAGCCTAAGACCTGTAATAAACCCCCCGACCCCAATTTGTAAATTCATCCCCACTTACTAACTGCATTAGTCTCCTAGGACTACTCAAGCATTAACTACACACACTGTCTTCGTGCACTTACTAACCACTAACTCACCATCTACCTCATGTTAATGTTGTAACGGGGACGACAACGGATTTATTCTGTCCATTACAATGTTAACACGTGGTTCTATATTCTCACAGAACCAACCAGCAAACAGGGCCATGGCAGAAGCAGGTGCCAGTTCTCAAGCCGGATCCGGTGCCCAGATTGTGGACATAGAAACACTCCTCCTCGAGCCACATCTCACAGCAAGGCCGCAAGAACTTCAAGCCGTGCATGTGCTCCCCATTCAGGATCCTCCTCAAGGGCACACTTCTCAAGTAGGTAAACACGCTCACTGGTTCAGTGATGTCGCGGGACCATTGGGTGATGGAACCTATTTTTGGGAAGCAGAATTGGAATTTAATGGTAAATGGGGACGATACCACTTTTTCACGCGCGAGTTTGAAAGCTATCAGAACGCCGAAGTCATGCGATCCGTATGGACCAAAGCCGGCTTGGACAGTTACTTCAGGGCCCACTTACCAAAGCCGGATTTCTTACGCTGTTCATATCTTATCAGTACCATCACGCCAAGCAGGGCCAAGGGAGGCGACAGCACCTTTGTGTTACCCTCACTACTGCCAGTTCATGAGCTTAAAAGATTCAAGTTGACCCTTAATCTTGTACGAGAAGCGTTAGGCATGTATGGCATGCACATCCCCACTGAAAAGGAAACCATGGTTCCAGGTAGAATGAAACACAAAGATCTTAATAAGCTGAAAGATATGGTAGCAATGACACCAACCATTGCTCTCCACCTGCGGACCGTCATGCAACATTTCGCTTTCCCCGCCCAGGAAAGATTTACCATGCCCCCAAAGAAAATTTGGTTCAGCTTGTATCTAGCAGAGACAGAAAGCCTTCCCATCAATGTGCCACACTGGATCATAGATCAGATCCACCTAGCCCATCAAAGGTGGAACAAGAAGCAGAAAAATGTGCTTCATGGATGTTGCGCTCTAACAAAGATAATTTACCGATGTCTGGCCTATGACGTGCCTATTCAGCGGGCACTCATATGGCCCCGCGCCCAGGAACTCCAAAGAAGACTATCAGCAGCAGGTCCCCCATCAAAGAAGATGAGGGGGGGAGTACAACTACCCTGTGCTCAACCAAGGGGAGCCACCACTACACCAGAAATTACCCCTCCCCAGACACGACGCATTAGGCCATTCACAATCCGGCTACCAAGACCAAGCACAGAGGGGCCTAATCTGGTATTTCCACCCGTCCCATCAGATCTGGAGTTCCCACAAGGTTTTACTCTCAACGATCTCACGGATGAAGAAGTGGCTAGACTGATCTATGACTCTAACCTCGAGACGGAAACAGAACAAGCTCAAGAACCACAACCCCAGACAACAACAGCAGCCCCCATCCGACCAGAAGTGGTAGAAGTCGACGTCGAGGAACAAGAGACAGAACAAGAAGAAGAAACCTACGAGGAACAAGAATATGACGAACTTTCAGAGCTGGCAAGTGCCCCTGCATATTCTGCACAAATCAAAAGGCTATATCGAACCATGCAACTAGTTCAAGAACAGCACAAAATGTCATTGGAAGCGGGCAAGAAACTCATGAACCAGTTGCTAGCTGAGGAAGGTGTGGACGATATGTTCATTGAGTCCATAAACCTTCATGCCGACGCAGTAGGAGTGGATGAGGCCATCCATGAGGCAATGGCCTACATTCACAGATTTGAGAAAAGGGTTCCCGTTCATCCCAGGAGGTCCGGGAAACAAATTCATATCAATGTATCAGCACCAAGAGAGACAACGCAAGCAGACGAACATCAAGAAGCACCACTGTCACCACCATCCCCACCTCGCACTACACAATTCACTCCACCACATGACACTAGCACCACCACGTCCACTACCACCACCATTGTCATGGGTATCCCACTCTCTCCGGGAATCCAATTCGGGGGAGTCACCATGCCCACTTTCACCACTCTTTTCACTGACGTCACATCCACTCCACCCACGATCCCCATCTACACTGTCACTCAAACAATTGACACTATGAAAACATCACCTGCCACAGCACCGCTCCCTCCCCCCATGCCACCTTCATCTCCCATACCCCCTCCACCCACATCTCCACTTGCATCCACATCATCCACAACTCCCTTTCCCGCCCCCATTCCCCCTGCATCTTCACCCCTCCCAGCATCGTTTAATGTAAATAGCATATTTTTAGCATTAAATCAATGTGTATATCAGCTTCAGAATGAGTACAAAGCGCTGGACGGCCGGTATCAACAACTGACAACACACCATCAGAACTTACAAAGGCAATTCCACGTTCTACAAGAGGAAAATGCAGAAGTGAATCAACGCTATTCAACGCTTGAGCAGGCTCACCAAACACTATTGGAGGCACCCCAACCATCGACAGAATCAGGTGTAAAACAACTAGAAGCTTTACTCGAAGTATACCAGGCCGATAACCTGCGAGTCAGACGCAACTTGGCGCTACTACGGAAACATATGGCCACAGCCCTGGAGGAGAACAAAAGACTGCAAAAACAAAATGAAGAGAATCTGGAAGCGGCAATGGAAGGCTCCCCTCACGAGATAGATCCAGAGCAGTTCAAAACAGTTCCGACGGAGACGATGAAAACCATTTTGGAAAGCTATGCAGATCTCCTGGAAGCCCATGATGACTTGGAAAGAGAGCGTGACACACTTCAGAGCAGGCTTAAGGAACAGGAAGAACAACCGAAGAGTGTCCCATCAACCTCCACCTCAGACGAAGTAAAGGCCTTAACTGAGCAGGTAGCAGAATTACAAAAGAGGTTACTGACATACGAGAGGCAGCCATCTCCAGTGGTAGAACCAGAGCAAGAAGAGCTAGTCCCTATTGAGGTAGATGATTCTTACGAGGAACCGTATGTTCCTATGCCAATGCCAGGCGGGCGACGAACCTCAGAGGGACTAGACACATTGGAAGTGGAAGCACCCGAGTGGCTTCAGACACTGGAAAGGACAGCAAACACTCACGAAGAACGGGTGGCCATTCAGATCCAATCACTAGCGAACTTAGAAGAAACTGTCATAAAGTCTGAATACTTCAGAAGTATGTCTCATCATAGATGGATTGGCACCAATGATGACCAATATGTGTCATTCTGTATACTTTTGGCCGATTACAACGCAGAGATTCAACGACAATGTGGCAAGCCTCCCACATTTGCTACACAATTTGGTCCAGATGATATACCGGAAAGTGCTCAGCGTGGGTCCATCCATCAACCCACCTAGAGAATCAGGCTTTTGGAAACGTATCCTGAAATGGTCCGAACCTGGAATAATATGCCGTTGTTTATTAAATATAATCCTTGTTACATTCCAGTTCTTCGACGACGCACCTGGCCTGAATTCACTATAGCTGTCAGAGACATCAAAGCCTGTGCAAAATGGTTGAATTATGTTTATCTAGCACCTCCACGAGGACCCCCCACAGTCAACTACATGATTTCTACAATCCGTCACTGGAGTACTCGGCTACGCAATAATCCTGATGTGATGGCCCAGATGTGCATGAAAATATTTGAATTAATGCTCATCACTTTCAGGACGTTTAAGAACATTAAGGACCCTCACTTCTCAGGTGCAGGCTTTGTGACAGGAAACCAGGATCTAGTGTACGATATGAGTACCACCCCGTCAATTGAAGTAATATATGCTTGGCACGCCAGAATCAAATACCTCCCAGCCTGCTTTAAACAGACATTTGAGGAGATGTTCATCACCGGATTCTGGGAATATCACTCCGAAATCTTTATACCCAGACCATCACATATCCTCCAATTATTTGCTGTGGAGAGAACTATTTACTCAGAACAATTGAGGGTGCCTCATCCAGATGTTCCCGGACCTGTGAATTGGGATGAATTGCTCACAGATCTAGCACGCGGCTTGCGACTCGAAGAACACCACCTAGCCTCCGATGTCGTCCAATACTATGTTCAAAAATCCTCTAGACAAGGGTCTGTCAGGGGCGACAGACGCGAGAGTGGGGGGGTGTTGGCAGCAGTCAGGGAACCGAAGGAGCCACAAGACGAAGAGAGTCAGAGCGAAGGGACAGCATAGGCAGACATGGCAGTCAAAGAAGATCTGGCAAATAGGCCAATAATTTTCCTCATGAAGAAGCAAGTATGAGCATTCACGCAAATCTAGCACTTAGGCAACCCTTTAACTTTTCAAAAACCCTTACACCAATTAAAAGTGATTCTCATCACTAAACACCATTGTAAATACCATTTCATATTTTTGTAGCTCCATTTTGTGCAAGCCAAGGAGTCCTTGAGCTTGAGGAGCTTTAGAAGTATCTACCTGCCAATTTTCGTAATTTTTAGATCTCGTTTGAGCCCTCAAATAAGCCCTGGAACCTAATTTTTAACTAGGCCGGACACTAGGTCTGAACAGGGCCAAAGCTAGTCAAAAACTATAAAAGGAGCTAGAGAGCTCATTTTTGAGGTTAGATTGTAATTGAAACAAACTTGTAAGAGCTTTTTGAAAGTAAACTAAGAATTCCATTGCTTCTCCCTCTTGGTCTTGCCGTGTGTGCACGTGTGTGTGTATGTGTGTGCATGCTTGTGTGCTTCTCACTCACGCACTTGTGCCTCCACTTGCTCGAGGTCTTCATACCATCCTCACATCTTCCCGGATTGACATTAAAGGAGGTGCTACTCATCACTGAGCTACACCAATCTGAGCATCATTTTTTCTAGTTGCCTTTGCCTCTACCCATTTATTCCGGTAATCAGTTGCTACTATTATGTATTCAGTGTGTGATCCTTTGGATGGTGGATTAATGGGTCTGATGGAATCAATACCCCATTTAGAAAAGGCTCTGGCACAAACCATGGGTCTTAATGGCATGTCATCTTGTCTAATCGGATATTTAGCTCTTTGGCATGTCTCGCAACTTCATACGTAGGTGTCTGCATCCATATGTAGAGTTGACCACCACAAGCCTGCAAAGAGGATCATTTTTACAGTTCTTTCGGCTAAGAAATGTCCTCCTCCAGCACCAGCATGTGCCATTTCTAATATGGGTAGGTACTCTCCTTCATGCACACATAGTCGTAGTTGATTATCCTTTCCTCTCTTGAATACTTGTCTTCCCATGATAACATAGTCTTTACTCATTTCTTCTAGGGATCGTTTTCTCGCTAAACTGATTCCATCCTCATACTCTCGTGTCTTTGGGAATTTCACTAACATCTTACTCCAGTTGGGTGCTATTGTAGAGAAAGGTAAAGATGTATGATCATCTTAGAGTGGTTTCATCACATTCCGTGCAACTACTGACATATTCATGGACGTCCTTAGGCATATCAGGCCAATAGACTCCTAACCATTTCAATTCTCTTAGAGTTCCATGAGTTCCTTTGTGCATTCTCCATTTTTTTATGTGTGCTTGTTCAATCAAGTTCTTTTGTTCATCTTATTCCACACATCTAGACAATACCCCATTGGATTCCTTATGATACACACTTCCTGCTACAAAGTGTAAGTTACGTGATTGTAGAATTTCCTTCCTACTCCCCCTCTTAATTGAGTGTTGTGGTCCATGAGTGAGTATTGGAATAAGCTTTTCTGCCCACTTAGGACACACTTCCAAATTGAACAGATAAGTGTTTAGCAAATCGTCGAGTACTCTGCTCGGTGGTTCTCCATGTGTTAACCTAGAGAGATAATCGGCTCTCACGTGGGTATTTCCTTTTTCTACAATTACCTCAAAAACAAACTCCATTAATAAAACAAAACCATCTCACCAATCTTCCCGTGTTGCAAGGCTTATTGACTAAGTACAATAAGGCTTGATAATCTATGAAGAACTTGAACTTGTTGGCTCACAGGTAGTGTTTGAATTTCTTTACAGTCTACACCATCCATAAGCCTTCTCGCTCCGTAGTTGTATAGTTTCTTTTGGCTTGATTCAGTTGTCTACTTGCATAGGCAATAAGGTGGTACAATGTTCCTTCATCTGCTAGTTGAGCTAAAATGCATCCTATTGCGTAATTGGAAACGTCCACATGAATATGGAAGGGCTTGTTCCAATTGGGTGTTTTCAAAATAGGTGCCGTGCTAAGTCGCTTTTTTAGCTCATTAAATGCTTTCTCGCATTCGTATGTCCATGTGAATTGAATCAACAATCCATACAATGGCTTGGCAATTATAGCGTACATGTGGATAAATCGGCGATAGTATCCACGATGACCCATAAATGCTTGCACTTCTTTTGCATTTTTTGGTCTTGGAAGTTCTAGAATAACTTTGATCTTGTTTTCATCCGTAGATATTCCATTCCTAGATACGATGTGCCCTAGAATTTTTCCTTGTCTTACCATAAAAGCGCACTTTTCAGGATTCACACATACTCTATATTGCCGACATTGCTCAAATATTCTTCACAATTGGGGAATATATTCCTGCCTCCGATCTGAGTAGGTACCTAGGTCATCTACATATACTTCCATATTCTTCCTTAGGAATTCTTTGAAAATGTGACACATCAACCTTTGGAAAGTAGCAAGGGCATTGGTAAGTCCAAAAGGAATCACCCTAAAGGCATAGACTCCCCATTCAGTCGTGAATGCGGTCTTATGTTGATCCTCAGTAGCGATAACGACTTGGTTGTATCCACAAAATCCGTCCAAGAAGCTATAGACTTCTTTGCCTACAACTCTTTCCAATAGGTGATCGGTGATAGGTAAGGGGTAGTTATCATAGATTGTGGCTACATTGACTTTCTTTAGATTAATGCACACTCTCAGCTTCCCATTCTTTTAGGGCACAACTACTAAGGGTGACACCCATTCGGTGTGTTCTATCTCATAAATGAATCCGGCTGCTAACAGCTTGTCTATTTCTTCTTTAATTTTTGCTGCATAAACATCATTATATGTGTATGGGCATCGCTTTGATGGTTTTGCATCCGGCATCATTGGTATTCAATGAGGGCAAATGGAGGGTTCCACACCTTTGAGATCCTTGTAGGTCCATGCAAACACATCTGGATAGTCTCGAATTAGTCTTATCAATTCTTCTTCTTCCTCAGGAGACACATCCTTTCCTATGTAGGTGCATCTGTCTTCTCCATTTTCTATAGTCACTATGATTTTTTTCATTTGTTCCTTGTTGTCATATGCTTCTCCTTCCCTTTCCTCCCTCTTAGCATCTGAATGGCTATTTTTCAATCCTCTAGTTTGTATATTTTGAAGTGTTCTGGAACTTCAAATAGATCCGGGGTTGGTTCGGTTTTACTTATGGTTTCCTCATGGTTCGATACTATAGGGGCTGCTTCTATTGCTAACATTTTGGGTGTTCCACACTTTTCTTCGGCTTGAATGGCTTCCAGTTAGCGTTCCTCCGAATCAAACTCCGGTTCCATCTCTATGCTCTCATATTCTTCCTTTCTTTTTATTTAAATACTTCTCCTACCTCTACCTCGTGAAGGACTACCATGTAAAAGTTTATGTCATAGCCTTCTTCGTCCACACATTCATTCATGGTCAACACTTCTTCATTTACACATACGTCCAAGGTTGCTAGGATCTCCATCCAACCATGCGGTTTGAATTCTTCGTCAAGAAAAACTTGAGGCATGTACATTGGGTCCTCTATGGGTCGATAATTTTGATGTCCTAAGGGCCATAGCTGAAGTTTTTTATCCTCTTTCTTTGCTTCCTTACACATCCATAATTGAGCATCCTTGTGCATCCATGATTGATCACTTGATCCAGTGCTATGGATAGACAAATCATCTTCTTCCTTGTGTACGAGATTCTGATGTAGTGGGGGTACATCCTTGTACGCAAAGGTATGCAAATTTATCTTGGTAGCGGTTCCTTGATGTTGGAGGTATAATGAGTCTCGTCCCCAGTCTTGCACTACCCTGAGTTGTCTCTAAAAAAAACTTAGATGGATCAGTTTGTAGGTACAAGGCAAGATTAGTTGCCAAAGGATGCTCTTAAACTCATGGTATAGACTATGAGGAAACATTCTCACCCGTTGCAAAGATGACTACAATCGAAACATTGATAAGTGTAGTTGCTACAAGAAATTGTAGACTCCTCCAACTTGATGTAAAAAATGCATTTTAAATGGTTGGATAAGTGAAGAGGTACACATGTCACAACCTCCATGTTTTGAAAACCCTAATCATGCATCTTATGTTTACAGACTTAAGAAAGCATTGTATGGATTGAAACAAGCTCCTAGAGCTTGGAATTATAGGTCGGTTACACCCCTTCAAGATCAAGGGTTCAAACCTAGCAACTCAAATCCTTCTCTATTCATCAAAAGGGATCACAATGAGGTTATTTATCTATGTGTATATGTAGATGATATTATTGTGATAGGTGATTATATGAATGGCATTCAAAGGATCAAAAGACACAGTGCAAGAGGAGTTCAAAATCAATGACTTTGGTGAGCTCACATATTTCCAAGGTATGAAGGTGAGATACACAGATGAAGGAATGATTTGACTCAGAGGAGATACATTGAGGATCTACTTCTTAAGTTCAAAATGGAGAACACTAAACCTGCAGGTACACCTTTGGAGATAAATCATAGACTTAGTGTTTATTAAGGTGAGAAAATTGAAGACATTAAAGAATATCAAAGCTTGGTAGGTAGCTTGATATATTCTACTCATACAAGAGCAGGCACCTCATATAATGTGGGAGTGATTGGTCAATTCATGTACTCACCTAGAAGACCACACATGGATGCAACTAAGAGAGTACTTAAGTACCTCAAAGATACAATCAATGAATGTATATTCTATCCTTACTCTTTAGATTTGGATATCAAAATCTATTCAAATGCAAATTGGGCAGGAGCTAATGATGATAGAAGAAGTACCTCTGGTTACTTTGCAGGTTCAAAGCTAGTATCATGGAGTTCTAATCAGCAACCAATAGATGCTTTGTCCTCAACTAAAGCAGAGTATAGAGTTTTGACCATAGAAAATCAACAAGAAATATGGTAAAAAGCATTGTATATAGATTTGGACTTGTAAGTTCCAAACCTCACATATTTGGAGATAATGTAAGTTCCATGCATCTAGCAGCAACCCTATTTTCCATGCAAGAACAAAACATATAGAGGTTCATTACCACTTTATCAGGGAGAAGCTCATGGAAAAGGATATTGATTTTTCTTTTGTTCCAATTGAAAAGCAAGTAGCAGATATGATGATGAAGGCACTTGATGGAATAAAGCTTTGTAGATTTAAATTAATGGCAGGTATCCAACCTATTAGAGAATGAAGACTCAAGCATACTTTAGCTTGAGGGGGATCTGTTGGAACATCAAGCTTACACTATGCTTGAGGTGGATTTGATCTACATCAAAAGCTATTGCTTGGATTACATCGAAAGAATATCCATTGAAGCGTTCTTTTACCTATGCTCATTTATTGTATTTTTTTTTAAGACTTTTCATGGATCATTTAACATTGTAAAAGCTTAGAGCTTTACACATGTAAAAGGATAAATATAGAGCTTAAAATCCATGAATTTGTGGTGGTTGAGTTGCAATCAATCAATCAATCAATCACCTAAAAGTAGATCAAACTAGATCTTCACTTTTCCTAGATTGTAGGAAAGTGGATTGATTCCCTCCAACAACCAATCCCACCTTCATTTGAATTCAAAATCTACTTGTAGAAGTCATGGAGCACTTCAAGAGTCTATATAAATACTTCAAATCACTTGTAAATTACATGGAAGTAATATACATACACTTGTGGCCATCATGGTCTTACTCCTTCATTTTTCTGCATCATCTTCTTCAATAATAGTAAGCTTGCAGAGGCTGCTCCTCTCTCTATAGAGCTCCAAATTGGATGAATGAGCACTCATTGGCAAGGTATTAGCATCTAGTTTATTATAAATTTTCAAAGAAGGTTCCATAGATTAGGAGAAATCTCAGTTTTTTTGTCTTGAGGTCTATCTCTGTGCATTCCTGAAAAATAGGAGGTACCATTGTTGAGTGTCTGATTCATTTCAAAATCATATTTTGATTTTTTCTTGTACTCTTGTGCATTCTATACACTCAAAACTATGTGTGTCACTCCTCCAAAAGGATGTATACCTTGTCAATCCTATCTAAATATGCTTCCTACTAGAAATTCATATCATTGTGATCATGTCATATCATCCTTGTTGGTCTTAACATGTTTATGTAGGGGTTGAAAAGTCAAGATAATAACTACGTTTTGAGCCCATTTAGGAACTACTTCTAGGTTAAAGAGATAGGTGTCTAGAATTTCATTAGACACACCTTACAAGGGTTCACCTAAGGTGAGTGAAGATAGTTGGTCGGCCCGTAAATGGGTTTTAACTTTTTTGACTACCACTTCAAAGTCATAATACATTAGTAAAAGAAACCACCTTACTAAAAATCCTATATTGCAAGGTCAATTGACAAGGTAAATTAGGCCTTGATGATCAATAAAGAACTCACCCTTGTTAACCAAAAGATAGTGTCCAAATTTCTTGACCGAATATACCATACCTAATCCCTCACATTGAGTTTTTGTATGCTCCATTTTGTTTCATTTAATTGGATCTTGGCATAGGATATTGGTAAATTAAGATTTATTTCATCAATGGATTGTGCTAGCACACACCCAATAGCATAATTGGATGCATTTAAATGAACATGGAATAATTTGTCCCAATCTAGAGTTTTCAATCTAGGACTAGAACACAAATGTCTCTTCAGCTCTAGGAGGGAAGTTTCATACTCCTCATTCCATTCAAAATTAGTTAAGAGGTTGTGAAGATGCTTTGCTATTAACTCATGCATGTGGATAAAATGTCAATAGTATCCACAATGGCCCATAAATTCTTGCAAATCTTTCATAATTTTGGCTCATGGTAACCTAAAAATCCATCAAGGAAGCTATAAACTTCCTTTCTAGTGACCCAATCCAAAAAAAATGTTTTGTAATGGGATGCAGATAGTTAATACAAAGATGAAATTTTCCATTTTTCTTGGGCACAACTACGATGGAGGATGCCCATTCTATATAATCAATATCGTAAATACATCCAAACTCTTTCAACATATTGATCTCTTCCTTAATCTTCATGTTTGCAATGTAAATATCTTTATAACTGCACGTTCTCTATTTCATGGGTTTTGTCTCTAGGATTATGGGGATTCTATGAATATATATTGTTGGATCTAACCCTTTTAGCTCTTTATATGTCCAAGCAAACATGTCTAAGTATTGTGAAAGTAAGATTATCAATTCTTGTTCTTCATCTAGGCTTAAGTCGACACCTATGGACGTGCATATTTCCTCTTGGTCTTCAATTGTTACCAAAAAATATCTTTGTCCTCTGCTTGTTATCTTGAGCCTCTCTTGCCAAAGCTTCTCTCTTAGGCATTCGTACTAACATTTTTCTATCGTCAATTTCATATTTGTTAAAGTCTTTGGGCACTTCAAATAGTGACTTATCCTCCTCAAGTGTGGATTTCTTACTTTTCCTCTTCTTCTTCTTCTCATTGCTTATTGTCGGTTTTATGGCTTCCTCACTCTTATTCTATCTTCTTATGGGGCCTTGGCTCCTACTATGTATAAGAATGTTGATATATTTAGGTAGTGATGTGTGTGAACACACTAGGACCGCCGAGGCACTTTTTTCCCTCTTTAGGAGGTTTTTTTCCCCCGGCTTGTATATACGCCTATGGCCCTAATGGGCTACTTATCTTTGTACATTCTCTAGTAATACATTTAGTATTGTGTGTTGTGCTCCAAGCTTCTTCTTCTTCCTTGTGTTGTTCGTGTGCTTCCCCAGACGTCTAACTCCAACAATTGGTATCAAAGCAGGTCGTCGCTTCATCTAGGGCGTCGTCTACACCTCTCCGGTTGCAGTCTCAGATTCGCACGAAATTTGGTGAGCATACTCAAGGTGTTTCAGAGATCAAAACAGCTTCGTTCTGTGGTGCCAAAATCACGATCTGAGCTCGTTTCGGCCTCCGAATGCACTATCATAGTGCTTGTGTAGGCTATTTTGTCTTTTTGTGCCAAAGGTATATACCAATTTCTATTCGCCAGTATAAGTTTCTCGAACTGTGCTACAGGTCTAGCAAAACGCGTCTGGGTAGTTCTGCTCAACTTTTTGAGATACAATCAATTTTTTGCATCAAGGTATTTTAGTCAGCGGCCATGGCCGAAAGCAGTGATGTATTCCATATGTTGGCTGTTGAGGATAAGTTGGATGGTACCAACTACCCATTATGGGCTTATATGATGCGACATGTATTGGTTGCAAAAGGACTGTGGAACATTGTGCAGGGTGTTGAAAGACGTCCTGTTACACATGCGACTACAGGTACTACAAATACAGATGCTGATGCTGATGGAGATGGTATCGAAGATGATATTCTGCAGATTCCTATTTGTGTTGTTGTTTCTGTTGCACCTACTGTAGAGAAGATTCCTTGGGATGGCAGAGATGCCCAGGCACATGCATTGATAGCTTTGTCTGTCAAACGTGCCTTTATTTCTCATATTTGCTCTTGTAGAACAGCAAAGGATGCTTGGGATACACTTACCACATTGTACCAGGCTAGGAATGAGGCTCGTGTTGCTTACCTCCGAAAACAGTTGGAGAGTGAGCACATGAATGAAGGTGATTCTATGGATAATTTTTTGACAAAGATCAAAGACTTGAAGGAACAGTTGATTTCTGCTAATGAGGTTATACTAGATAGCTCACTTGTGCAGACCATTCTGAATGGTCTTCCTGATTCATATCAGAGTTTTGCTTCTATTCTTCAATTGATGATGAAATGCAATCCAAATGCCTTATCATTTGAGGAGTTAGTCTCTGTTCTGTTGCAGGAAGATCAGTCTAGGCAGAACAGGTCCATTATGTGTGTTGCAGATCAAGCTTTCCTAGCTAGTGTTAGAGGGCCGCCGAACCAGGACGGATGAACCCGGATAGGTGCCGTAAAAAGTGGATTCGCGGAAACATTGTAGCAGACTTCTATTTAAAGCGCACAAAGGAAAGCGGTAAAGACCGGCAGTTTTGGGAAGAGCCTCTGCTTCTGTTGGGTATTGTAGTGAGTGGGTTGATTACGTCTCGAATCGAGGTGTTTGGAAATTGCAAGTATAGCAGTGTGTGTATAGGTGTTCTGTCTGTCTGTTCTATTGATCCCATTTGGGAAATTGCGAGCATCTTGTTTGAGACCATGTATGAGGTGTTGATGAGAATATTGAGTTCTGTTCTATTCTATTCGCATCTAACTATTCTGCTATTCTTCCTGTCGTGCCGAGTTCTATTCGGTAGTCTTGTGTTGTGAGTCTGTTTGGTGATAAGTTATATACGGTTCTGGATCTTTTTCGTCACGAAATAGTGTGGTTTGTCATCCTGCGAGAGACTGTGTAAGGTCGAAGTGAATCATTTGCATTTTAGTATTTTTTCGGTTAAGTGACCAGATTCGATACAATAGTCTGCGTTCACTGAGGATTCCGATCTTAGGAAGAACGTGTATCGGTAAAGGTCTGTACGTGAACAGAAGCATTGGTAAGTTTGTCAACTGTGGTAGGAACTTGTGGCTTGAGTCGGTATACGATAAGTTTGTGTAATCTCGATTATAGCTGTCTGTTGTATTATTGTTCGGTATACCTATCTGTCACATGGAAGCAACATATTGAGTAGTATTCAATTAATGAAGTTGAGTATTCTATTAGTTATAAGTCAGAACACGACCTCTGCTCCATTACTATAGCAGATTCAGTCCAGAAGTCCTAAGTTTCCGCATGCCGAATAGTTGTCAGTAGTCAGAATCAACCACTGCGCTGAGACGTGATGGAGTATTTATGAGTGTGTGAAAAGTTGGGAAAATAGTACAGGGCCTCTGTCTAACAGACCCCTACCACTCCCAAGAACCCACGTGGTTAAGAGAACGATTGCGGTTAAAGATCTGGAACCAAGTGAAAGAGGAGCATTTGAATAGAACGTAAAGTAACGCTTAATCGGTATCAGTTTAACCCATAACTCATTTTACATTTAACATTTGGCGACCACGATGGGATAGTGGCAACTGTTTAACAATCTCTACGGTAAAGTAGAATTTAAATACGAGTTACTTGTGAGAAAGTGGCATTAGAGTGCTAAGCGGTTTGTAAGAAGCAAATATCCAGTAATATTTGATTTACTGACAGTAGCAACAGACCCAGATTGTTGCAAACTGCTCAGATAATATCACTGGGCAATGATACATGCCGGTTACTCGGTCTGGTGTAACGTATCCTAGGACCCAGACAACGGGAACAAGAAAAGTACAAAAAACAACTCTAGAAGAAGAAGGTATAACGCGACCAGACTTAGTGGTCGAGCAAGTTCAGGACGCTAGAATTAATTCCGGTCATATTCCGGTGGAACGATCAACGCCTTTGGTACATACTGGTGTCACTTCGACCCAGCCTAACCAAAGTACAGTAGTTCTAGAAGCTATCAAGGCACCACTGGAGATTAGACAAACTCTAGGAAAAGAAATCAGTAATAGCGAAAAACCACTACAGTCTGGGAGACTGTTAGCTCATTTTGGTGATATTCCGGTGATAGAAACACCAACTGGCGGTCAAGGATTAGCATTTGTTTCAGAATCCTCAGCCAGACTCGCGTGTCTGGAAGAAAGATTTCGGATATTAGATATCCAAAAGGAAGGAGACTTATTCGAAGCAGAGATCCGAAGTATCCTGCGCAAAAACAGCACACCGGAAGGCACGCTGTCCGGCGAGCCAGATTCTGATAGTTCAACTAATCAACCTCAAGATACAGGACCGGAGACACCCACAATGAACGGACAACAACAACAACAACAATTAGGTCAACCGAGGCTCCCTCCAACAGGAGTAACCTACACGAAATTTGGTGGATTCCCAGGAGATGACCCAGATGCTCACGTACGCACTTTCGAGATCAGTTATGCAGTCCTCAACCATCCACCGGATCAGGCATACAAAGCCATTGTTTTTCAATCTACGTTGGTCAATGAAGCGGCTAGATGGCTTACGGAATACGACATTAATCATTTCGGTACCTATGATGCAGTACGAGATGCCTTTCTACAACGATTTAGACTAAAGAAGAATCCTGCTGAAATCTTTGAGTATCTACAGAGCAACCGACAGAAGGCAAATCAGACTGTCCAGGAATACGCTACTCTCTTCAGAACACATTTACGGCAGATACCACAGGCACATGCTAATCTACCTGATGATATCATCACTCAGTGGTTTATCAATGGCTTAAACCCGCAATTGAAGCAGATCATGATTATTAGATGTGTCGGAGCAATGACATTGGATGCAGTCATTGCTATGGCTTTGCAACTAGAATCCAAGGTTGGTGGATTTTCAGAAGACTTGGAATGGTTAAGGACAAACAAAAATATGACTGAAGATATAACCAGGCAAGTATACTGCACCACGTGCAAAAATTCAGGACATACAAGTGCTAACTGTGCGCTAAATCAAACATTCTGTGCTATCTGCAACACTGCCGGACACTCCACCGGAAATTGTATCTACAATACTAGAATACAGGGAACAGCAACAGTCAATGCTGTTATTCAAGAACATGGGCAGGCAGCAAATCACTATGTACCGCCGCAACTGAGAAACAATCAACCACAGGGATATCGGAACTACCGAGGACAAAGGAACAACAATTATAATGCCAACCGATGGCAGAACGGACCACCACCGGAAAACCCCAATTTACCACCACCACGCTGTCATTTTTGTGGTGAATTCGGACACAGTAGAAGATATTGCAAAGATGCAGCTGAGTATGATCAAAGGAAGAAGGAGCGGCAAAACCCAATGGCCAATATGGTACAAATTACTCCGGTAGAAACACAAGCTGCTACAGTCCAGACCCGATCAGGTAAACAACTGCAGCCAGCAGCAGAAGTATTTGAACCAGGGATACGAGAACAACATAGGATGTATAACAAGGCTAGTCACTGGACCGCTACAGAACCACCAGTGTTCCCAGAACCCATTCCGGTGACTCAAACCTCGGCAGCAAAGGAAGGAATGCAACAAAAAGAAGCAACAGTAGAACAACCATCGGCAGAAGACATAACAGCAGATACTTCAGCAACAGCAGAAACTTCAAGTTCAAAAGAGCAGGATAACCAATCTCAACAGGCCTGGGAAATTTTATCCAAGGCATCTATCACCCTACCTCTCGGCCAACTTTTGACGTTAGTACCTGGAATCCGGCAACATTTTACCCCGGCACCCTCTTGCATTCCAGCAACCGCTGCAGTTCAACCAGAATCTGATTCTACGGTTGATCATGCAGTGCCCTTGATTACAGTATGGTATAAGAATCAGAAGATCACGCAGGTATTAATTGACGGAGGCTCCGGCGTAAACATTGCAACCGCAGCATTATGTAAAAAGCTAGGCTGGACCGAAATCGAACCAGTTCAATTCTTCGTCAGAATGGCTGATCAATCTAGAGTCCATCCCGTAGGACTTGTACGGAATGTACCCATTACTCTACAAGGTACGACTTTCAAAATGACTTTTGTATACTAGATCTACCCGAATCCACCTTGGATTACAATCTTCTTTTCGGCCGACCTTGGCTGAAGCATGCAAAAGTAATACAGGACTGGTCTGCACAAGAGCTCACATTCAAGGATGCCAATCGTAAATATGTAGTAAAACTAGATGCTATACAACCCTGCGAACTTCACGCCAGACCTTATCTCGCTGAACCAGTTCATATGTTAGATGGACTATCAGATGATGAAGAAGAGCAATTTCTGAAAAATAACGCCGATTTAATGTCTCTAGGAACTGTTGATCTACAGTCTGTCATTAATAACTGGAACACTTCAGTTTGTGTAGTAGAAGCTATCACCGAACAGTCTGACCAAGCAGATAATGAATTACAACCATTATTCAAGCCAACAGAGGATACAGAGAACCCACAACAATTTTATGTCCCTGAAGACCAGTTGATCACGTACAATCTGGGAGACAAGGATAATCCTCGACCTGTAAAAATAAAGCAAAACTTACCGGTAATCTTTCAGACTAATTTGATTCAGCTCCTTCACGAATTCTCAGACGTCTTTGCATGGGATTACAAAGATATGAAAGGATTAGATCCGCGCATATATAAGCACAGAGTCATGCTGAAGCCTAAAGCTAAACCAAATAGGCAACCCAGCTATCGGATGAATCCCAATTATGCCTCTCAGGTAAAAGACGAACTTGACAGATTGTTAAAAGTAGGATTCATCGTACCAGTAGAACATGCTGAATGGATTTCACCAATTGTGATTGTGCCAAAGAAAAATAAACAACTACGAATCTGTGTAGATTACCGGAAATTGAACGCAGCAACAGTACCAGATCCTTTCCCGATCCCTTTTTTAGATACCATGCTTGATAGGGTAGCAGGCCACGAAATGTATTCATTCTTAGACGGATACAGCGGTTACAATTAGGTTAGAATGGCTGAAGAAGATATACCAAAAACTGCTTTCATTACCAATTGGGGTGTCTTCGCCTGCACCGTAATGTGGTTCGGATTAAGAAATGCACCAAGCACATTTCAGCGATGTATGCACGAGATATTTTCTCCTTATCTTACTTCATTCATGCAAGTATATCTTGACGACTTCTCGATTTTTGAAAAGATGATAGCACATTTAAGTCATTTACGATGTTGTTTTCAGAAATGTAGAGAATATAGACTCTGTCTTAACCCAAACAAATCCGTGTTTGCGGTTTCATGTGGCAAACTACTTGGGCATATTGTATCTGCTCAAGGTATCCGAGTAGACCCAGATAAAATTTCGGCAATAATAGAAGCCCCGGTACCCGCAACTCCAAAAGAAGTAATGCGTTTTATGGGTCAAATACGGTGGCATGGCAGACACTTACGATGGCTTGCCCACCTAGCAGTACCATTAAACAGGCTAATCACAAAAACTCCCCGACAGTTTGAATGGACTGAAGAATGCCAAACTACATTTGATCGGCTCAAGTATCTCTTGACACAAGCTCCAATTTTACAACCACCGAAATGGGACAATCCGTTCCATGTTTTTGTCGACGCTTCAGATATTGCAATTGGCAGTATTCTTATGTAGCAAACAGATAAGTGGTTTCGCCATGTTTATTACGCCAGTAGAAGGCTTGCACCGGCAGAAAAGAATTACTCTACTACTGAAAGAGAATGCCTAGGATTGATTTACTCAATCAAAAAGTTCAGACATTATTTATTAGGCCGGAAATTTACCTTTCATGTGGATCATGCTGCCCTTGTTTATCTAGTAAGACAGCAGCATCTAGGAGGACGGTTAGTACGATGGGTGCTACTTTTACAAGAATTCGACTATGACGTCACTCACCGACCTGGAAATGCACATGCCTTAGCAGATTTCTTATCTCGCCTGGATTCCGGTGAAGCTCCGGTGGGCATAGATGACACGACTCCTGCGATTTATAATGCTGAACCACTATCCGAGGAAACGGCCAACCTACGAGCACCATCTACATACTATGATCAGATTCTAACTTTTCTCACCGAAGGATGCTTCCCATCTGAGACGACCAAGGCAGTTCGAAGGAAATTGGCAGTCTTTAGCCGCCGATTCCGGCTAGTAGCAGGAGAACTATATTATGCAGATCATACCGGAATCTTACTTCGCTATATTCCACCTCATGAGGTTAATTCAGTTATCACTTTGGCGCACTCAATTCCTTCTGGTGGCCATTTTGCAGTAGACTTAACTCAACGGAAAATTCTGCAAGGAGGTCTCTGGTGGCCAACGATGTATAGAGATGTCGCACAGTTTGTTAAACAATGTGATAATTGTCAAAGAACTGGTCAGCCTTTGCAAAGGCATCTTTTTCCTCTGCAACCCATCTTACCACTCGAACCATTTCAGAAATGGGGATTAGATTTTATCGGTCCAATCACACCCCCAGCAATCTTCAGTAACAACAGATACATACTAACCTGTACAGACTATGCAACAAGATGGGCAGAAGCATGGGCTTTACGATCTGCTACAGCGGTCACGGTAGCAAAATGTCTACTCACGGATGTCTTCCCACGATTTGGCTTACCCCTGGAAATTGTCTCAGATCAAGGCACTCACTTTGTGAACAATCTAATGAAGGCTCTTACACAATCATTCCAGGTCACACATAATTTTAGCTCTCCTTATTATCCACGTGCCAATGGATTGGCCGAAAGTACAAACAAATCACTTTTGAATATCCTCCGGAAATTGATCATGGAAGCACCGGAAAGATGGGATCAACTACTACCTGCAGTATTATGGGCTTACCGGACTACGTATAAGGTAACAACAGGCTTGACACCTTTCAAACTAGCTTATGGCTTAGAAGCAATAGCACCCATGGAATTAGTCATCCCAAGTCTGCGTGTAGCAATCACTTAGAAAATGCTACCAGAATATTCACTAACAGCAAGAATGGACGCACTCAGAGAACTTGATGAGCACCGATGGATCAGTTTTTTAACTATGCGCGAAGTACAACTAAGGCAAGCCAAGACACACGATCGATATTTGAAGACTCCAATCTTTTCGGTAGGCCAGCTTGTACTCTTCTATAACGCAAGATCGGATAGAGCAGCAGGAAAATTCAAACTACGATGGTTCGGCCCTTTCAAGATCTCAGAACAAATCGGTCCGGCAACTTTTCGGTTGACTACGTTGACCGGAAATCCACTTCCAAAGGTAATCAATGGGTCGAAGCTGCGGCCGTATTATCCCACTACTAGTACGGATTAAATTATTCGGCAGCGAACCGCGTTTTGTATAAATTTTTGTGTTTTTCTTTTTTCTTTTCTCCCTTTTTAGTAGTGTTTTGTATGAATCTTTATGTTACCAGCCGCCTCTCCCTACCGGTCACTCAAGCACACACGCCAGCATGCAAACAGTACCTTTCCCGCACCGCACAATGATACCCTTCCCCCTCCCACCGTGTTCTCCTTATTTAACCCCCTCGATTGCGCCTAAACACTATTGTGTTCTCGAGACTATACGTATTATCCTTGTCTTCTGTGTTACCTGAAAGTGTGCTTGTAAACACCATGGAAGCACTAGCCAACTATGCTGCTTTCCGTGATGGTATCCCGACAGACGTCGGCGAATACCTGCGCTGCAGAGGATTGTCCAACTTCGCTGAGTTGCCCTGGCACTCAGTGGAAGCCCATCCCTTCTCCGCACAAATCATCCATGCCATCGCCCAATTCCCCATCACCGAACGACAGTGGGTCTTCCCTTGCCTCCCATATAGAACCGTCATCACCTTCCAAGCCTTCGCTGCAGCCTATCGCCTCACCCCGCAAGGATGCGAAAATGGTCCTAGCATCCCTATCGCTCGCATGACCGAACTCTTTCCCCGCTCCTCATCAAACGAATATGCCATTCTCTGCCGCCCAGAACCCAAACGATCCGCCCTACAGTTCCTCGTAGCAATCCTCAACCTGCAAAAATGAACCTACGGCATCTCTCGCCCCTTCTATTCCGCCCTAGAATTAGCGACCCGCGAACCCGTAAACTTTGCCTCTTATTTCTTCCAACGAATCCATAAAGAATCCATCGCTATAGTAAAACAACTCCAGAAAGGCAGCTCTCCGCGCTCTCGCCTTCCCCACATCATCTCCTTGCTCTTCCCAACCATTCTCGCCGCACAACCCCCACCCACAGGCCCAGCACTTAGGCACGAAGAATCAGCACAACCACTCGAGGAAACTGAAGAAGACGACAAAGAGATCAATCAACTCTTCCGCACGAAGCGAATCAGGATCAGCTCTTCAGAAAGTGAAGTCCAAGGATCCGCCGGAAAGAAACACGACGCCGAAGAAGATAAGCAAGAAGAAACTTACCACGACACCGCCACTTCAATACACAACGACACTTCGACAGAGCAACAAGACCAACAAAACCAAGCAGATACAGAGATACTGTCCACCGAAAAGGAATCTGAGCATCAACAGGACGAACCGGAAACCGCCACAAAAGCACTGGATGAACTGATCACGGCCATCAATCATACAGAAGCCGAACAACAGACCGTTGCAAAGGTAACCACAATTGACTCTGCTCTGCCTACCCCACCTGTCAACCCCGACCTCCCACTGGAACCATCCCGCCGACCCGGTTCTGAACCTACACCCTCCTCCTCTTCCTCCCCTAACTACTCTCCGCCAAACTCCCAAAACCTACTCACTGATACCTCCTCTCAGCCTCATCAACCACCACCACCACCCACCGTATTTTTGGAACTAGCCTCCATGGGGCAGTTCCTCATGCAGTTATCACACCAACTGCCCATACAATTTAAGGAAGCCACGGACAACCTGAAGGCCGAATATCAATACAAGGTCGACGTACTGGAAGCTGATATCACCCCCCTCCAGGAAGAAATCGCAGCCACAAAGATTGAGAACCATCAGCTCCAGACGCAGTTAGCAGAGCTCCAAGCCAAATTCTCGGCATAACAGACCCTAGTAGAGCAACGAGATGTAGCCCTCGAGCAACTTGAAGCTAAAGATCGACTCCTACACGCAGCGCATGAAGAAATCCAAGCCCTGAAGGCCACCATCCACGCAAAAGAAGATATCAACGCCTCCCTCGAAAAATTGATCGCAGAGACGAAGACTCAATTGCAGGAAGCCATCCAGAAGAATCAGGATCAACAGAAAGAAACCGAACAAATCCAAGAACAGTTACGGCGAGCCGAAGAATGCGCAAATGAAGTTAACAGTATCCTCAAAACACAACTAATACGGGAAGGCCAACACTTAAAGGATATCGACAGGATGCGCAAAGATCGAGATGTATTCAAGAAAACTCTGGATTTCCAAACTCAGCAGTTTGAACGACTAGACAACCAAGTGCGCAACCAGAAGGAGTATATTGCAGAGCTAAAGACCAAACTGGACGAAATGAAGACTTCCAGGGATGCCGCACTATCCAACGATTTTTATCTACACGAAGCTTTTGTGCAGACCCAGGCCGAGAATGTGCTCACCGAAGCAATCGCACTTAGCTCTGCTAGAATAGATGCGCAGCGTCTAGAGCCTGATACGCTAAAACAACTATTAGAAACTCTTAAGAAAAAGATAGCTCCAACATTTAGATCGGCTAGGACTATGTATCTCGAAGGTCTCATCGAAGAATAAGTATATTCGCCCATCCAAATTCATAATGTATGAATATGATAATCAACTTTTGGTTTTCTGACATTTTCGCACATGAAAAGTTTTGTTCAGTCTAGCACCAATCTACAGTATAACACGCGGCATAATGATTTTTACTCTGATACAAATATTATCAAGGAAGGGAAGAGTCATGTCCTACTGACATACAATCAGTAGAGCAAATGGCCGTTCAAGCACCGGTGTTTATAAAATGCGTTTACAGAGTATAGCTTTCTAAATTAGCATTCTTCGAGATTCAGCACCTGTTAGCAACTTCCAGCATATTCTTCTCAGCAACCCTTAACCAAGCATGTCGGAATCTGACATTCTCCGTTGGCAACTCAGAAAGCGCGCCCATACGCAGACCCATGTGGTAACGACAACAAATACTACCCTACAAGATGAAGCAGATGACGCAGTAACTTCTGCATCAGAAAAGACTCAGCATAAATTCTCCACCGAATTTAAAATCGAGCTCGACATCAAATCACAAAAGAATGAAGACTGGCTACAAAAGATAGGGCTCCTCCAGTTTGCCCAATTACCGTGGAAACAGTGGATTGCTAATGACGACGCAGAGGACCAATTACATAGCATGCGACAAACCAGCGGCTTCATTCTCAATCAGAAGGAATTTGGCGATTGTGAAGGCCCCCGACGGTATTACATGTTGAAAAACGCCACCTATCACCGACGAGAGCAATTTAAATGGTATTTAGAAAAGCTTTGTTTACTAGTAAAATTCGACTTAATGTCGAAAGAAAATTTTTCCCCCCTATTGCATGCTGAAGAAGGAGGTCTGGTTAGCTGGACACATTGGCTCTATAACCACCTCTACGCACAACTCATTGTCGGAGATAAGAGAAGATCCCACACCAACAGCAGACTAGCAGCCTATTTAGCTGCTATATTTAATTTTGTCCAATCTGTAAAGGATAAGCAGCTACACTGGTCCCCCCCCTTTTATCCTGGTGAACATGATCAAATAAATTCTGAACACCACACAGAGCCTGAGGAAGCAGCTCAACCCTCCACCTCGTCTGCATCTTTCTTTCACACAGGTAACAGCGCACAGAATCAGACAGTAGGGACGCCGTTTCGGCTGTCCATTAAACGACGAATGGAAGACAACTTGCCAACTGCCAGTCCAGAGCAAGCACCGGATGACCCCTAACCCGATTTTGTCATAAGGATGCAAAACCAACTCCAAGAGGTTTCTCAATATTTACGGCAACAAGAACAAGCAATTCATCACAAAAACGAGTTATTATTGGCCACGATGACTAAGTCCAATTCAGTAATGACACAGATGCAAAAAGAATTGGATGACAAAGAAGCTTTAATACAGGTGTTACAGAGTAACAACCGGCATCTAATGGCAGAATTGATCACCGCAAAAAAGTGTGTCCAAGACTTTAATCAGTGGCAGCAAACTATCCAAACACAAATTCAAACCGAAATGTCAAGTTTTTCTACCCTGAATGCTCACCTGCAAGCCGAAAATGAAATTTTGCAGTCAAGGATACAAGTATTGCAGGAGTTCGAAAAGCAGATATTAAAAGATGAGGGCGTAGAACTAAATGCCACATTGATGACAAATGTGGACATCGACTTATTAAAACAACAGTTGGATAGCCGTGTTCAAAATAGCTGGACACTTTTTCGCAGGAGATGGCTGGCTATACTTGTCCCGCCACTAGAACAAGTGCGGTCAGAAAGGATTGGGGAGTCAAACCCTGGCATGGACCGACAGGCAGTACAAAAGGATGTTGCCAACAGTAATGCACCTGCGGGTTCGAGTCCACTGTGCGTGCCAGTGTTAGAGGGCCGCCGAACCAGGACGGATGAACCCGGACAGGTGCCGTAAAAAGTGGATTCGCGAAAACATTGTAGCATACTTCTATTTAAAGCGCACAAAGGAAAGCGGTAAAGATCGGCAGTTTTGGGAAGAGCCTCTGCTTCTGTTGGGTATTATAGTGAGTGGGTTGATTACGTCTCGAATCGAGGTGTTTGGAAATTGCAAGTATAGCAGTGTGTGTATAGGTGTTCTGTCTGTCTGTTCTATTGATCCCATTTGGGAAATTGCGAGCATCTTGTTTGAGACCATGTATGAGGTGTTGATGAGAATATTGAGTTCTGTTCTATTCTATTCGCATCTAACTATTCTGCTATTCTTCCTGTCGTGCCGAGTTCTATTCGGTAGTCTTGTGTTGTGAGTCTGTTTGGTGATAAGTTATATACGGTTCTGGATCTTTTTCATCACGAAATAGTGTGGTTTGTCATCCTGCGAGAGACTGTGTAAGGTCGAAGTGAATCATTTGCATTTTAGTATTTTTTCGGTTAAGTGACCAGATTCGATACAATAGTCTGCGTTCACTGAGGATTTCGATCTTAGGAAGAACGTGTATCGGTAAAGGTCTGTACGTGAACAGAAGCATTGGTAAGTTTGTCAACTGTGGTAGGAACTTGTGGCTTGAGTCGGTATACGATAAGTTTGTGTAATCTCGATTATAGTTGTCTGTTGTATTATTGTTCGGTATACCTATCTGTCACATGGAAGCAGCATATTGAGTAGTATTCAATTAATGAAGTTGAGTATTCTATTAGTTATAAGTCAGAACAGGACCTCTGCTCCATTACTATAGCAGATTCAGTCCAGAAGTCCTAAGTTTCCGCATGCCGAATAGTTGTCAGTAGTCAGAATCAACCACTGCGCTGAGACGTGATGGAGTATTTATGAGTGTGTGAAAAGTTGGGAAAATAGTACAGGGCCTCTGTCTAACAGACCCCTACCACTCCCAAGAACCCACGTGGCTAAGAGAACGATTGCGGTTAAAGATCTGGAACCAAGTGAAAGAGGAGCATTTGAATAGAACGTAAAGTAACGCTTAATCGGTATCAGTTTAACCCATAACTCATTTTACATTTAACACTAGTTAGAAGGGCAAAGGAAAATGGAGCTCTTCTACAGGTAAGCAGAAACCTACAAATGCTGCACATTCTAAGAACCAAGAAAAAGATGAGAAAAAATCAGAAAAGCAGAAATTGTTTTGCAAGTACTGTAAAGGGAATGATCATATCATAAAGAACTGTCCAAAACTGGCTGCAAAAGAGACAAAGAAGAAAGAAGTTGGAATGGTTGTTGCAGAAGCCTCTACACAAAAAACGGAGTCTGCTAATCTTATGCAGGAAGAAGATTGGGTGTTTACTACTGTTTATAGTTTTGACCCATCTTCTCATGAGTAGTGCATGTTTGCAGTATACTCAGATGTTTGGTACTTTGATAGTGGGGCAACCAAACATATTACCTCGCAGCGCAGTTTCTTCTCTTCACTCGCGCCTGCCCTATAGGGAATACTGTTACATGCACCAACAACTCCTCTTATCCTATTATGGGAGTTGGTAAGATCATTTTGACTACTGCTGATGGTAGTTCTTTCACTTTGTTAGATGCTTTATTTGTGCCAGGGATCAAGAAAAACCTGTTATCAATTTATGCATTAGCCAAGATTGGCTTGGTTGTGAAATTTGTTGATGACAAGTGTACAGTTCATGATCTGTCAAATGGCGATGTGATTATTGCTTCCCACTAAAGAGCTGCAGTCTATCACTCCATATGAGGCTTGGCATGACCGCAAGCCATCTCTTGCTCATCTGCGTGTTTTTGGTTGTTTGGCATATGCATTAGTGCCTGAACAACATCACAGAAAATTGGATGATAAAGTAGTAAAATGTATTTTTGTTAGGACAATTTTGAAAGTAAAGGCTATCGTCTGTATCATCCATAGACTAAACGCATTTTGGTTAGTCGTGATGTTGCTTTTGTGGAAGATGCTATTCATCGATTGCTTTCATGTACTAAGGAGACATCTGTTAGCTCCAAAGACATGTATGATACTTTGCTGCCTCTTTTTACAGGTGTACAGTCTAGTGCTGGTCCTAATGAGGCAACTTCTCAGCCTTTGCAAGTTTCATGTGATGATGCAGATAATTCCATTTCTGATGCAGATGTACATGATGCACTTATTGATGAGAGAGCTGATATTGAGCAGGCAAGAACTATGCCAAAATGGCTGGTGCAGGCCTTGCATGACAGCAAATTAGATGCACCTCTATCATATCGTACTCGATCAGGCTCTCATAGTGCCTCCTTTGCATGTCGTATGACTACTGTTCAGAGCATTTGTGCACTTGCACCTCATCGTCGTTGGAATGTACATCACTTGGACATTAAAACTGCATTTCTGAATGGTGACTTGCATGAAGAAGTGTATGTTTTTTAGCCCTGTGGCTTTGTGTAGAAAGGGCATGAAAACCAGGTGTGCAGGTTAAAGAAGGCATTATATGGTTTAAAGCAAGCACCACGTGCTTGGTATGAGAAGATACATGTCTATCTTATTGCACATGGTTTTGAGAACAGTCCAACTCAAAGCACCTTATATGTTAAGCATGCTAATGATGTGCTTCTGATCATTGTTGTCTATGTTGATGACATGCTGCTCACTGGTCCTATTGAGAAGCATATTGCTAATTTTAAGGCTGATTTGCATGCCTCATTTGAGATGTCTGATTTGGGGCATTTGCATCACTATTTGGGCATTCAGTTTATGCAAGTTGATGGTGGAATGGCTTTGTGTCAAACGAAATATATTGACACATTATTGCAGTGTTTTGGCCTTGAAGACTGTAAGCCTATTGCCACTCCTATGGAGACAGGTTTACGATTGAGTCTTCATGATGTTGGAGATGCATTTGATGTTGTTCTCTATCAGCAGGCTGTTGGATGCTTGATTTACTTATGCATTAATCGGCCAGATATTCAGTTTTTTGTCTCGCAGATGAGCAGGTTTATGCATTGCCCAGGAGTCAAGCATTGGCAGGTGGTTAAGTGCATCTTTTGCTACTTGAGTGGTACTCGGCTACTTGGGTTGTTTTATCCTAAGGGGGGATCACTACCGCCAGACTTGCATGCTTTTTCTAACTCTGATTGGGCTGGTTGCTATGACACTCATGTGTCCACTAGTGGCTTTTGCTTCATGCTTGGTAGCTCATGTATATCTTGGTTGAGCAAGAAGCAGCCTACTGTCGCCACTTTCAGTTGTGAGGCTGAGTATAGGGTAGTTTTCACAGCTACTGTTGAGTGTGTGTGGCTCAGACGCCTTATGGTTGATTTGGGTGTTGGTCAGACCTCTGCCACCACCATCTTCGCTGACAGTGAGAGCGCGTTGGCAATTGCGAGGAACCCTGTGTTCCATGCTCGCACTAAGCACATTTAGGTGCATTATCACTATGTCACGGAGAGGTTCTCTGCTGGGGAGATCAGCTTGGCATATGTGCCCACGTAGGAGAACATTGCAGACCTTTTCACGAAGGCTCTGCCTAGGGAGAAGTTTGAAGCTTTCCGCAAAGCTTTGGGCTTACTTCCTTTTGTGGAGTGATTTCCACATAGTTTGGCACTTCCTTATACATGAGTGCAAGCTCCTTGTTCACTGCATCACTCCCAGGGGGGATTTGTTGATATATTTAGGTAGTGATGTGTGTCAACACACTAGGACTGCTGGGGCACTTTTTTCCCTCTTTAGGAGGCTTTTTTCCCCGGCTTGTATATATGCCTATGGCCCTAATGGGCTACTTATCTTTGTACATTCTCTAGTAATACATTTAGTATTGTGTGTTGTGCTCCAAGCTTCTTCTTCTTCCTTGTGCTGTTCGCGTGCTTCCGCAGACGTCTAACTCCAACAAAGAATTCCCCTTCATAATAAGTGGTCCATTGTTCCTCATTGACAACTAGATCCATGCTTGTGAGTATTTTAGGCCAACTATGAGGTTCAAACTCCTCATCTAGAAATAGCATCAATGCATAGGCTATGTGTTCTAAGGGTCTGGTACTCATTGAGTTTCTTTGTTCATTAGCTTCTAAATGTGTCTTTTCCACTTCAACTACTTTACACATCCATAAGTGGGTGTCTTCATTGATCCATGAGGGATCCCAAGTATTTACTAAGCACATTGACATTGAGTCCTCTTGGATCTTATGGATGGGATTCCACTGTAGGGGTGGGACATATTTGAATGTGTAATTCTTTAGTTGACCTTGGTCATAATCCCTAAGTGCTTCAACTATAAGGTGTTGGTATCCCAATCTTGGACTATCTGTAGCTAACTTATAAAGGGTCTTTCTAATATCATCTCATAAGAATTTGCTTTCCCAAATTCACACATGGCAAAGCTATGTTTAAAATGAACATCACATAGTGAGATTGATCCCTTCCATTAATCCTAATAGACACTTGATAGGACCATCCACCATCTAGAGTTTCATTCCCTTGGGTGTCAAGGCTAGTGTACCCCATTGTAACCATAAAGATGTGGTGGTGATGGTAGTGCTTGTGCATGAATCTATGATTTCTTTGGTGGTGTAATCCTTGTAGGTCATGGAAAGATAGGTATTACCTTCTTCACCTTTGCTCATATCTCCTAGCTTATCTATAGGGATCTCTAGAAACTTTGTTTTGGAGCCTATCTTGAGATGGATGGATTCATGTTTTGGTTCTTGATTTGCCATATGTTTCCATAGCTTTGGTTTTATCTTCAACAATTCTTATAAGGTGAGATGATGTTGTACCTTGATGTTTCTCAAAGCATCAATGTCTTAGGTACAATAGAGTCTCATTTCTCACTAGCGTAGTAGTAGTAAGTTGAGGCAACTCATGTACAGTCTTAGACTCAAAGTCTAGACCTTCTTCTCATTGATCTTCCATCTTATCTCCGTATAGAATGGGATGACTTAGGTAAATTGATTGTGTAAGTCATCTATTTCTTGAATTAGTGGGGGTTTCCTCGACTCTCTGGTCCATTTTTCTTCCTGTATTTCTCACCAAAACTCTTGAGAGTACATGGTGATGGAGGGGGTATTTTCACACTCAATAGAGTTGGGAACATATGCTTCTTATTGGTAGAAACTTCTGTTGATATATTTGATGTGTGTGAACACACTAGGACCATCGGGGCACTTTTTCCCCTCTTTAGGAGGTCTTTTTCCCCCAACTTGCATGTACACCTATAGCTCTAATGGGTTACTTATTTTTCTACATTCTAGTGGTAATACATTCAGTATTGTGTGTTGTGCTCCAAGCTTCTTCTTCTTCTTCCTTGTGTTGTTCGCGTGCTTCCACAAATGTCTTAACTCCAACAATTGGTATCAGAGCAGGTCATCACTTCATCTAGGGCATCGTCGATACCTCTCCGATTGTAGTCTTAGAATCACATGAAATTTGGTGAGCATACTCATGCTGAGCATACTCATGTTGAGCATACTCATGCTGAGCATACTCATGCTGAGCATACTCATGATGAGCATACTCAGGGTCCCAAAATCTCGATCTGCACTCGTTTTGGCCTCTAAATGCACTACCACAATGCTTGTGTAGGCTATTTTGTCTTTGCCAAAGATATATACAGGTTTTAGTTTGCCAATATAAGTGTCTCAAAGTCTGCTACAGGTCTAGTAGAACTCGTTTGGGTAGTTCTGTTCAAATTTTTCGGATACAGTCATTTTTCTGCATTAAGGTAATTTAGTCAAGGGCCATGGCTGAAAGCAGTGATGTTTTCTTTTGGCTGTTGAGGATAAGTTGAACGGTACCAAGTATCCATTGTGGGCTTACATGATACGTCATGTATTGGTCACAAAAGGACTATGGAATATTGTGCAAGGTGTTGAAAGACGTCGTGTTACACTTGTGAATATAGGTACTACAAATACAGGTACTGAAGCTGATGCAGATGGGGTCGAAGATGGTGATATTCTACAAATTCTTGCTCGTGCTGCCATTTTTGCTGCACCTATTATAGAGTAAATTTGTTGGGATGGGAGGCATGCTCTACATCGAAAACAGATTTTGCTAAGCTTGTGTAGGATGAAGAATGGGTGTTTACTACTGTTTGCAGTTTTGACCCATCTTCTCATGAGCAGTGCATGTCTCGAGTAGACTCAGATGTTTGGTACTTTGATAGTAGAGCAACCAAACATATTACCTCGCAGCACAATTTTTTCTCTTCATTCGGGCCTGCCCCTACAGGGAATACTGTCACATGCGCCAACAACTCCTCTTATCTTGCTATGGGAGTTGGTAAGATCATTCTGACTACTGCTGATGGTAGCTCTTTTACTTTGTTGGATGCTTTATTTGTACCAGGAATCAAGAAAAATTTGCTATCAGTTTTTGCATAAGCCAAGATTGGCTTGGTTGTGAAATTTGTTGATGAAAGATGTACAGTTCATGATCTATCAAATGGTGACATGATTATTGCTTCTGGTATTTTATGTTGTGGGCTGTATAAGCTCATAGACTATGAAATATCTATGAATGATTCGGCATGTGCAGTACATGATTCTCAGGCTATGTCAGATGCAAAGCTTTGGAGTGCATGCTTTGGTCATCTAAATTTTGCTAGTTTGCTACACCTACAGAAATCTGAGATGGTGTCCTCTTTGCCCAAACTTGAGGCACCCGAAAAAGATATCTATGAAGGCTGTATTTTGGTCAAAATGCAGCATTCCTCCTTTCCAAAAGATGGCTCAATTCGGGCTATGCAAAAAATTGTAGTTTGTACATAGTAATGTCTATGGTCCTATGCGCACTTTCTTCTGGAGACTATCTTTACTTCATGACTTTCATTGACGATTTTTCCATGCATGCATGGATATATCCACTCAAAGCAAAGTCGGAAGTGTTTATAAGCTTCAAAAGTTTTTGGTTTTGGCTAAAAATCTGTCAACATTTAAAATGGGCACCCTTCATTCTGATCAGGGGGGGGGGGGGCATATGTCTTCTGACTTTAATGCATGTCTGGCTGAACGTGGGATAAAACATCAATGTACAATGTTGTATACACCTAAACAGAATGGAGTTTCTGAAAAAATGAACAGATCACTCATGGACATGGCTAGGTGTATGGTCAAGAGTCAGGCTTTACCACATAGTTTCTGGCTTGAGGTTGTCATGTGTGCAGCATATGTACTTAACAAGTGTCCCAATAAAGCACTGCAGTCTATCACTCCGTATGAGGCTTGGCATGGTCGCAATCCATCTATTGCTCATCTGCGTGTTTTTAGTTGTCTAACATACGCATTAGTACATGAACAACATTATAGGTAACTAGATAAAGCAGTAAAATTTATTTTTGTTGGGTACAGTTTTGAAAGCAAAGGCTATCGTCTGTATCATCCATAGACTAAACACATTTTGGTTAGCCATGATGTTGTTTTTGTGGAAGATGCTAGTGAGCCTTTACTTTTATGTACTAAGGAGACATATGTTAGCTCCAAAGACATGTATGATACTTTTCTGCCTCTTTTTACAGGTGGACAGTCTAGTGTTGGTCCTAATGAGGCAACTTCTCAGCCTTTGCAGGTTTCATGTGATGATGTAGATCATTCTATTTGTGATGCAGATTTACATGATGCACTTGTTGATGAGAGAGCTGATATTGAGCAGGAAAAACTATGTCAAAATGGCTGGTGCAAACTTTGTGTGATAGCAAATTAGATGCACCTCTGTCATATCATACTCGTTTAGGCTCTGATAGTGCCTTTTTTGCAGCAGATTGCTATGTTATGGCTACGTCTAGTCTCTATGATGAGAATGAGCCTATTTCATTTGATGAAGCACAAAATTCAAAAATTTTGGATGGCTGCTATGCAATCTGAATATGATGCTATAATGAAGAATGGTACCTGGTGTGTCACATAATCATAGTAGGAGATCGTTGAACCACGCCTTAAGAGAGAGGATTAGGAAGTAATCCTCAACCATGGCTTTTGGGCCAAGTGGTTAGCCCATCCTGCTTCTAACAAGGAGGTTGTGAGTTCAGTTCCCAACATTGGTGTCAGAGCTTAGTTGAGAAATTGGGCAAGACGGAGGTTCATGCCTCATTTGTGGGGACTTGGAAAAAGTTTTTATCCATGGTGAGTGTGAAATTGGCCTTGGATGAATGCACATGGGCATTTGTGCACCCACGGAGGGAAAGATAGGTCCAAATTTGGTCCATGTGTTGGAGTTTGAGGTTGGTGGAAGCACTCATGCATGGAAAGTGGGTCCAAGAGTTAGAAGGGTCCACAAGTGAACATTGAGGACAATGCTCAGTCTAAGGGGGAAGGAATGTCACATAATCCTAGTAGGAGATGGTTGAACCATGCCTTGAGAGAGAGGCTTAGGAAGTAATCCTCAACCATGGCTTTTGGGGCAAGTGGTTAGCCCATCCTGCTCCTAAGCGGGAGGTTGTGAGTTCAATTCCCAACATGGTCTTTATGTGACTTGTCTCCTGGAAAGAAGGTAATTGGCACTAAGTGGGTATACAAGCTAAAGCATAATCCTGATGGAACATCTGACATGTATAAGGCCAGGCTTGTTACAAAGGGTTATGCACAGGAAAGAGGCATTGATTTTGATGAGACCTTTGCACCTACATTTTGTATGACTACTGTTCGTAGCATTTGTGCACTTGTAGCTCATCATGGTTGGAATGTACATCAGTTGGACATTAAAACAACATTTTTGAATGGTGACTTGCTTGAAGAAGTGTATGTTTTTCAGTCCTGTGGCTTTGTGCAGAAAGGGCATGAAAACCAGGTGTGCAAGTTAAAGAAGGCATTAGGTTTAAAGTAAGCACCACGTGCTTGGTATGAAAAGATACATGCCTATCTGATTGCACATGGTTTTGAGAACAGTCCAACTAAAATTGCCTTATGTGTTAAGCATGCTAATGATGTGCTTTTGATCATTATTGTGTATGTTGATGACATGCTACTCACTGGTCCTCATGACAAGCATATTGCTAATTTTGAAGTTGATTTCCATGCCTCATTTGAGATGTCTGATTTGGGGCATTTGCATCATTATTTGGGCATTCAATTTATGCAAGTTGATGGTGGAATGGATTTGTGTCAAAAATATATTGACACATTATTGCAGTGTTTTGGCCTTGAAGGTTGTAAGCCCATTGCCACTCCTATGGAGACAGGTTTACGATTGAGTCTTCATGATGTTGGAGATGCATTTAATGTTATTCTCTATCAGTAGGCAGTTGGATGCTTGATTTACTTATGCATTACTCGCCCAGATATTCAATTTGTTGTCTCATAGATGAGTAGGTTTATGCATTGCCTAGGCGTCAAGCATTGGCAGGCCATTAAGCGCATATTTTGCTACTTGAATGGTACTCGGCTACTTGGGTTGTTTTATCCCAAGGGGGGATTTCTACCACTAGATTTGCATGCTTTTTTTTACTCTAACTTGGCTGGTTGCTATGACACTCGTGTGTCCACTAGTGATTTTTGCTTCATGCTTGGTAGCTCATGCATATCTTGGTTGAGCAAGAAGCAGCTACTGTGGCCACTTCTAGTTGTGAGGCTGAGTATAGGGTAGCTTTCATAGTGACTGTTGAGTGTGTGTGGCTCAAACACCTTATGGCTGATTTGGGTGTTGGTTAGGGTTCGTCGCATCACTCCCAGGGGGGATTTGTTGATATATTTAGGTAGTAATGTGTCTGAACACACTAGGACCGTCGGAGCACTTTTTTTCCCTCTTTATGAGGTTTTTTTCCCTTGGCTTGTATATATGCCTATAGCCCTAATGAGTTACTTATCTTTGTACATTCTAGTGGTAATACATTTAGTATTGTGTGTTGTGCTCCAAGCTTCTTCTTCTTCTTCCTTGTGTTGTTCACGTGCTTTCGCAGACGTCTAACTCCAACAACTTTCTCTCTCATCACAAATGAAAGGAACCTCTTGTGGGATTGTAGTCTCTTACTTAGATCTCAACTACTCCAATCATTCTAGTATGCCTTGGAAATGTAGCTCTAGTTTGATGGAATTAGAGATATTGAAAAGTTGTGGGTTCAAACATAGATTGGGCTAGTTCCACCATCTTAACACATAGTTTTGTTCTTTCAATCTCTAAGTCCCCTCATGGTTAGATACTTTCCAATTTTCCTTCACTTGGTCCTACTTGAAGACAAGCCTAATCATCCTTGAACATCATGTCTAGTCTTCTAGGGTATGATTTGCTAGTACTGATCCTACTTTTGGGTGGTGGAAAAAACAAAAGTTGTGGTATGAAGTGATGGAGCATGTGGGGGGTTTAAGGTTGAAGGATTTTGAGAAGAGAGCTCTAAGATTTTCTCTTGGATCTCCTTGATGCTACCTTCTAACTCAACAAGCTTCTTGGTCCACTTTCTCTTGACCCTATCTCTAGTTTCTTTCCAAGCTCTAGCCTTCTTTTTACTAGGTTTGTCTAGCTCACTAGCTTTTATTTTCTTATCTTGGTTTGTGTTCTTAAGTTGTTTATTTATCTACCCTAAACTGAAGCAATATCTGCTAAGCCTCAATTGGCTCTATGTACTATGCCTAACACTTTTACTTGTACAATCTTTGAAGCATTGGCAAGGTTTTTTGTAAAATCTCAAATGAGATTTTATTTTCCATGATTCGAGAAATATATGTGAATCATGATGGATTGTGGTTGGCTTGGAGGTGGAGGGTGAGGACACCCATGAATGAAGTGATCTCCTTAGCATCTAAAACAATGACCTCTTAGAGTTTGTGTTTGTATTTGTCTCATATCTGGTCTTAGGTTCATATTCTTGTACATTACATTCATGTAATCAATCTCCCATGTGGATTCTGGTAGGGGGGCTTCATACTAATATGCCTTTATAATAGGTTGGCACACTATCTCTATGGTTGAGTCAAAACTAATGGCATTATGGTATCATTGTTTTTGATCAAGGGAGACATGGGCACCAAGGTTCTATCTTGGTTCTCCTGTGTTGATGTGTATTTGACTGAAGCTTCATTGGCATGAGGTGGTGATTGCTAACCTATAACATATCAGGGTCTCTATTATGGCTAGTACTATTGCTGATAATTAGGTTGAGACCTATAGAGTTGTTGGTGTTGGCATGTTGGAGGATATTGGTTTTGATGTCTATAGGGATGTTGGTATGTCTTCCTAATTTCTTGCTTCTTGTAAGGAAAATCTTGAGCTAGGTGGTTGGTGTACTTCCTCTTAATGGTGCATTGATAAGATACTTGGCATTTCATAGCTTGTGTTTGCATGGGGTAAGCATTTGCCATGTGATCTCCTCCATAAGTATAACAACACTTTACTATGGTTAGTCTTTGGGCTTGCCTATTCTGGAAGTTTCCTGTTAGGTTTTGAGCTACCAATTCTATTACCTCCTCTACTAAAGAAGAAAATTTGGAAATGGTGCTAGCCAAATAGTCTGATCCTTTATAGAGCTTGGAAAGCTTTAATTCTTCTCTTAACGTGTTCTCAGTATCAATACACATTTGGACACACTGATCTAAGGTATTTTTCTCAATATCAATACACATTTGGACACACTGATCTAAAGTATACATATGACCCATGTTTTCCACTAAGCAAACCATCTAGGGAACAAAGAAACTTGATTTGCTTGGGTAGGCAGTTTAGAGATGGGGCATTGTTCAATATACTAGTTGAACCTATCTCTTGCTAATGTCATTGTCTCTTGGGGTGAATCAATGACAATATGTTGTGTCTAATCCCATTCTTCAAGAACTCCGTATGGAAGGCTTCCAACAATTGAGCTATCTCAAAGTAGATGAATCTATTCAATGGATGAAACCAAGCAAGGGTTGTGCCTTTCAAGGTTAATCCAAAGACTTCAAACAGAGTAATTTTACCAAGAAAAACAAGCCATATTGTATTTGCATGGAATATCGCAAGTTGAATGTGGCTGCAGTGCCTTATCCTTTTTTTTTATCTTTCTTAGACATAATGTTAAACGAAGAAGCTGTTGGGAAATGTATTCCTTTTTTGATGGATTTACCAGATACAACCAAGTGAAAATGGTAGAAGTTATATACCAAAGACAACATCCATCACTAACTGGGGTGTTTTAGCCTATATGTTCATGTGGTTTGGACTATGGAATGCACAAAGCACCTTCCAACACTACAGTTAGAAAATATTTTCTGTGTATTTAATTGATTTTGTGTGTATATTTTTGGATGGGCTACAATAGCATTTGGAACATTTATGGCTTTTCTTGTCTCCCTGTCTTTGAGTCAGACTTTTGTTTAATCCAGCAAGTTCTCTCTTTGTTGTCAAGTGTGAAAAGCTTTTGGGGCACATTCTTTCCATGGATGATATTGCTATTAATCCAGACGAAGTCAATGATGTGTTGCAAGCATCTATATCTCAAATTTTGAAAGAAGTACTTTGTTTCTTAGGAAAAATTTGTTGAAATGGTCCTCATCTCAGATGTTCAGCAAAAATCCCAATTGCACTAAATAAATTGGCTCATATGCACCCAAAGGAATTACAATGGACTCCAAACTATGATTTGGTATTCTAGAAATTGAAGACTTTGTTGACACAAGCCCTTATTTTACAAGCACTAAGTTGAAACCAACTTTTCCATGTTTTTGTGGATGCATCTGATATTGCCATCAGCAATGTATTGATGCAAAGGCCAACCGTACTTGGTTTTGGCCCATTTATTATGCCAGTAGTAGATTAGCTCAGGTAGAAAAAAACTCCTCAATAACAAAAAGAGAATGTTTCGAATTTATATTTTCTATTAAGAAAATCATATCAAATTTCAAGTACCATTAGTTGCTACAAAAGATTGTAATTTTTCTCTCACAAACTTGGGAGGCAAGCAACCATCTATGACAATAAAAGATTTCAAGTTCCACCCATATCGGACCTAAAAATGGGAGATGATGAAAAGAAAAATCAAAATAAAGCAAATTGAATGACATTGAATTATGACAAACCAAAAGAATCGGATCGAAGAACATTGTTTTTTTTTTAATGGAGGTTCGCCCGAGGCCTACTCCTCCAGGCTTTAACTTTGAAATTGCAACTGTACAAGGAAGGGCATAGTACCCATGGGACCCCCCTTATCCCACAAGAACAGGAGTTCACATAGCTGGGTTGAACTGCGATCATAACTACCACGGGGCAGGACAAATGATGACACATGAGCCACAAGATACAATTTTCCATGTTCAACATGTCCCTTACATGGTGCCGGTGAGCATTGAACCCTCGCCTCCATCTCCAGATATGAGAGGCCCAACCACCCAGACAAGCAGCTTGGGAAGTTGTTCCTTTGCGAACAAGGAGAAGCAACTCAATGTGACGATTAAGACTGTAGTAATTAAGTCATAATGAGGATGACGAGTGCAAACAAACAACGCAATGGAAAAAACGGATAGAATAGCATCATGATAATGGAATCTGGCAGATCTCCTAAAATACTCTGCCCGTCTCATGGTCTTAGATTCACAGTGGAGACACTCAACCTATAGAATAAGCATTTCACTATTTGGCGCGCGTTCTATTCATATATTCAGAAATCTAAGCTCAAGGTGGGAGGCTAGGTGATTTATTGTTATGACCTTCAGGATCCTCCGTGCTGGACAAGACAAGACAAGACAAGACACAAGCCATATTCACAAACAATAGAAGGGCGGACATCCGACTCACCTCCCAGCCATAGAGCCAATACGGGCTCAACCCCGAGCCTGGGAGCCGGCAGCCAAGTGGGCAGCCACCTCCAAGGGACTGGAGCCCCATACCACCAGCCCCCCACCAATATGGGTGACGAGGCTCTGCCAAAGGGCCAAGAGTTCAAGTGCCTCACGCAGGAGATATCTCACAAATGAGCCCATGAATTTTATTTATAGGCTCAAATAAGGAGGTGGCTCAGTTCACACTAGTCAGCCACTTCATATTTGGTCGGACACTTAACTACAAGTGCCCGTCCAGTTGTCCTTTAATTTTGGGAATGTAACATTTACCTAGGCAAACGTTTGATGACAGAAGCTAGAGGGTGGCACCTAAGCTTAGAAAGGGGAGTGCCAGCAGTCTCATGTTGGTTTCATTTTTCAATTGATTTTCCCTGAGTCCGAACTACCCCCGGTAAACACTCATCTTGTTTTAAATATTTCATTCAATAGTCTTTCCAAGCACAACAGCGAGAAGTTCCCAGACTAAGAGGCAGAAGACCCGAGAGTCCTAATGTGCTGTAGCCCCAGAGGAAAGAAGTCAGCCCGTTGATGGCAAGGAGAGAGCAAGGCATGCAAGTTTCTCACAGAGACATGATGAGGGGAAGCAACTGATGGACGAGTCCCATCCAGGTTCTAGTGCTGAGGAGCCAATTGACCTCGATAGGCAATGGGAAGATATGGCACTTGAGGAAGCAGCAACTAAAATGAGAAAGGAGGACGAAGCTGTTGAGAATAAGAAGCACGACCAAGAGTTGTATGACAGGAAATATGTCGAGTATATGCAATAGATGCTTGAAGACAAGCACCAATTCATAAAAAAAAGAAGGCCTTTGGATGTAAAGCCGCAACAGGCAAGGGCTGCAGGAACCAACTGGCCAGGAGGATGTCTAGATAGTAGAGACCCTCTTGGAAATGGACACCAGAGGAAGAAATAAGCACGTGCACCACCCCGGCCTGCCTTCAACCACATAAGGAGATCCAACCAATACCAGTGGGATTTGAAGTATCCGATGAGCTTCTATGTCCAAAATTTACTACCAACGTTTTGGACCTGGACCGTACTCAAGGTTCGGAGAGAGTAAACCTCCCACATGTCTATCCTACCAACCTCCCCTACCCATGGCTGCATCCAAAGTGGGAATCAAATAGTGCTAATGTGGCCCGCATGCTTGCCATCTCAGCTTGCAAGATGCACACATTAGAAGCTAATTATGGTGAAGCCCTTCTTGCTATGGACACTGCTCGTGCGAATATGGAGAAAACTTTTACCTACTACTGGGAGGAAGTGATATAGAGATGGGAGAAGTCGAAGAAGGAGATGGAGAAGAAGATGTAGAGGATCCAAGAGGCCAATATCGAACCGAGCTGGATAATCAGAAGCTAGCTCATGAGGTTACCGATGTGAGGAAAGGGATGTATGACTAGTATGGCAAATACCAGGAAATAAAAATTGAATTTTGATTCAGTGTAGTCTCTAGCAGTCAAGCCTATAGATTTAGGCCAAGATCCAAACCTTGGAAGCGGAGGTTAGTAGGTTGGCAACAAGATTCGTGCGGTCACCCGAGAAACTCTGGGGAACTCTGTTGAGTCTGAAACTGCCCGAGTGGAATTGAAGGAGACACTGGCGAGCAGGGGCAAGGAACTCTAGAAGTACGAGGAAAATGTTTTGCTAACAATGCAAACTGCAGCCAAGGCTGAAGTGCAAAAGGAAGCTGCAAATTTATGGCATCAACTCACAGATCTGAAGAACAACTAAATGGAGTTATATGGTCAGATGTAGAACGAGCTCCTATGGGCCAAAGCACTGGAAGCATCTTGGAATTCCCGGATTGCAGATGATGAAACTGTGGTGGATCCAAAAACATTCCAGGACCAGATTGAGAAGCCAAGGATGTTCTGTAAGAGATCTGGAATCAATGCATTACTAACTGGGAGCATGTCATGCAACCGTCAGAAAAGTTTGAGTAAAAGACTCTAGATGGAATCTTTGTGGGTTCAAGTCCACCATGCATGGTATCGTTAGAGTGTTGGATGGCGATTGTAATTTATTTGTATATATATTTTTATCCGGGAGACCTCATTCTTTGTAATAACCCGTGGCAGATAGGTAACTGAATTAAGATTTGTAAAGTTGTGCCTTATCAATGAAAGGATGTACCCATACCTTTTCATAGTTTATGAATATCATTTGCTCAAAGAGGTATTTAACCCCGCCTTTTTGTAATTAGGAAGAAACTCTGCTGAAACTAGTGACTATCCAACCCAGAGTGCATATAGAAGAATCTGGAGGATTGAGCGTATGTACTTTATGCAGTGTTGTCTGGTAACCATCAATAATACAATTAACATCTTTCTTGCAATTATTGTTTATTATTTGTAGTGTTACAATTTAAGCAAAAACTTATGGCGAAAGTAGTATGTGGTATTAAGTATTCAGCATATTTGTCTATGAGGGTAATTGATGATGATGATTATGTGATTAGAGTCATTAGAGTGAAGTCTATAGAGTAACATAGAGTAAGTGCAAAGCAATACTCTCTGCATTGGGATCTCAAAGAATATAGAACGAAGTAGAAATGTAACACTCGTTGGAGTAATCTGGTGAGATTACCCGCTTTGGAACCCCTAGTGTTCGGTGAAGTTTTAGGACTAAATTGGATGCTAACACACTGGCATGATTCAGCGGACAGAAGCCAACCAAATTCTTGCATTCAATGTAATAAAAGTGAAAGAGTCGCATAAAGTAGACTCTAATCAAGCTTCCAACTGGTTGATGTCCTTCAAGCCAAATGGGAAGTAAAATGCTTCACCTCTTACAATTGGTTCCTCCAAGCTTGTCAATTTCTTATCTGCTTCAAGGATTCTTCCAACGTTAGAAAATCCCCTTCATTTCCTCTAATGCTCTGGCAAGGAGGCAATAAAAGATGTGATAGCCTCAAAATAATGGAAAAACCACTAGGATCCAATGGAGGGTGGTTGTCCTCTGCTGTTAGATACCAGAAAATACACAAAGGGGGCATATAGCTAGAAGGTGATGATGCTTAAGAGAATCCTTTATCTCACAAGATGCCTGGCAAGGGTTGCTGACAGATCCCATCGATATCCTTTATGGTAAAGACACTGACTGGACATCTCTGGGACGAACCAGAATTATCTGAATCTAGAGAAAATGTTGATAAGACATCAAGTGCCCCCCCATCAAGTAGCTTGTCAGCTATCCTTAGATGAAGAACCAAAACTACAAAAACTACCATGTTTAGATACTATAGACATTTGTAACGCACCAGAATAGCCTGTAGCTTGTTTAAGAAGCCCGCTCTGGTAATTCTAATGTCCTTAAAGAGACCTTGTGATCTTCTTCATGCTCCTCTTATGTAATGACATTTTGCATTTTGTTTAATTTTCCTTCTACAGAACTAAAAAAACTTTGTAGAAGCTATAAAAAAATAAGAATAAATGAATAAGTAGTAGAAAAAGCAGAGGAAGAAAATCAGGGAATAAATTAGTCCCCAAACAAGATGCAGATGATTTTCATTGTGGCCACAAGCACCACACGTGGATATGAACTTAGTCCACATTGATCATAAGGAATACTTATAGCCTTGAACATTAGCTAATGCTCCAAAATCAGCAAGTTCCCACGATTGGAGACTGGAACCGCAAAGAGGTGCACGTAAATTAGTCTGTCGAAGAACCAATTTAGATGAATGTGAAATGCAAAATTAAAGTCATCACCCAAAGCCCAAACGCAATGAAAATCAGCATTAAAATATGAACTCATAGATAATACTAATGACATTCCATTGAAATCACAACGGCTCTAAAAGAGGGAAATACAACTGGGTGCAAGTATATGTTCTTAGAGGGTAGACATGATAATTGGCATTCCTCTGATTGCGGATTAATCAATCATCATATACGATTCAAATGCATCCTGTAATCATGTGAACCACCTTCGAAAATGCATGAGACAGATTCTGGGAAATTTAAATTTTATACATGTCCGAATGCCTTTCCACACTGCTTTGCATGGGAAAGATATATTCTTCCGAGTTGATAATTGACCTTTGATTTACGTGTATAGCTATATAGTGCTCACTAAAATTATTCAATAATCCCTGTAATACATATAAAAGATAATCTACCATCATGATTTGAGCTGTAGCACCTGCACATTTAAAACTGTAACACATGGAACGTTCAATACCTTTGGAGTCATCCTGAAATGGTTAAGTTTTAACAAGGAATTGAACAGGCATCCGAAAAAGAAAGAGTGAGAAAATGAAAATGAAAATGAACATATTAACGTCCGTTAGAGGACTAAATGACATAGGAGACAAAGAAGTTACAAGCTGTGAATCTGATACAATGTTTCTGTGTTGAAAAATACTAAAAAAGAGCCTGAAAACCTAGAATTGAGTATAGTATTACATCCAAGCATCAGCCTACATAGGATTGCCTCCAGTCATCCCTTAACTTTATTTTGTTTAATATATTCAGAAGAAGGGAAGAAAGCTATCACCAAAAAAAAGGGTAAACCAATTCAAGTTACCTTCAATGACATATGAGGGAAGCATTCCCAATACAATATGAGAGTTTAAAATAAACAACTGCTGTACATTGTTGAAATAGTGGCACATGCAAATTAAATTAGTCCACTACGATGATGGTCAAACTAATAGAGTCTAATCAAAAGGTTTTTAACATCCTATGTATTGGTACGTCGGACTCGGGAGGGCCAAGCATAAGGGGTTCCTCTGCTCAAAAGGGAACGCCCAAGTCCTAGATTATGTGACCTACCTTGCCCTGCTCCGTTTCGTATTTACAGTATCGTAGTTGGAAGAACCACTGATGGCCAGTTCTGCTAGGCATGATACCACAGCCACGACGCCAATAAAACTGAAAAGTGGGCTTGAAATCATTCTCTGTACTGATGTCCTTATCCACATGTACCCCTTTCCTGTGTTATGTGCCTCTACTGCCTCTTCAGAAGGCGCACCTTCATTTCTCAACTCTTTAAGGGCATCTGGATGCGTGTTGACAGGGTCCATACTGCCGGACAATGTATGGATGCTTTCTGCATCAGCCAACCCCTCATTCTGATTGCTTTCTGTCAGCAAAACTTCACCGTCTGCGTCCTCTGATAGAGTGGTATTATTGCTGATTGTGCCTGGTTCTTGTGCAGTAACGTGTCGCATATTTCTTATCCTTTTACTCTCTTCATATTCCGCGTCATCTGTTGGTAGCTCATGTCTGCATACTGGACATGAATTCCTTATGTCAAGCCATGGAAAAATACACTCGCCATGAAAAAGATGCGAGCAAGGTAGCTGTATGGCAGGTTCATTGAGAGCAACAGCATCCTTGCAGACACCACATGATGCAGAACCGGCATCATGATGTTGCTGTTGAACAATTACCGTCGGGAGGCTTTTTACTATAGACTCGGCTGCAGGTGGCGCCCCCCTTCTTGTGTTATCAGAGTCAAAGGACTCCTGAAGAAGAGCTTCAAACTCATGTTCATCAACGTAATCTCCTGGATTTCCTACCCAAGTCGCGGATTCACGATAGTCTGGATTAACGTGCTCTGCATCAGCAGACATGCTTCCTCTTGATGAATGCGATTCCACGTATTCGAACTCCAGATGTTTCAGGGTCTGCTACCGTGGAATAACGCAAGGCATCTGCTGATCTTATCCGCATTAATTCCCAATCCGCGTTTATTCCATGTCCCTATTTTTGAGTTTTCGCGCCGCAAAAATTGGGAGCTTTTTGTTGATTGGCTTCACAAGATAATTCAAATTTTCTCTTTTTTCTTTTTCAAAAAGGAAGTTCGGCAATAGCTACTCTATTGAACTTTAATTAATAAAAAAAACAACTCTATAATTGAACGGGCCTAACTCCCATGGACCCCCTGAATCCCACAAAGCAGAGGCTGCTTAAAACTTGCTAGAAAACTTTACAAAGAAGATTGATAACCCTTTCGTCCCCCTCATGATGGTGTAAGACAATAGTTACGCAATATAACACAGGAGCAATAGCAGAGAAGATAACAGATATAGGAGAATCTCAACAATTTTCTACTAGCAGCAAGTACAAAGATGATGGCGTTGTCCATCCGTGCGCTCTCAAGGTAGAGCTTAAATGGTGATCCAGACAACTCTAAATAGGGAGATACAAGGTAGAGGTATGCTGACTCAACTCTGTGTCTTAGGTAGTGCAGAAGTCATGTATATATAGGATCATGAGTGGCCTACCATGGACGGCTATACATGGACGGTAGAGCGTGGGCGGCCACCGCCCGCGTAATTGCCATACACGGCTTAGACTGGTTGAACCGACCTAACAAATATAAATGATTTCTGACTCCGACAGAAAATATTCCATGGAATATTCCCTTTACCGTCGCGTCGGGGGCGCTGCCCCCGGACCCCACAATTGGGGACCCTGGTAACTCCATTTCCTTATAATACCTTACATGGTCCAATATGACCTTCATCCAACATTCAAGTTGGGATTCCCATCAATTGGGTAATGCACGCTTGGCTTCTCCTCATAAAGGGAGCCTTACAGAATGTGCATACAATCATGAGGGGTAGACATTGATCATATACTAACACCCCCCCTCAATGTTTACCGATGATAAATCAAGTAGGTCTCGGTCCTATGCCCATCTGTTGAAGATGCTTGTTGAGCTGCTCTCTTCCAAGTGCTTTAGTGAATATGTCAGCACAATTTGCCTCTGTTGGGCAATATTCTAGCTCCACAATTTCATCTTCAATTAGCTCACGAATGTAATGGTACTGTACTTCTATGTGCTTGGTGCGAGCATGAAATACTGGGTTCTTTGCAATAGCCATACAACTTTGATTATCACACTTGAGTACAGTTGGCATATTTGATGGAAAGCCTAGATCTGCAAGAATTCTCCTTAACCAGACTGCCTCACAAGAAGCAAAACAAGCTGCTTTGTACTCTGCTTCAGTGGAGGAGAGTGCAAGAGTTGGTTGCTTCCTACTTACCCAAGAAAATATTCCTGAACCAAGTGAGAAACAATATCCAGAAACTGATTTTCTAGAATCACAATCTCCAGCCCAATCTGAATCACAATATCCTTGGAGTGTATCACCTGTGGTATTCAAAATACCAAAATCCAAGGTTCCTGCAATGTACCTTAGAATTCGCATTCCAGCATTCCAGTTACTCTCCTTAGGTTTGTTGGAAAACCTGCTTAACACTCCAATAGCATAGCAAATGTCTGGTCTAGTGTTGCACAGAAAAATAAGACTTCCAATGAGCTTCCTATACTTCTTAGCATCTACATCAGGCATGTTATCATCCATAGATAGCTTATGATTTACCTCCATAGGTGTGCTAGTTGGTTTGCAGTCCATCATTCCAAATGCCTTGAGAATTTCTTTGGAATATTTTTGTTGTGAGATGAAAATGCCATCCTTCCTTTGCCATACTTCAATTCCCAGACAATAATGGAGTAGACCTAAGTCTGTCATTTCAAACTCAGTTCCCAAGCTGATCCGAGTTTGATTGATGAGTTCCTGATGATCTCCTGTAATGATCAAATCATCTACATATACAATGACAACAACTAGCTTGCTATCCCTTTTTGTTACATACAAGTTAGCATCAGAAGTACTTCTTTCAAAACCCATATTTTTGAAAAAATGATCTATTCGTTGGTACCAAGCTCGTGGAGCTTGTTTAAGTCTATACAAAGCTTTCTTCAACCTGCAAACTTTATTTTCTGAATTGGGCACCTCAAAACCTGGTGGTTGAGATACATATACCTCCTCCTTGAGGTGACCATTCAAAAATGCAGATTTGACATCCATCTGGAAAATAGGCCAGGACTTTTGTGCAACTACTGCAAGTACCGTCCGAATAGTTGTCATGCGTGCTGTTGGTGCAAAAGTTTCTTGAACATCAAATCCTTCAATCTATGAAAAACCCTGTGCAACTAATCGTGCCTTATACTTTTCTAATGTTCCATCAGCTTTATACTTAGCTTTCCAAATCCATTTAGTACCTATTACCTTCTTCTTTGGCGGCAAGTCGATTAGATCCCATGTATCATTTTTGAGTATACTATCATACTCAGACTGCATTGCCGCTCTCCAACCTGGATCATCAATGGCTTCTTCAATGGTCGTAGGTTCCTTTATCAAACCCATGATATCTGCCATTAGAGCCATGTTAACAATGTGTTCTGAGGCTCTGCTTTGCTCCTCTATTCTCTTTGATCTTCGTAATCCATCCGATGATGATTCTGGTACATCTACATGTGGATTGTGATCATCAAAGAGCTGTTGTGCCCACTTCGGTAGTGGCTTACGCTGTGAAGCTACAACTGGTTGGCTTTTTATTGAGGAAATTTCTCCATCAGATGTTTCCTCCTCCTCAACTTTAACCTGTCTTTTGATAGGCACAAGGTGAGATATTTCTCCGTTTGATGAGATAGTAGATTTACCTTTATCTTCTACTAAGTGTGGTCGTTCATCAAACACCACATCTCGGCTGACAAAAATCTTCCTTGCCTCAGGATCCCATAACCTATATGCTTTAGACTCTTCACTATATCCTAGGAAGACACACTTTTTGCTTTTTGAATCCAACTTTGATCTTGTTGAATCAGGAATATGTGCATAACAGAAACAACCAAAAATTCTGAAATGCAAAACTGAAGGCTTTTAACCAGAATATGCTTCTTGAGGAGTCATCCCCTTCAGTGCTTTTGTGTAGCTTCGATTGAGGATGTAGACTGCTGTATTGACTGCTTCTGCCCAGAATGAATCAGGCATGTCTTGAGCCTTCAACATACAACGAGCCATTTCAACTACTGTCCTGTTCCTGCGCTCAACAACGCCATTTTGTTGGGGTGTATGAGCTGTGGTAAGTTGCCTTTTCACACCATGCTCCTTACAGTAATTGTTGAATTCTGTTGACAAGAATTCACCTTCTCTATCTGTTCTAAATTTCTTCAGTTTCCTTCCTGATTCATTTTCTACATACTTATGCCACGTTTTAAATTTTTCAAAAGCATCAGCCTTCTCTCGAATGAAATAAACCCACATCTTTCTACTATAATCGTCGACTAACAGCAAGAAGTAGAAAGATCCTCCTAAAGCAGGTGTAGACATTTTACCGCAGAGATCAGCATGTACCAACTCTAGAGGAGCTTGAGATTGATTGCTGGTCTCTCTTGGAAACGCCTTTCGTTGTTGCTTGCCCATCATACAAGCTTCACAAGGTTCCTGCAACTCTGAAAATGCAGGCAAATGAGCAACCATCCCTGTTCGTTGCATCTCCTTCAAAACTGCAAATCCGAGATGCCCAAATCGTTGGTGCCATAACCTGCTTACATCTTTATCTTCTGTAGCAGTTAAAGCACTTAACTCATACAAGTTATCCCGTCGTATGCCTTTACCTACAACATTACCTGATGAATCCATGATTTCCGCACCACTCTTATTGAAGTGAACTTCGAGTCCACGATCTGTTATTGCAGAAACTGACAACAAATTTCTTTTGAGTGTAGGTACATAGAGAACATCGGATAACTTTTTCTCAACACCTGGAGAAGTGATAAAAGAGATGGTTCCAGTTCCTTCAGCTGGACACTTGGAGTCATTTCCCACCACTACATTGATGGATTCCCGCAGAGGCACTAGGGAACTATACCAATCCTTTTTACTAGTCATATGGCGAGAAGGTCCACTATCTAAAATCCATGGCTCATCAACACGAGCTTGAGCAGATGAACATACCTCTTCAATAGCTACCCAAAGTTCCAGCTCTGTGTTGTTTGCAGACTCTTTGTTCTTCCATGATGATTTTACAGTCCCATTCCGTTCATCAGCTTGCTTCTTTCTACAATCCTTGATGGCATGGCCTTTCTTTTCACAATAGAAGCAACTTCCTGTGAACTTTTTCTTCTTTGGCTTCTTCTTTGATCCCTCTGAAGAGCCTTTACCTTTTGCATTTGCTGAGAATGCAGCATCAGTTGTACTTTGCCGATTCTTCAGCCGCATCTCTTCTTCTAAAAGCATGGCACAAAACTCTTCAAATGTAAGAGGAGTTGGCCTTACCTGAGTGTTAAGGGCTGTTACTAATCCATCATACTTTGCCGGAAGAACACGTACAGATCTTCGAGCCAGCTCTTATGGTGTTATAATAACACCAACTGCAGCCAATTGATCTTGAAGATGCTTTATCCGTTTGATAAAATCTTCAACCTTTTCAGAATCAGAATGCTTTTCATTTGCCAACTGATTTTCTAAATTCTGTATCCTAGTGTGGTTCTTGGTCTCATATTGTCGAGCCAATATGCCCCAAGCCTCATGTGCTTTAGTAGTATGCTGAACTAAAGTAAGCACAGAATCACTTACACTAGTGACAATCGCACATAATGCATCAGCATTCCGCCTCTTCCAAGCTTGTAGAAGATCTGGATCTGGCTGAATCATCAATCTGGAATTTGCTGGATCTTCAACTGGTATAGGCTCTGGATCCAATCCCATCGGTCCCATGACAGTGTCAAGTAATTCATAGGAGTCCAAAATTGCAGAAATTTTGAACTTCCAGAGTGTATAGTTGATTCCATCCAGCTTCCCTTCAGTGAATGCAGGTGGACGAATTCGAATAGGTGCAGCATTAACATTAGCTGAAGCACCAAGACTAGTGTTCGACGATGAAGCCATCATGTAATCACTCGAATAATCTACTGATATTCTAGTCTGCTAGTAGGCTAAAATAATGATACTTCTCAAGCTATTCGAACCCTTCAGCTCTGATACCATGTAAGACAATAGTTACGCAATATAACACAGGAGCAATAGCAGAGAAGATAACAGATATAGGAGAATCTCAACAATTTTCTACTAGCAGCAAGTACAAAGATGATGGCGTTGTCCACCCGTGCGCTCTCAAGGTAGAGCTTAAATGGTGATCTAGACAACTCTAGATAGGGAGATACAAGGTAGAGGTATGCTGGCTCAACTCTGTGTCTTAGGTAGTGCAGAAGTCATGTATATATAGGATCATGAGTGGCCTGCCATGGACGGCTATACATGGACGGTAGAGCGTGGGCGGCCACCGCCCGCGTAATTGCCATACACGGCTTAGACTGGTTGAACCGACCTAAAAAATATAAATGATTTCTGACTCCGACAGGGAATATTCCATGGACCCCCAAGTCGGGGCTGCTCACTACTGCCCCGGACCCCACAATTAGGGACCCTGGTAACTCCCTTTCCTTATAATACCTTACATGGTCCAATATGACCTTCATCCAACATTCAAGTTGGGATTCCCATCAATTGGGTAATGCACGCTTGGCTTCTCCTCATAAAGGGGGCCTTACAGAATGTGCATACAATCATGAGGGGTAGACATTGATCATATACTAACAGATGGACCCATATACTTGTAATCCTCTTGCTCTCTAGGAAAATCACTCTATAATGTCGAAAAGGCGAGGCCTTCTTACAATTGGAAATTCTTTTGACTAAAAAGAAAAGACAGTTTTGATCGACCATTCTTTAGGACGTCTACCAAAGTTGGCAATGCACCTCTCTTTCTAGATCTTTGAGAGGATCTCACCTCTTATAGCATTCCACAATGCTGAGGAAGAGTTGATTGCTTCACCCAATAACGCTTGCCTTCCAATTGATTTGTGTGGAGAATGAGTTCTCCTATGCGCAACGGAAGTGTGTAGTGAGCCCTTGTATGTCCAACACTTGCACAAACATCTGCACCTTAGATAGCTTGCTGCTCTCAATACAAAACTCAAATGGACTTGAGACTTTAGTCAATCAAAGTAGACAAAGAGAGCTTTCTAACAAGCTATAAATGACTTAATTTGGACAAGTTTTGATTAGGAAACACAACTGTCAAAGATGAACTACCTGTCCACACAGGTATGCTGAAGAACTGAGCTTCACTCTCGGACTAATAGCTCTCTGAATATATATCCTTTGAGAAAGATATTTAGTACAGAGAAAGTAGACACAAGTAGCTTTCCAACAAGCTAAAAATCAAGTAATTTGGATGCGTTTTGATCAAGAAACTCAACTCACCAAGATAGACCACCTGCACACATAAGTACACTATAAATCTGGACTTTACTATCTGACAGATATCTCACAGAATATAAATGATCTCAATGAGATGTTTGAGACAGTGAAATAGATGCCAAGATCTTTCCAACAAGACAAAAATCACGCATTTTGGATATGTTTTGGTCAGGAAACTTAACCGACCAAAATAGACTACCTATCTACACAGGTATACTGAAAAACTAGACTTCACTATTTCACTAATATCTCACAGACTACATAATCTTTCAAAGAGATATTTGATATGTAGAAAGTACACAAGATAAGCTTTCCAATGAGTGCTTAAACGCACAAAATGGTTATATATGCACTGAGATATGAGCTCTGCAACAAAGCTATGTACAAACTGACGTGCGGCTGGAAGGAGTCTAAGGGAAAGCCAAAATGACAAAATGGCTAGATCCGACTACTGGGAGCTCTTGCCTCTTTCTCTCCTTGTTTTTAATGTGCTTCCACTTCACTTTTATAACCAATGAGCATGTGAAGAAGTTTGTGCCTTCTTCTTAACTCACCACTTTCTCCACTACATGCTACTAACTACAAGGCAAGATATTGTATCTCTTACTCATCATGAATTTTGACTAGACTTTTTCTTTTATGATTTTTTCCTTTTTTCCTTCACTTTTTCTTTATCTTTATATTTGGTAAATTTATCCAAGCATGGCTCATATGAAAATGAGCTTGTACATTTATCTTCAACACTCCCCCTCAAGCTCATTTGGGAGTTATCTTCGTCCATGTCCTTCAAATTTATCACGTCCTTGAAACCTTTGAGTTTAGAAGCATCCAAGAACTTTGTAAACATATCTGCAACCTGCTCTAAGGTTCTGATGAACTTTACCTCCACATCTTTGCTTAGCACCTTCTCCCTTACATAGTTGTAGTGGACCTCTATGTGCTTGCTCCTTGCATGAAACATAGGATTGCTTGCCAAGTAGATACTTGACATGTTATCACCATATATAGGGATGGTTCCAACTTGCACTCCAAGATCAGCCAAAAGCTTTTTAATCCACATTGCTTCACATGTGGCAAATGCTAGTCCTCTATATTCAACCTCCATGGATGAAAGTACAACAGTTGGTTGTTTCTTTGAGCTCCACGTGATAGGTTTGCTTCCTATCATGAACACATAACCTGAGGTTGATCTTCTATCTTCCTTTGAGCCTGCCCAATCAGCATCACTAAAGCCTTTGACCTGCAGTTCTTCATCAAACTTGTAAAACAAAGCATGATTAACTGTATGCTTTATGTATCTCAATACTCTCTTGGCTGAATTTAAGTGTTCACTTGTCGGGGCTTGCATAAACTGAGAAAGTACACCGACAACATAAGATAAATCAGGTCTTGTAATGTTTGCATAGATCAATGATCCTACAATGCTTCTGTATGTCGTAACATCTTCCAATGGTTCTCCATCATTTGAACAAAGCTTTGTATTTGTTTCCATGGGTTGAGTGAGTGGTTTGCATTCACTCATTCCAAATCTGAAAAGAACATCCAACAAGTACTTCCTTTGCATCAAGTAGATGCCACTCTTTCCATAAACAACTTCAATTCCTAAAAAATATTTTAGCTCTCCAAGATCTGAAATTATAAACTCTTTACCAAGCTTCCTTTTGATATCTTTAATCCCTGTAACATCATTTCTTGTTATGATGAGGTCATCAACATATATGCAAATGTATACCTCTCTATTTTCTTCCTTCTTCATGTACAATGAAGGATCTGCACTACTTGGGTTGTATCCACACTTAGTTAGATGCTCTACCAATCTTTGATTCCATGCTCTTGGTGCTTGCTTAAAGCCATAAAGTGCCTTCTTCAACCTGCAAACAAAATCTGGATGGTTTTCATCTTCAAATCCAACCGGTTGACTCATGTATACCTCTTCTTGTAGTTCTCCATTGAGAAAGGCATTTTTGATGTCGACTTGATATAATGGCCATCTCCTTGAAGCACCAATTGCTATTAAGGTTCGGATAGTTCCCATCTTTGCAACAGGGCTGAAAACTTCATCATAATCTATACCTTGTGTTTGTTTAAATCCTTTGGCAACTAATCTAGCTTTATATCTAGCTAGAGAACCATCAGCATTCCTCTTTACTTTAAACACCCATTTGTTTGGAACAATCTTCATACCTTCTTTCTTTGGCACTAGCTCCCATGTGTGATTAGCTTTGAGAGCTTTGATCTCCTCTTTCATAGCTTGCTTCCATTCCTTTTGTGTGCAAGCTTCTTCATATGTCTCAGGCTCTTTGTCTTTGATAACCTGCATCATGTATGCAAAATGTGTCGCCATAAAACTATCATAACTCAACCTTTTAGTTGGATACCTTGTCCTTGAAGATCTTCTTTCATTGCCTTTAGAAAGTTGCTTCTTTAACCTATTCAACTTTACCATCGGAGTGATCACCTCTTCATATTCTTCTTCACTTGCATCTTCCTCACTGTTTGGAGTAGCACTTGCCTCTTTGGCTCTACTATGAGCTGAATTTGGAGACAAAGAATGACTCCCCCTCCATGTTGAACATTCTTCATTTGATGTAGATGCGTCTGGACCTGAAGCCTTTGTGCTTGATTGTTGAACTTCTTTTTGATTTGTTCCTGCATAATCATCACAATCTTCTTCAAGAATCTTTTCCTTTCCTTTAACTTCATACCATGGTCTTAGTTCATCAAAGACCACATCTCGCGAGACTCTTAATTCCTTTGTTCTAGGGTTGTAACACTTGTATCCTTTTTGCTCCATTGAGTAGCCGATGAAAATGCATTTTTCTAACCTTGGTTCCATCTTTGTTCTAACTTCTTGTGGAATGTGAACAAAGCAAACACATCCAAACACTTTGAGGTGTGTAAGATCAGGTTTCTTACCAGAATATACCTCTTCTGGAGTGAAGTGATGTATTCCTGATGTTGTGCACCTATTCATCAAGTAAATGGCGGTTGTGGTAGCTTCAGCCCAATAGTACAATGGTACCTTCATCTCGTTGAGCATGCATCTCGCAATTTCAGCAATTTGCCTATTTTTCCTCTCAGCTACTCCATTTTGTTGTGGTGTGTACCTACAAGTGAATTGCCTTTTGATTCCATTCTCTTGTAGAAAATCTGAAAATTCTTTGGAGAAGTATTCTCCTCCACCATCGGACCTTAAGGTTTTGATAGACCTTCCTGTTTCCTTTTCAACTTCAACTTTGAATCTTTTGAATATGGAAAACACCTCTGATTTTTGCTTCATACAAAACAGCCATACCTTTCTTGAGTGATCATCAATGAAGGTGACAAAAAACCTATTACTAGCCATTGATGCCTCTTGAGTTGGTCCCCATACATCCGTATGTATCAAGTCCAAGACATTTGGAGCCACATAATTGCTCCTCTTGAATGGCTGCCTCGTTTGCTTTCCTAGTTGACAAGCTTCACATAACTCATGTAGTCCAATGCTATTAAATTTTGGAAGACCTCTTACCACTTCATGTTTGCTCATGTCCTTCAGCTTTGGAATGTTGATGTGTCCTATTCTTTTGTGCCATAAGTCCAACTCTGAAATCTTCTTGTTCCCACATTGAATGTACATGACCTTTCCATGTGGATGTTGGACATCCAAAGTGAACATCCTTCCTTCTCTTCTACCTCGAGCAATGACCTTGAAGCCTTCCTTTGGATTCTTTATGAAGCACCCATTCTCATTGAATATGACATGATAACCCTTCTCTACCATTTGTCCTACTGAAATCAAGTTCTTTGAAATTGTAGGAACATGAAGAACATTAGATAGTACCTTTGCTCTACTTGTATCTCCAAGCCTTATATCTCCAATGTGTTCAATCATGTGTTGAGTATCATCACCTGCTTCAACACATCCTTTGCCACTTGGTACCTGTAGATTAGTGAACAAACTTCCTTGGCATGACATATGGTTACTACAACCTGAATCAATGTACCATTTTTTGTCATCTTCACAAGAGCTTCTATACTCATGTCTCATTGCAAGTAGTGTGTCCTTGCTTCCTTCACTTGAGGTGCTTCCATAGTTGCTTTGGTTCCTTTGATTGCCTCCATTTGGTCTTCCATTCTTCAGCCAACAATCACTAGCATAGTGTCCTACTTTACCACAATGATAGCATGTTATACCTTTATGAGAATTGTAGGAGCTTCGGCCTCTTCCTCTACTTCTACCTCGACCTCTTCCTTGTGCGTTGGCATTTGATGCATCCTTGTTGTCTTCCGAATTGTTTTGATTGTAGTTGGAGTGGTTGTGACCTCTTCCTTTTCCTCTTGAGCCTCCTCTTGAGTTTCTTCCTTTACCTCGACCTGCATATAACATTTGGTTGTGGCTGTCCTTTCCTTTGGGACCACCGAAGCTAAGCTCTTCTGTGACAAGATGAGGGATTAGTTGTTCAAAACCTGGATATGCATCTTTCAAGTTAATGGAAGTTATAAAAGGCTTCCATCTTTCATCTTCTCTCAAGCCATTGAGAGTATAACACACAAGATCTTCGTCTTCAACCGTTGTGCCAATAGAAGCTAAAGCATCGCTTAGCTCCTTAATCTTCAAAGTATATTCAGCTATGGATTGACTCGAACTTTTCTTGATTGTGTTCAACTCATTCTTGAGTTGAAGTTTCCTAGCTTTGGTATTTGTTGAATACATCCTTTCAAGAGCTTCCCAAGCATCCTTAGCTTTCTCTAGATGTTGAATATGACCTACCATGGCATTGGTAATGACTTGCGAAATGAGGAACATGACTCTCCTATTCCTCTCTTCCCATTCTTTTGCTTGCCTCCTTTGGACTTCGGTGGCCATAGCTTGATTGATTTGAGGTTGAGCATCATCGCCGCTCACAATACCCCATAAGCCTTTGCCCATTAGGTAGTTGGTCATTCTAAACCTCCACACTGGATAGTTATCCTTATCCAACTTCTCTACTTGTTGACCCAAGTCAGCCATCGAAGAGTATGAAAGACTTTGAGAGTTACCTCGAATAGTTATAGTCCTTTTGCTCTTGCGTTTGTGAAGCTCCTCCTTGTTTTATAGCTCCTCTTTTGCTTTTCTTTATCTCCAACTCTGTTGATGAAGCTTCAGCACCAAGTTTGCTCTGATACCAACTGTGGAGAATGAGTTCTCCTATGCGCAACGGAAGTGTGTAGTGAGCCCTTGTATGTCTAGCACTTGGACAAACATCTACACCTTAGATAGCTTGCTGCTCTCAATGCAAAACTCAAATGGACTTGAGACTTTAGTCAATCAAAGTAGACAAAGAGATATTTCTAACAAGCTATAAATGACTGAATTTGGACAAGTTTTGATTAGGAAACAAAACTGTCAAAGATGAACTACCTGTCCACACAGGTATGCTGAAGAACTGAGCTTCACTCTCGGACTGATAGCTCTCTGAATATATATCCTTTGAGAAAGACATTTAGTACAGAGAAATTAGACACAAGTAGCTTTCCAGCAAGCTAAAAATCAAGTAATTTGGATGAGTTTTGATCAGGAAACTCAACTCACCAAGATAGACCACCTGCACACATAAGTACACTATAAATCTGGACTTTACTATCTGACAGATTTCTCATAGAATATAAATGATCTCAATGAGATATTTGAGACAGTGAAAGTAGATGCCAAGACCTTTCCAACAAGACAAAAAATCACGCAATTTGGATATGTTTTGGTCAGGAAATTTAATCGACCAGAATAGACTACCTATCTACACGGGTATACTGAAAAACTGGACTTCACTATTTCACTGATATCTCACAGATTACATAAGCTTTCAAAGAGATATTTGATATGCAGAAAGTACACAAGATAAGATTTCCAATGAGTGCTTAAACGCACAAAATGGTTACATATGCACTGAGATATGAGCTCTGCAACAGAGCTATGTACAAACTGACGTGCGGCTGGAAGGAGTCTAAGGGAAAGCCAAAATGACAAAATGGTTAGATCTGACTACTGGGAGCTCTTGACTCTTTCTCTCCTTGTTTCGAATGTGCTCCCACTTCACTTTTATAACCAATGAGCATGTGAAGAAGTTTGTGCCTTCTTCTTAACTCACCACTTTCTCCACTACATGCTACTAACTACAAGGTAAGATATTGTATCTCTACTCATCATGAATTTTGACTAGACTTTTTCTTTTATTATTTTTTCCTTTTTCCTCCACTTTTTCTTTATCTTTATATTTGGTAAATTTATCCAAGCATGGCTCATATGAAAATGAGCTTGTACATTTATCTTCAACAATTTGTCCCTGCAGCAACATGATTCTCCCAAGAGCCTGTCATACCGACATTGACTTGGAGCATGAAAAGAAGAGGTGTCTGAAGTCCTCATTGCCATGAAGGCATAGTTTACACCACAGAGGGGTGCCATAAATTTTGTTAGCTTTTACATTGGCCCAAATTTCATGGTGGAGGATTTGCCACATAAGAACTAATTTTTTTACCTCAATCAGGAGATGCCATAGGGATTGGAACTTAAAATTCAACCTAAAACTTGACCAATCCAAACACCATCTCCTATTGATTGTGACATGAAAGTCCACATTCTTCTTGAATCTCAGAATTTTATCTAGACTGTTGTCGTTGTACCATCTAAAACCCTCATGGTGAGGGGAATCATCCCCAATAAGGAGGCGAGTCCTCAAGCACTCCCAAGCATTGAATATGCTCCGCAATAGGCACCATTCTTCATGTTCCACTCTCCTAGTCAAGTGAATGTCCTCAAATTCAATCCATTAGCAAGTTTCTAATTGATTTCAAAGGTGTTTCCACAAATGGAAACCTTTGTTCCAAATCTTCCTAAGTTTTTGGAGGCTCCAAGACTTAACATCTCTGATGCCCTTGATAGGGAACTAGATTGGACCATTTTGTCTAATACCGGCTGCCCATTTTTGATATTCATTCATCTTGACAAACTGTTTCACCTTATTCCAACTCTTCCATAGGGAGCAAGCCAAGTGTTGAAGCTCAAGGTCAAGGACAAAGCATGGAAGCACATCAAAGAAGTGGACATAGAAGAAGAGAGAGCAAGTAGGGAGCTCCAAGAAGTGTATGTCAAATTTTCAGAAGAATCCCCTACAAAAATAGTGATTTTCATCACTAGAAACCATTGTAAATACCATTATCTATTTTTAGTAACTCCATTTTGTTCAAGCCGAGGAGTCCTCGAGCTTGAGGAGTATTAGAAGTACCATCGTACCAATTTTCATAATTTTTAGACTTCGTTTGAGCCCTCAAATAAGCCCTGGAACCTAATTTTTAACTAGGCCGGACACTAGGTCTGGACAGGGCCAAAACTAGTCAAAAAACTATAAAAAGAGCTAGAGAGCTCATTTTTGAGGTTAGCTTGTTAGAGAATAGAACTTTTGTAAGAGAACTCTTTTGCAATCTAAGCTTTCCATTGTTCCTCTCTTTGATCTTACTTTGTGCGCGTGTGTGTGTATGTGTGTGCATGTTTGTGTGCTTTCACTCACGCACTTGTGCCTTCACTTGCTCGTGGTCTTCATACCGGTCCTCACGTCTCCGCGGATTGACAAGTAAAGGAGGTGGTGCTTACGCTTGAGCTACACCAAATTTTGGCGCCGTTGCCGGGGAGAGAGCTTCGAGGACGAGCGTTGTGATGGTAAGATCGTAGATTTGCGACGTTGGAAGGTAAAAAAAAACTATCATTTCAGTTCATTTTCTGTTTTTTCCTCTTCATCTTCATCATCATCATCATCTCCACCTCCTTCCATCTTCTTCTTCATAGAAATTTCTTGTTTTTTAGTGCATTTTCACCATTTTCATTCCATTTTTCATGCATTATTGTGTGTGAAGGAGTTAGGAGGTGCAAGGGAGAGCAAGCGCTGTATTTTTTTCATGATTTTCTGCTCATACGAAGCTCGCCATAGCCGGCGCTCAGAAATTTGAATTTCCCGCCAAAAAACGCGATTCTGTGATGAAAATCGCGATTCTGTGAAAATTCAAAATTTTTTGAAAAATCACGATTTTCAGTTTCCCGCCTAAAAGTTGGTTGAAAAGAATCGCGATTCTGTGTTTTTCAAAAAAAAAAAAAAAAAAAAAAAAAAAAAAAAAAAAACACGATTCTCTGCTCAAAATCGCGATTTTCACAAATCACGATTTTCAGCTAAAACACGATTTTGTGAAAAACCCGACTTCCTGCTCAAAATCGCGATTCTCACAAATCACGATTTTCAGCCAAAAATACGATTTTGAGAAAAACACGATTCTGTGGAAAAACACGATTCTCTAAAACACGATTCTGTGCTCAAAATCGCGATTTTCACAAATCACGATTTTCAGCAAAAAAACACGATTTTATGAAAAACACGACTTTCTGCTCAAAATCGCGATTCTCACAAATCACGATTTTCAGCCAAAAATACGATTTTGAGAAAAACACGATTCTGTGGGACAAAATCGCGATTTTCAAGTCAAAAACACGAATTTCAGTCAAAAACACGATTTTGTGAATCACGATTCTCTGAGTCAAAATCGCGATTTTCAGAAACACGATTTTGTGATCAAAATCGCGATTTTCAGAAACACGATTTTGTGATCAACATCGCGATTCTCTGAAACACGATTTTGTGATCAACATCGCGATTTTCAGAAACACGATTTTGTGATCAACATCGCGATTTTCAGAAACACGATTCTCTGAGTCAAAATCGCGATTTTCAGAAACACGATTTTGTGATCAACATCGCGATTCTCTGAAACACGATTTTGTGATCAACATCGCGATTTTCAGAAACACGATTTTGTGATCAACATCGCGATTTTCAGAAACACGATTTTGTGATCAACATCGCGATTTTCAGAAACACGATTTTGTGATCAACATCGCAATTTTCAAATCACGATTTTCTGCTCAAAATCGCGATTTTCAAAAACACGATTTTGTGCTCAACATCGCGATTTTTTTTGACTTCACAGCATCGCGATTTTCAGAAAGTTCACAAAATCGCGATTTTCTCCAAAGGTCCTGTTTGCCTGTTTTGACCCCCATGAGCCTGATTTGACATAACTTTCTCATCCAAAGTCCATTTTTTGAGCTCTATAGCTTGTTGGAAAGCTCGTTTCAAATCCTACACGATCTCAACTGTTTTTTTCAAGAATAATGCGTTGATTTTGAGATAGGATAATTTGAAGTTGACCCTCAGGTGGGACTAGGGAACCAAGGGGGCTCTAAAGAATTTTGAACCATACCAAAGGGAAAATTTGGATTCTTGACTAAAGCTTATGAACCTGAGATCTGGTAGACACTTAGGCAAGGATAAACAAAGCATTAGATCTTCTGAGGCTAGTGTCAACCATACATCCAAGTCTTGGGCACAACAACTAAGTGGTCATCTTTTACTCAGATCAGACACAAGTGATTCAGAAATGTCTTTTAGTATGGGAAAACCTGCAGGTGGCTCAGGGACTGCCCATCTACAAACACCGGAAGGTCCCTATAAGACACAGTTGGAATATATTCGGACCAACCAATTAGGTGCTCGCATCTATGAGGATGGTCTGAGGCGATCAGTGGTCCAACTCAAAAATCCAGATCAATCCTTTGGACTTGAACACCCGGTGGTCAAGTTCGAAGAGGGTTCATACATTGATAAGGAAGGAACCATGTATGTGGTTACCAACCAACCCGATAGGACCGATGAGTTTGGAAATATCATTCATGAGAATGAGACAGGAGACCTAGAACAAGGAAATATAGGACAAGGACCCCAGACTCCTAGAGGCAAGTCAGTTTTGACCCGAGTGATCACTCCAGACTGGATCCCTCAAGACAACAAAAGCATAGAACTATTTTTGAATAGAGAAACAGAGGAAGCCTTTTGGAGATTCAAGCCAGAACAACCTAGCCAATTGGGCATAGTCATCATCTACGAGTTCAAGGATCCAGAGATACCAGGAAAGGTTGTCTACCTGGATAACACATCAGAGAAAATTTTCTTGGTAACAGAACATGATAGACATGCATATACTTGGAAGAATGAATTGATTTTCCCCCCACCAAGATCCAATGTTTCCCACGGCCTCCAAGGAGTAGGGTCATCCCAAGCTCAGGAAGCCCAGAGAGAAAGAACTAGAGAGAGACCGGAGGTAAGTTTTGCACACACAGTGGGCAGGAATAGGTCAGGATTTGAACATGAAAGACCTGGAAGAGAGAGATATCAAGCACATAGGCAACAAAGAGACGATCATGATTTCCCATTGCTTAGACCAAGAGAGCACTCAAGAACCCTTAGACCCTCTCAAGTGGTTAAGACAATGAAGAACTACTTTGATGGATTTGGAGATCCTTATGATCATGTGGCGGAGTTCAAACAAGTGCTAAGAGCTGAACAGGTTGAAGACTTGTTCACCCAGTTCGAGGCATTTGGTTTGACTCTTAAGGGGACTGCCTTAGCTTGGTTTCAACCTCTACACAGTCGCAACTATAGAGAGATAGGTCAGCTTCTAGAAGAATTCATTGTAGAATTTTCCAAGAGTGGTATCAGACATAACACATCATCCTTGATCCACAGCTTCAAGCAGACACCCCAAGAAACAGTGCGACTTGCAGGAAGAAGGTTTAGACAGTACTTGGAAAGATGCCCTGTACCAGAATTACCCACATCAGCCAAACAAGTGGCACTGTTTTTAGATGGCCTATTGAGCACAAAATTAAGGTCATATGTATACTTGAAAGAGCCTAGATCCATAGAAGAGTGTATACGGATGTGCATTGACATAGAAGACAACTTGGGTGAGGAGTTAGGACTATCCAAACTCTATAAGGACTCTGATAGTTCTACAAGTCATACCTCTAGAGCCTCCACTGAGATAGATGAGATAGCTGAGCAGGTGGCCAAAAAGCTAGGAGTTCAAAGTAGACAAATGCCAAGGGTCACCCCAGTGAAGCGATGTTATGCATGTGGAGGAGATCACATGGCTAATGGTTGCCCGTTGACGACTCAAACCCAAGGAAACCCTAATGCTCTATATTGCACCATTGAGAGAAAATACACAAATCATACGGCCCAAGATTGTCCCTATAACAGGCAGGCTGTTAGACAAAATTATCAGCAACCTTACCAGCAGGGTAGGTATCAGAATCAGTACCAACAGCCATATAGGCCACAACAATATCAACCTCAATACCAGCAGCAATATCAGGCACCATATAGGCCACAACCTGTCTTGGGAAACCAACCACCAGCTCCAGCCAACGTGATTCCAGTCAAGTATGCTGTGGGAGAGGAAAATCCAAATAGAGCTTTGGTGCCACTAACCCCATTGATACCAGATAATGACTCTCATGCCCATAGTTCAGACTACTCCCATGAAGGTAGTCCACATGCTTATTACACAGAGTCACCTGAACATAGTGAGATTTACTCGTATCAATATGAGGCACCACCTATGGAGCAAAATTGGGAGCCAGAATACTCCAATGTCATGTACACAAATCCTAACCCTAGGCCCCAGTTGAGACAAATGAGACCACAAGCCCCTAGAGGATCTTGTTTCAGATGTCAAGGTGACCATTTCATTCGTGACTGTCCCCACCCACCATCTCCGAGTCAAGGACAAGCTATCACAATACATGCTTATTGTCCTGATTGTGGCAAAGACCATCTCCCCAGAGATTGTCCAAGAAACCCCTCTAGTGCACCCAAGATCACACCCATTAATGTGGTAGGCTTAGTGGCAGAATCAAGTGCCAGTAGCAGCAAGGTGGCACCTGTACAAGCAGTTACTAGGGCACAAGCATTAAAACAAGATAAACCAGCAGAACAATCAGAGTCGAGTGAATCGGGAGAGCCTAGTAAGAGGAAAACAAGAACATGGAAGGATACCAGAGAGAAGGCCAATCGCAAGTGGAATAAAAAGTTATCGGAACTAGAAGAAAGCTTAAAAGAAGCGAAAACAAAAATAGAAGACATTGCATCTCAAAGCCCCTCGCATGCCGAAACTCCATCCACTCCACCTCATCCCACCCCACCACCCATTGTAAATAGACCGCAACCAGGGTCTGTTCTTGCAGATCCAACCCCAGAAGGCTTGGACATGATGTTCAAGGCCTACCAGGCTCGACTTCAAGAAGGGCCTACAGCGGCAAACCTAGACAAGAGTTACCCTAGAGCAGATTTAGAGATTGAACGGATGAAAATGTGCATGAAAATGGTAGAACAAGCTCAAGCCATACTTGAGACTAGTCAAAAGTTCAATCAGACAAACTCTATCAAATCAGATTTGCATTTCGAGGGCTTACTAGAAAGATTAGAGCAATTGGTAAACAAACCACAAGTTTCTTTACATCCACAGGCTCAACCAGTTATTGAGAGAAGAAGCTCACCACCAAGGGGAGCTTATGTTCCTAATTCCACAGATGCTGGAATACCTCCTTCAATTCAACAGTACTCTCAAGAGTTCTTGCGGGAAATACAGGAAGATAAATGGGCCAAGGAGAAGGGTAATTCCCCTCCTATTCCTGAGATTGATGATCTTCATGATCAATTTCCCCAAGACATTCCATCTATTTACGGAGATGAAGCAGAACAACAAGAAGACGAAAGGTTAGATTTTGAAACTAATACCTTAGAAGAACTTCCTCAATTTCCAGGCCCATGGGAATCTGAATCTCTCCAGATTAGAGCTCCCACAATACTAGTAAGAAATGAAGACTCAGTGGTTCCAAGGAACACGGATGTCGTGAAGAACACTAAGGTTCAGTGTCATCTCACTGTAGAAGAGCTGCTCAAAGCGAAACCTGAGCTTTGGAATCATGTGAAGGATCAGGTTCCAGAACTTGATTCCAACATGCCAAAAGCAGGCTCCAAGCAAAGGGTACCAGAGATACCTCTAGACAAAATAGGGGACATGTGTGAGGGTGAAGAAGGTAATACTTATCTTCCCATCACCTACCAAGGTTACACAACCAAAGCAATCATAGATTCAGGTGCTGGTGTTGCTATTGCGACCACCTCCTTGTGGAAGCAATGGGGCAAGCCCACATTAAGACCAACTAGAATGAAGCTTCAAATGGCTGATGGTCATTTTGAAAGACCTCTAGGATTGCTAGAAGGGATCACTCTAACCACTTGTGGTGTAGAGTTTGAGCACACATTTGCTATATGTGACTTTGAGAAAAATAATGTCTATGAGATGATCCTAGGAAGACCCTTCCTACGACAATTGCAAATAGTACAGGATTGGGGAACTAACTCCTTGTACTTACAGCACTTAGGGGTTACCACCAAGGTCAATTTGAAGGATTACACCTTCAGAGATGTACCACCCCTACAGTGGAATTCTATCCACAAAGTGAAAGAAGATTCCATCTCTGTGCATTCTGAAAGTTCACCTGATCCATCATGGCTGCATGAAGATACTCATTTGTGGATGTGCAAAGTCGCAAAGGAAGAGGAAAAACGTTTAAAGGCAAGGGAAGAAGGAACTTCACTAGGAGATAGACCAGTTAGAGACCCAGCCTACACACCGATGATCTTTCCAGATGAGGAGTTTGAGCCTCATGGCTGGCCAGAAATCTTAGCCACCATGGACATTGCTGTCAATGAGGAACAGTGGACACCTCATTGTGATGAGGAGGGTTATGATATCTCAGTGTTCATGTGTCAACCCTTGCTAGAAGAATGTGACCCTAGTGATGTCATAGAAGAAGAAGAGAATGACGATGATCTGGAGTCTATTGTGATGGATAGTTGCTTTAACTCAGAGCAGCACTATCTAGAAGATATAGGAGTGTTCACCCAGGAAGAAGAAGAACCTCTCACAAGTATTAAAACAGTAAACTCAAAGGATGGAAGTGAGAGTAGTCAAAAGAAAAAGAAAAGAAAAGCAGTGAAACAAGAAAAGGAGGAATCATTGTTTGAAGTACCAGAAAACTTCAAGAAATATGAAGTTGACGACCGCAAAATTTTGGTACGAATGCCTAAGAGAGAGGCCATCATAGGAGAATCATATGATAATAAAGAAAAGACCAAGAAGATTGTAGTGACCATTGAAGAGAACGAAGAGAGATGCACATATATAGGAGATGACCTAAGTGCAAGAGAAGAAATGGAGCTCATAGCTCTATTAAGGGAATATAGGGATGTGTTTGCATGGCACTATAGAGACTTGAAAGGGGTAGATCCAAGAATCTGCTCTCATACTATCCCCATGACTGCTGATGCTAGGCCCACCAAACAGAAGCCCTACACATATAATGATACCTATGCAGCCAAAATCAAAGAAGAAATTGATAGGTTGATTGAGGCTGGATTCATCTATGAGATTGAGCATACCGAATGGGTGTCCCCCATTGTTGTGGTACCCAAGAAGAACGGGAAGTTGCGAGTGTGTATTAACCTTAAAAAAGTTAATGCCGCTACGATTAGAGATAGTTATCCACTTCCAATCACAGAACACCTATTGGAGCGTGTTGCAGGCAAGGAAGTTTATAGCTTCCTTGATGGATTTTCAGGTTACAATCAAGTAGCCATTGCCCCAGAAGATCAACACAAAACAGCTTTTGCTACAGAGTGGGGAATCTTTGCATTTCGGGTGATGCCATTTGGGCTCACCAATGCACCTGCAACATTCCAAAGGCTCATGTGTCATGTCTTCAAAGAGTTCTTGCGAAAGAGCTTAGAAGTGTATGTGGATGATTTATGTGCTCATTCCCAAGAAAGAAGGGTTCACATCCCTGAGCTCAGACAAATCTTCAACAAGTGTAGAGAATATCGAGTGTGTCTAAATCCAGAAAAGTGTGTGTTTATGGTGCGTCAAGGTAAAATCCTCGGTCATATTGTTTCTAAGAATGGAATCTCAACGGATGAAGATAAGGTACGAGCCATAGCGGAATTGCCAAGGCCAAGGAATGTTAAAGAGGTACAAGCCTTTATGGGCCATTGTGGATATTACCGTAGGTTTATCCACATGTACGCGATCATAGCTAGACCCCTTTATGCCTTGTTGTCTAATTTTGAGTGGAACGATGAATGCGAGAATTCTTTCAATGAACTGAAGAAACGTTTGTGCACAGCACCAATATTGACCACTCCTGATTGGAATAAGCCATTCCATGTCCATGTGGATGCATCCAATCATGCCATAGGATGTGTGCTAGCACAACCCACAAGTGAAGGGAATTTAGATTTGCCCATAGCATATGCTAGTAGACAACTAAACCCAGCCGAAAGAAATTATACCACAACCGAGCGAGAAGGGTTAGGCATGGTATATGCTGTAAAGAAGTTTAGACACTATTTATTGGCCAACAAGTTCAAGTTTTTCACTGATCATCAAGCTTTGTTATATTTGGTCAATAAACCTTGCAATACTGGACGCTTAGTAAGATGGTTCCTCTTACTAATGGAATATGACTTTGAAGTTGTTGTCAGGAAAGGTAGAACCCACCTTCGGGCAGATCACCTTTCTCGCATCACTTCAGGAGAGTCACCGCAAGGAGTGTCTGACGAATTACCCGATGCTTATCTGTTCAATTTAGAAGTTGTTCCTAAATGGGCAAATAAGTTGGTACCAGTCCTAACCTTTGGCCCTGCTAATAAGAATGTGAAAACATCACAAGAAGAAATTGTAAAATCACAAAAATATCACATATTAGCAGGAAGCATGTACAAACAAGATACGGAGGGCGTATTAGCTTGTTGTGTCGAGGATGATGAACATAATAGTTGGTTGCAGCAAGCTCATGAAGGATTGCTAGGAAATCACTATTCTAAACAACGAACATTGCAGAATCTAAAGCGTTTAGGAGTGTATTGGCCTAGCATGGACAAAGAAATACATGAGTGGATTAAGAATTGTCCAAGGTGCAGAGAGAGACCCCCAGTGGAGCATGCGACCCTTTATCAAGTGTCATTAATTCCAGATTGGAGTGCTCCATTGGTAGAGTTTATGAGATCGGGAAGATTACCCAAAGAGGCCAGTCTAGCAAGAAGACGAAATATGGAGCAAGAGGCTCAAGGCTATGCCTTAGTAGGAGAGAACCTATACCGAAGAGGTAAAGATGGTTACTTAAGACTGTGCGTTCATGAATCAGACTATTTAAGGGTCTTAGAGACTGCACACAGTGGTGTTGCAGGTGGACATTTTGGCCCTGACCGAGTGATTAAAACCATTCTATTCTCAGGACTTTGGTGGCCCACTCTTCATATGGATGCACATACCTATGTGAAGAAATGTGACACATGCCAACGTGCACAATATCCAGTGAGAAAAGACGAGATGCCCTTGAGGCCAATGATGGGGGGACGTGCATTTTCGAAGTGGGGCATAGACTTCATAGGTCCTATTAACCCCCCAGCTAGAAACTCCCATGCAGAGTACATCATTGTAGCCACAGATTACCTTACAAAGTGGGTAGAAGTCAAAGCCACAACAAAGAATGATGCTCAGACTACGGCTAAGTTCTTATTCGAGAATGTGTTCACGAGATATGGACTACCAATAGAGTTGGTGAGCGATAGAGGCACACACTTCTTGAATGAAGTCATTGAAAATCTTCTCCAAGAATTCTTGGTGATACATAAGAAATCCGCCCCCTATCATCCACAAGCCAACGGACAAGCCGAGAGTACCAATAAGATCCTCTGTAACGTATTGACAAAACTGGTGAATAATAAACGCTCTGATTGGGACAAACAACTTCATCATGCTGTTTGGGCTTATCGAGTTGCCTACAAAACGGTACTCAACGCCACCCCATTTCAGATGGTCTTCGGACAGAACGCTGTGCTACCATTAGATTTCTTAATCCCTGCCTTAAAAGTAGCACAAGAGTATGAGTGGAATGGGCATGAATTGTCCTCTAGGATCTTTGATCTCGAACGCTTGGGTGAAACGAGGCTACGAGCGGCAGCAGGCATCTACGCTGCAAAGAAGAGGCAAAAGGCATACTTTGATGCACACATCAAGGATAAGGGATTGAAAGAGGGAGATCTAGTGTTGGTATACACACTAAAACAACATGCCCGTAAGTTGGAAAAAAGAGGATATGGACCCATGATCATTAATAGAATTTCCACTAGTGGTGCAGTTCAGTTGGCCACTCTAGAAGGAGATATCTTGCCAAACTATATTAGTGGCTGTAGAGTCAAGCTATATCAAGAACCTCTTACTGAGGATATGCTAATGAGACTCAACACTGCGAAGAAGCGGAAAGAAGAAGAGTTAAGAGTGAGAGAAGAAGCACAGGTAGAGGCCAGAGAGCGTATTAGGCGAAATAAGTTAAGGCGATTAGGCCTAGATGTCAACTCAAAAGCCCCAAAATATCACATGGATATGTGTCAAAAGTCAGGCATTGCGACTTCTCAGGTCATTGACCGAAGACCCTTTGTGACCATAGAGATAGGACAAGGGAAGGGTGCAAGGACGGTGAAAGCATTGATTGACTCAGGTGCAGCAAGTAGTGCAGTTAAACTTTCCTACTGCCAAGACTTGGGGTTGAACATCAATCCCATAGAAGCTTATCTCATAGGATTGGGAGGTGTGGAAACCCCTTGTTTGGGCGAGGTGGAACTTCCCATCTACCTTCAAGATGTTCCAATGAAAGTCAAAGCGCTAGTATGTCAAGATGAGAACCTTACAGAACCACTTGTCTTGGGTCAAGATTGGATCTATGACCATGCAGTTAACTTAAACCTAAGAAGTCAAATTCTTCAAGTTTGGGTACATGAACAATGCATTACATTAGAATTAGAGAACTGCATGCTCCTAGATCATGGCACCACACACTCTCTTAGTTCTTCCAAGACTAATCATATGAAAGAAGATGTTGTATGTGTCAAAAGCTCTATGATGCAGAAGGAGTCAATCGTGGAAGACCAGGTTCGAAGGCGGGTGGATCTTTCTTCTTCTCCAAAGACTCAAGTAGCCACAGTAGTGCGCCCACCACACAAGCAAACACAACCGTTCACGACAACTGCTACATCAAATAGAAAGACACCATTCGATAAAAAAGCGGTTCCGGGCATGAAGCAGATCTGGGTACGCAAAGGAGAGCAACCACCAGCCTTACCCCCACAAATCCCATCCATGCACACTAACCAAGCCAGAAGACGAAGGAAGCAGCTCAGACAAGCTCCGTCACAAGATATCCAACAAGTTTGGGTGCCTAAGAAGTTAGCTGCAGCTCAACAAGGGCAATTACAGATGTGGGTACCTAAGAAGATCCTACACCCACAACAACCTTTGTTCTCCCACATGCAAAAGGTTTCAACAAAGAGGCCAAAAAGAGAAAAGGGTAAGAACCACGTACAGAGACCAAAGGAAGATCAAATCAGCTCTTCAACATTAGTAGGAAGACATGCAAAAAGGATATGGGTTTGGAAGCCAAAAGTGCAAGTAGCCTCCACCGAACCAAAGCATCAACCACACTGGATACCACAGTTCAGAAAGCATCCAAAGAGAAAGACGCCTGAAGTGACCTCTACAGTGCCAAATGATGTTCTAAAATGGACTCCAATAAGGAGGATTACATCAGTTCGAGACTCATAGATACCTCCACTAAGGCCGGCATCAACCTCCACAAATAACATCGAAAGCCTCGAACGAGCAACAACCATGTGCTCCTTGCGCAACCCTGTCTTTTGCACCATTTAGGTCATGCATTTCCAAAGTATGCATTAATATAGGGCCACATTACACGGCCGTGCATAGACACACTTGAGAATCCCATGCACAAGAGCACAGTGACATATGTCGAACATTTCTATTGATACTAACTTTTGTGTTCTTGTTTTGTGATATCCTGTTCCAAAAAAAAAAAAAAAAAAAAAAAAAAAAAAAAAGAGAGAAGTGGGAGAAAGCTTGTTCCCAGTGTGTCTCGGCCAGCAGTGAGATTATTGCTGCCTTATCTGGTAGATGACAAGCATTTGGCATGAACATGGCATCTACAACTATGATTTTCTCTTGCCATGGTAGGAATGAAGAGCTTGAAGGTCCGCAACTTGAGGGATGCTTAACTACTTCATGTACCAGAGCATCCAAGGAGATATCTGCAAAAGGTAGTTTTGGAGGAGAAGACTCCTGCATATGGTGAGCTAAAGAGCATATGTGAAACTCAGCTTGGTGTAGTTACCCGATGTTGCTTGCCAAGGAATATAAAGCAATTCAATTCTCAGTATTTCCTGAACCAGTATGGAACAGTAGCACTGGTGAATGGTCTATGTCAATCAGCATGGTAATCTCTTAGAAACCGGCACATGTCCAATATTCCTCTGAGTGTCAATATAGGGAAGTGAACGTGCATGAGCCCAAGCTCAGAAATGCACATTGTTAGTGCCAAATGTTGCTTTGAAAAGAGGAGAGGGGATCCACCACTCAAAAGATCTCATCAGTGGACAATCAACATGGACATTCATCAACAAGGTTCCATCCCAAAGGCCGAGTGTACAACACGAAGAGGCAAACATCCATCAACCTTCGCCATGGTAAGTATCTTTACTCTGGAAACACCATAACCATGATAGTTTAGGAAACCTCTTCGTCTGCATACCCTTGAGCACTTAGCTCAAGACCCGCAATTTTTGCACCATACTTCTTCCAATGCATTTTCCAAGTAAGCATGCGTAGGGCTACATTACAAGGCCGTGCACAAGGCACATACTTTTTTCAACCCATGCACGAACACACTTACCCATCACTCAATATGGGTTATGAGTACTTGGCTTGACTACTATGAAGATCAACTTTGGAAGATCTAGAAAACATCAACGGAGACTCACAACGACACAGTCATGCTGGAATACAAGGCAGAAGCACATACCAAGAGACTACAACCTGCAAAGACTCCCAGTGATAGATGAAGAACGTCGGACGACTTGTGTTCAAACAGAAGGGACACTCCCTCTCAAGGCACTACTTGGAACAATCACTACAACAAGGGTCTGTCAGGGACGACAGACTCGAGAGGGGGGGGAGTGTTGAAGCTCAAGGTCAAGGACAAAGCATGGAAGCACATCAAAGAAGTGGACATAGAAGAAGAGAGAGCAAGTAGGGAGCTCCAAGAAGTGTATGTCAAATTTTCAGAAGAATCCCCTACAAAAATAGTGATTTTCATCACTAGAAACCATTGTAAATACCATTATCTATTTTTAGTAACTCCATTTTGTTCAAGCCGAGGAGTCCTCGAGCTTGAGGAGTATTAGAAGTACCATCGTACCAATTTTCATAATTTTTAGACTTCGTTTGAGCCCTCAAATAAGCCCTGGAACCTAATTTTTAACTAGGCCGGACACTAGGTCTGGACAGGGCCAAAACTAGTCAAAAAACTATAAAAAGAGCTAGAGAGCTCATTTTTGAGGTTAGCTTGTTAGAGAATAGAACTTTTGTAAGAGAACTCTTTTGCAATCTAAGCTTTCCATTGTTCCTCTCTTTGATCTTACTTTGTGCGCGTGTGTGTGTATGTGTGTGCATGTTTGTGTGCTTTCACTCACGCACTTGTGCCTTCACTTGCTCGTGGTCTTCATACCGGTCCTCACGTCTCCGCGGATTGACAAGTAAAGGAGGTGGTGCTTACGCTTGAGCTACACCAAGCTCGTGTTGGAGTTAGACATATGCGAAAGCACGCAAACAACACAAGGAAGAAGAAGAAGCTTGGAGCACAACACACAATACTGAATGTATTACCACTAGAATGTACAAAGATAAGTAGCTGGTTAGGGCAATAAGCATATATACATGACAGGGGAAAAAATCTCCTAAAGAGGGAAAAAAATATCCCGGCAATCCTAGAGTGTTCACACACATCACTACCTAAATATATCAACAAATCCCCCTTGGGAGTGATGCGGTGAACAAGGAGCTGGCACGCATGTATAAGGAAGTGCCAAGGTATGTGGAATCAATCCACAAAAGGAAGTAAGCCCAAAGCTTTGCAGAAAGCTTCAAACTTCTCCCTAGGTAGAGCCTTCGTGACAAGTTCTACAATGTTCTCATGCGTGGGCACATATGCCAAGCTGATCTCCCCAGCAAAAAACCTCTCCCTTACATAATGATAATGCACTCATGTATAAGGAAGTGCCAAACTATGTGGAATCAATCCACAAAAGGAAGTAAGCCCAAAGCTTTGCAAAAAGCTTCAAACTTCTCCCTAGGCAGAGCCTTCGTGACAAGGTCTGCAATGTTCTCTTGCATGGGCACATATGCCAAGTTGATCTCCCCAGCAGAGAACCTCTCCTTGACATAATGATAATGCACCTCAATGTGTGTAGTGCGAGCATGGAACACAGGGTTCCTCGCAACTGCCAATGCACTCTGACTGTCAATGAAGATGGTGGTGGTAGAAGACTGACCAACACCCAGATCAGCCATAAGGCATCTAAGCCACACACACTCAATGGACGCTATGAAAGTTGCCCTATACTCAGCCTCACAACTAGAAGTTGCCACAGTAGGCTGCTTCTTGCTCCACCAAGATATACATGAGCTACCAAGCATGAAGCAAAAGCCACTAGTGGACACACAAGTGTCATAGCAACCAGTCCAATCACTGTAAAAAAAAACATGCAAATCTAGCAGTAGTGATCCCCCCTTGGGATAAAGAATCCAAGTAGCCGAGTATCACTCAAGTAGCGAAAGATGTGCTTAACCGCCTGCCAATGCTTGACACCTAGGCAATGCATAAACCTGCTCATCTGTGAGAGAACAAACTGAATATATGGTCGAGTAATGCATAAGTAAATCAAGCATCCAATAGCTTGCTGGTAGAGAACAACATCAATTGCATCTCCAGCATCATGAAGACTCAATTGTAAACCTGTCTCCATAGGAGTGGCAATAGGCTTACAGTCTTCGAGGCCAAAACGTTGCAATAATGTGTCAATATATTTTGTTTGAAACAAAGCCATTCCACCATCAACTTACATAAACTGAATGCCCAAATAGTGATGCAAATGCCCCAAATCAGACATCTCAAATGAGGCATGCAAATCAGCCTTGAAATCAGCAATATGTGTGTCATGAGGACCAGTGAGCAGCATGCATCAACATATACCACAATCATCAGAAGCACATCATTAGCATGCTTAACATATAAGGTGCTTTCAGTTGGACTGTTTTCAAAACCATGTGCAATCAAAGAGGCATGCATCTTTTCATACCAAGCATGTGGTGCTTGCATTAAACCATATAATGCCTTCTTTAACCTGCACACCTGGTTTTCATGCCCTTTCTACACAAAGCCACAAGCCTCAAAAACATACACTTCTTCATGCAAGTCACCATTCATAAATGCTTTTTTACTGTCCAACTGATGTACATTCCAACTATGATGAGCTGCAAGTTCACAAATGCTATCAACAATAATCATTCGACAAGTAGGAGCAAAGGTTTCATCAAAATCAATGCCTCTTTCCAGTGCATAACCCTTTGGAACAAGCCTAGCTTTATACCTGTTGGCAGTAGCCAGAGGCATAGAAGATGCGGAAGCATGTAAAGACAGAGCAGGGAGCCAGCCGAATCAATTTTTCAAAGATTTATGTTTTATAAATATTCTTCAAAACCTCCAACTGTGATTTTCATCACTATTGTAACATATGTAACATAGAAAAACCCTTTTTTGTAATCCATAGCTCCATTTTGTGCAAGCCGAGGAGTCCTCGAGCTTGAGGAGCTTAGGTAGAATGAGCGTATCAATTTTGGTTATTTTTAGACACCGTTTACCCTCTCAAATAGCGCATAGGACCTATTTTTTAACTATGCCGGTCACTAGATGTGAAACCGGTCAAAACTAGTCTAGAAACTATAAAAAGAGCTAGAGAGCTCATTTTTTAGGTGACTTAGTGTTGGTTAGTGTGAGCTTAGAGCTATTTTGAGCTTGTAATTGAGATCTTGAGCAATAGAGTTGATTTCTCACCTTCCATTGTGTCTTGCTTGTCTCTTCGTAGTGTGTGTGTATGTGTGTGTGCATCTCTATGCTTCTCACCTTCACTCTCACTTCATCTCACATTCACGATCTTCATATCACTCCTATCTCTTCCGCCGATTGACATTAAGGAGGTGGAGCTTCTTAACGTGGTTCTCACCATTGTGCTAGAGCAACACCAAATTTGGTGCCGTTGCCGGGGATCGAGTCTAGGACGAATGTGTGATGGTAAGAGTATAGCAAGAAGTGGCGTTGGAAGGTAAAAATTTCAGTTTTTGTTGTTGTTTTTAGTTAGTTTTTAGTGTTTTTCACCTCCCCCACAGTCCATCTTCATCACTGCATCATCATCTTCAACTCCAAAAAAAAATCAGAAAATTCACCATATCCACCCATTCTCCTCATTTCCCCTCATTTGTGCATGTGCAAGAGAGAGAGAGAGCTTTTGTGCTTGTGTGTACTTGTGTGTTTTTTAGTTTTCTTGCAGGTACAGAGCTCCAGTGCATCAGGAAGGCTGCAAAAAGGTAAGAAAATCACTTTCTGTCAGAAATTGCTGATCGTGTCAGACCATCACAATGGTCTGCCAAGTTCGGTAATTTTGGTAAGCGACCACACCATGAGGTAGGCGACACAAGCGTATGCACGAATCCACAGACGCATTTCAAAAATTCATACTTTGGTGGACCATCGCAATTGTGTCACACCATCGCGATTGGCTCACGCCATCGCGACGGTCTCACGCCATCGCGACGGTTCACTTGAACCATCACGATGGTCCTTGACCATCGTGATGATCCCGTCGACCCCACGCCATCGCGATTGGCCCATGCCATCGCCTCGATAGTGCCACGTGGCAAGCTAGACCATCGCGATTGCTCACTAGCCACGCCATCGCGACGAGACCCTTACACCATCACGATAGCTCAAAATTTGGACCATCGCAATTGGCTCACACCATCGCATCTGTGACCATCGCGACGGTTCACTTCAGACCATCGCGACGGTTCACGTTGACCGTTGACTGATGCCATCGCGATTGTTCACTCAATCGGACCATCGTGACGCCTCACCCCGACCATCGCGATTGCTCACATTTAGACCATCGCGACCGTGCACTTCAGACCATCGTGATGGTTCGCGCATCACGCCATCGCGACGGTTCGCCTAGACCATCGCGACGGTCCCAGACCATCGCGATCATCTCAGACCATCGCGATCATCTCAGACCATCGCGGTTGCTCACCCCAAACGCAAATTTTAGGGTATCAATTTTTGGCCAATTTTGGGGCTATTTTTTGAAAATTTTTGGATCATTGCACTCATAGGAGACCCCTTAGCTCATATTTGGAGAAAAACCTGTTTGTGAGTTTTCACCCCCCAGGGCCTGAACGCTCATATCTTTCTCATCCGAAGTCTGTTTTTTGAGCTTTATAGCTTGTTAGAAAGCTCTTGACGAGTACTACGTGACCTCAACTATTTTTTTCATAAAGAATACGTTGATTTTTAGATAAGCTAATTTGAGGTTGACCATCTGTGGGACTAGGAAAGAAAGGGGGCCTTGGGAAGAAAATTTTTGCCAAAGGTTAAGGGACTCTAAAAGTGTATAAACTTACGTGTGTGATCATCCATTGTGATATTGGTCTAATATTGAATTTTTCCAGGTCTAGCAAAGGCAATAAAGGGCAACCAAAGCAAGGTAGTGAAGGGCATAAAGCTTGAGAAGCGCGGCTTCTTGGGCATCAAAGCAACCAGAAAAGCTGACTCGAGGTTGGAAGATTACTCAACCCCCTCAGTCAATTTTTTGCTTAGGATAAATGTTAGCATTGTGGATTCAAGACGATAGGAACACCTCAAGTTCAAGAGACTAAATTTATCAAGTCTAAGACTAAAGATAAGGGTGTGTGATACGAAAACCTAAAGGAAAGAACATAAGTCTGACGGAACGAGAACTCAAAGTACCACAGAAAGTCGAATTCCTGATGCATACCTTAAGACAAGAATCTCAAGAAATTTAAAAAGAATCAAGAAAGTAATAACAAAGAATCATTGACGATCTGAGCGAGTACTGAGTGTGCAAGGAAGAAAATTAATGAACCTTAGATCGGGCAAACATACAGGTAAGTCAGACCGACGAAGCCTTAGATCATCAGAGGCAAGTGTAGGAACTACTGCACGATCGTGGGATCAACAATTGAACACTAATTACCCCTACGAGAGCTCAGACACGAGTGAATCAGAAATGTCATTTAGCACAGAAAGACCAGAAGGAGGGTCAAATGTAGCATACTTAGAAAGACCAGAAGGACCCTATAGGATGTTGGGTGTGTGTAGAAGTGCGAGAGACACACAAGAAGCACACACAAGGAGCACAAATGCAGCAAGACACACGGAGAAGACGATGGCTGGAATAGCTCTCTCTATCGATCGATGAACTGAACTGAAGTAAGAGCTGAATAATATCCCTAAGTACAAAGTACCACCACATATGAGAGTATCAAGTATGTGGTAACATGGGGAAAAAACCTCTAGCCAACACTAGAGTAAAAAGTGCCCATGTATAGGGAAAAGGTTCACATCAAAGCTACTCGAGGAACACATAAGTGTAACAAACCCCCCTGGAGCGAATGATGTGAACACATACAGGGAGTGATAGATCAGCCCCCACAAGGTAACAAGCCTAAAGCTTTGCGAAAAGCTTCAAACTTTTCCTGTGGAAGAGCTTTGGTGAATATGTCTACCACATTATCTTGTGTAGGCACATATACCAAATCAATATCTCTTGCATGAAGGCGCTCTCTCACATAGTGATACTGCACCTCAATATGTTTGGTCCGTGCATGAAACACTGGGTTTCGTGCAACAGCCAAAGCACTCTGACTATCTATGAGAATATGTGTAACAACATCAATCTCCATGCAAAGATCCATCAATAGGCGTCTCAGCCATATACACTCCACTGTAGCTATGAAAACTGCCCTGTACTCAACTTCACAACTCGATGTCGCCACTGTAGGTTGCTTCTTACTCAACCAAGATATGCATGAGTCTCGAAGGAAAAAGCAATTACCACTAGTGGACACGCGAGTATCATAACAACCAGCCCAATCACTATCTGTAAAAGCATGCAAGCATGGCTGAACATCTCTGCCATAAAAGAGACCTAAGCTCAAAGTGCCTCGAAGATATCTAAACACACGTTTCACCGCTTGCCAATGCTTAGTGCCAGGGCTATGCATGAATCGACTCAACTGGGAAACTGCATATTGTATATCCGGCCTTGTGTTGCATGCATATATAAGACATCCCACAACTTGCTGATAAAGAGAAGTATCAAATGCATCACTGGAATCCTCAACCGAGAACCTGAATCCTGTCTCAACTGGCATGGAAACTGGCTTACAATCCTCAAAGTCAAAACGCTGAAGTAGTTTCTCAACATACTTTGCTTGATGCATAACAATTCCCCCCTCAACGGATACAAACTGGATGCCAAGATAGTAGCTCAAAAGACCAAGATAAGTGACATCAAAAGTATGCTGCAAATCAGCCATAAGAATGTCAAGTTTTGCATCACATGACCCAGTCAAGAGTATGTCATCAACATAAAGAACAAGCACTATAAGATCAGCCCCATTTTTGCGTACATAGAGTGTGCTTTCAATCGGACTACATGTGAAGCCAAGAGCAATCAAGTGCTTATGTATTTTGTCATACCATGCACGTGGAGCTTGCTTGAGACCATACAAGGCTTTATGCAAGCGACAAACCATATGCTCTTTCCCTTTCATAGCAAATCCAGGAGGTTGCTTCACATAAACCTCTTCTTGCAAATCTCCATTCAAGAAGGCTGTTTTTATGTCCAACTGATGCACTTTCCAACCTCGATGGGCAGCCAATGCAACCACGGTACGAATGGTAGTCATGCATGAAGTAGGTGCAAAAGTTTCCTCATAGTCAATGCCATATTGTTGCGCATATCCTTTGGCAACCAATCTAGCTTTGTAGCGATCAATGCTACCATCAGATTTTCTCTTAATCTTATAAACCCACTTTGTACCAATGGCATTCTTTCCTTTTGGCAATTCACATAACTCCCAAGTACCATTCCTATGTATGGAATCCATTTCTGATTGCATAGCACTCATCCATTGTGGATCGTCACATGCATCTTCAAAAGAAAGTGGCTCTTCATTACATGCTGTAGCAATAAGAGAATAATCCACAAAATTACTTGATGCATGGTGAGAGCTTGATCTTGTTCTACCAAGTAAAGGTGCACTCAATTTGCTGTCCTGCAAAGTTTGTTTCAGCCACTTTGGCATAGATTGTGCACTCTTGATAGACATGGGTTCATTATGTGAAACATCTTCAATATGTACATCATGCGTGGGCTGAATTTCGTGCTCAGTTTCAACCATATTTGGATGCAAATGTTCAGCCATATGTGGCTGAAAATTTCCAACAGTTTTGGCAATTTTTGGCTGAATTTTTTCAGCCATGTTTGGTTGGAAATTCTCTGCATTTTCAGCCCTATTTGGCTGGAATTTTTCAGCCCTTTGAACCTCAGTTGGCTGGTCTACATGGCCATAGTCAAGCGCACCATTTTGGAACAAAGGCATGAGTGTATCGAACACATCTTGTGAGCTAACTGTTGGCAATTTTTTGCATTCAAGTAGAGGGAAAACTGAATTTTCAGCAAATACCACATCTCGACTCACAATAATTGTGTTCGTCAATGGATGGTACAATCGATATCCCTTACTTTCAGCACTATAACCAACAAATATACATTTCTTTGCCTTGTCATCAAGTTTGTGACGTTGGTGATGGCACAAGAGCATATGCCAAACAACCAAACACACGCATATGACTAACCATAGGCTTATGACCATTCCAAGCCTCATAAGGAGTGATGAATCTCAATGCTTTTGTAGGGCAGTGATTCAACACATAATTTGCACACATGACCGCTTCCATCCAAAATTTATGAGGAAGATGCTTTCCTTTAACCATACATCGTGCCATTTCAAGTAGAGTTCTATTTTTACGCTCGGCAACACCATTTTGTTGAGGTGTATATGGCACCGTACATTGGTGTGAAATACCTCTTTCACGAAGAAAATCACTAAACTCATGTGACATGTATTCACCACCACGATCCGTGCGTAGAGTCAAAAGCTTTTGTGAAGAAAAATTTTCAGCCATAGCTAAAAATGCTTTGAAGCAAGAAAATACCTCATTCTTTGCTTTCATAGGATACACCCATGTATGGCGAGTAGCATCATCAATGAAGGTAACAAAATATACATGCTTCCCAAAAGATGGAGTCTTGACGGGATCACATACATCACTATGAACAAGTTGCAATTTTCTTGTAGTGTGTGTGTGACTATCTTTTGGAAAAGAAGCACGATGCATTTTTCCAAGAATGCAACCTTCACATGCATGCTTTTCAATGGACTCAAGTGTAGGCAAGCCAATAAACATGTCCTTCTTTTGCAAGTAGAGCAAACTATTGAAGTTTAAATGACCAAAACGAGCATGCCAAAGCTCCATTTCAGCCATGGAAGAAGTATGAACAAGTAAGGCATTCAAGGCAGTCCTCTTGTATGTATCCATGCGATACAAACCATTACATAATGTACCGGACATCACGATAACATCGACATTGCTGAAATCATGAACCATACACTTATCATCAACAAAGTGTACATGAAGTCCAACTTTGGCAATCAACGGAACTGAAATTAAGTTCTTCTTGATACTGGGCACATACAATGCATTTTTCAAGAGAATCACACCTCCATTTGCAGCCATAAGCTCAATTTCTCCTACTCCAATGATAGGATAAGAGGCATTGTTTGCACACACCACATGTCCTCCTTTAGGTGCATCTTTCAAAGAGGCAAAAAATCTTTTGCATGATGTTATGTGCTTTGAAGCACCACTATCAAAGAACCAATCCGAATCAGCCTCACTCACAACCATACATTTAGAATGTAAAGAAGCATCATAATGACATGTAACAACACATGCCCAAAAATCTTGAGCCATGTTAGCTTCATCATTCTTTGCATTTGCTAAATTTTCAGCAATAGACATGCCCGATTCCTTCTTCTTTTCATTGCGTTTAGCAAGCTTTTTACACTCATCAATAGTATGACCAGCCTTCCGGCAATATTTGCATCTCTTCTTCTTTTGCAAATCACCATCATTAGAGGAATGAGTGGAAGAGGAAGCTTGAGGCTTTGGTTTTGATGAACCAAAAGCTGAACCATACTTGCTTTTCCCATTTTGTGAGATAGCAAGTGCTTGCGTTCCTTCAATCAAACCACTCCTATTCACTCTAGATTGCTCTTCTTGCAAAAGAAGAGACACAACCTCATCAAATGCATACATATTAGGATTTCCTTTTGCAACCAAACGAAGTGTAGTAGCAAAGATTTGAAAAGATTCCGGTAATCCTTTCAACAATGTAGAAATGAGTGATGTATCCGGAATGATCTCATCTATGTTTGCCAATTGCTCTTTCAAGTCCTTCATGCGTGTCACATACACATCCATTGACTCATTTTTAGCCATACATACATCCTCAAGTTGCTTCCTCAAGTATGCAACATGTGCTTCATTACGCATGGCATACAAAGAAGCAAGAGTGTCCCATGCCTGTCGTGATGTAGAACATGACCGAATGTGTGGAACTATATGAAGCTTCACTGAAAGAGCAATCAAAGCATGAGCTTGAGCATCTTTTCCATCCCATCTAAGCTGCTCCTGTGTAGGTGGAGAAGGAGAAACCATAGTACTCGAAGAAGAAGCTCCATCTGTGACAGTAGACCGTGAAGTAGAAGCACCTGCCGGTCTTTGATCTACATCTGCCACTATGTTCCAAAGTTGTTTTGCAACAAGAACGTGCTTCATCATGTAAGACCACATCGGATAGTTGGTCCCATCAAGCTTATCTTCAGATTGAAGCATGCCAAACAAGTCATTGTTGCCCGCCATTTCACTAAGGAACAAGAATGTGATAAAATCTTCACTTCGACGAAAACTAAAATGAGTGCTGAAATTTCAGCTCACAAACCGTCACTCTGATGGCGATTCTGACTGCACGAATGGCTTTGAAATGGGGGTAAAACCCTAGCGCACCTGCTGGAAATGTTTCCGGGCTGCTGAAAATTCACACTTCTATGCTCCGAAGTCGATTTGCAGTGTTAAAGTGTGCGCGCGCTGCGACGCGAAAAACCGAAACTTGAGAAGAAGCTGAGCCTGCTCTGATACCACTATTGGGTGTGTGTAGAAGTGCGAGAGACACACAAGAAGCACACACAAGGAGCACAAATGCAGCAAGACACACGGAGAAGACGATGGCTGGAATAGCTCTCTCTATTGATCGATGAACTGAACTGAAGTAAGAGCTGAATAATATCCCTAAGTACAAAGTACCACCACATATGAGAGTATCAAGTATGTGGTAACATGGGGAAAAAACCTCTAGCCAGCACTAGAGTAAAAAGTGCCCATGTATAGGGAAAAGGTTCACATCAAAGCTACTCGAGGAACACATAAGTGTAACATAGGACTCAACTAGAATTTCTCCGAACCAACCGCTTAGGTGCTCGCATCTATGAGGATGGTTTGAGAAGCCAAGTAGTGCAAATGCACAACCCCGATCAACCCATTGGATTGGAACGTCCAGTGGTGAAATTCGAGAGAGACGCGTACATAGACAAGGAAGGAACGATGTATGTCTTAAGTACACAGCCAAACAACACCAATGAGTTTGGCGTAATTCAGTTAGAGACGGAAGCGAGATCTCAAGGAAAAGAACCAATGGAAGAACCTAGAACACCTAGAGGGAAATCTGTACTGACAAGAGTACTAGTTCCAGATTGGACCCCTCAGGATAACAGAAGCATAGAGTTGTTTGTAAATAAAGAAACTGATGAAGCATTTTGGAGGTACAGAACAGAACAACCTAGCGAGGTTGGTTCCATTATAATCTACGAGTTCAAGGACCCGGATACACCTGGAAAGGTTGTATACCTGGATGAGACTTCAGAAAGAGTCTTTATGGTACCTGACCATGCTAGAAATACATACACATGGAGAGGTGAATTGGTATTCCCTCCATCACGAGCAAACGTAAATGCAAGCCAACAAGGGGCAGGAACATCCTCAGCCCATGCTAATCAAAGGGATAAAAATAAAGAGAGACCCGAAGTAAGCTTCAATCATCCCATAGGAAGAGATAGAATGACCATAGACACGGACAGAACGGATAGACAAAGAGATCATGGAATACAAGGTGGTAGAGATGATTTTCCTCTACCTAGACCACGTGAACACGCAAGACTATTAAGACCCACTCAGTTAGTAAAATCCATGAAAAATTATTTTGATGGGACAGGAGATCCCTATGACCATGTCGCAGAATTCAAGCAAGTACTAAGAGCCGAGCAAGTCAAAGACATGTTCACGCAATACAATGCTTTTGGACTAACGTTAAAGAACACAGCTTTAACTTGGTTCCAACCTTTGCAACAAAGGCAATTTAGAGACATCCATCACTTTTTAGAGTCATTCATCACTGAATTCTCTAAAAGTGGGATTAGACATGACACGTCTTCGTTGATTCATAGCTTCAAACAGACCCCTCAGGAAACAGTTAGACTCGCAGGACGTAGGTTTAGACAATATGTTGAGAGGTGTCCTATGCAAGAGCTACCCTCACAGGCCAAGCAAGTGTCATTATTTTTAGATGGCTTGTTGAGCTCTAAACTACGCTCCTATGTGTACTTAAAATCACCCAGAACGCTAGAGCAGTGTGTAAGAATATGTATAGACATTGAGGACAACTTAGGAGACGAGTTGGAACTCTCAAAAGTCTACAAGGACTCGGATTGTTCATCTCTAGCATCCACAAAATTGTCTAACTCGATAGAGGACCTAGCAAAAAAAGTGGCCCAGAAACTAGGAGTTTCTAGTAAACAGGTGCCCAAGTTAACAACTAACGTACGTTGTTACACTTGTGGTTGAAATCATTTGGCAAATGTGTGTCCCAATGCAACACAAACACAAGCAAACCCTAGTGGCCAATACTGTACAATTGAAAGAAGATACACAAATCACACAGCTCAGGACTGCCCATACAACAAACAAGCAGTAAGACAGAACTACCCGCAAGCATACCAGCAACCAGGTAGGTATCAAGGCCATTAAAATGCCCAGCCTTATTACTATAGGCCTCCTCAGAACTACCCATATCAGGCTCAACAGAGACCTCAACTTGTCTTAGCTCAGCAGCCACCCCCACCAGCAAATGTCATCTCTCTCAAATACGCTGCTGCAGAAGAGAACCTAAGTAGGGCCTTAGTGCCTTCTTCACCTTTGATCACAGAGAGTGACCCGAACTCAAACAGTTTTGACTCAACTCATATAGATAGTCCACCCGCTTATTACACGAAGTCACCACAACATGTAGAGACATATCATTACGATAGTCGACCAATGGAACCTAGTTGGGAGCCCGACTATGCTCATGTGATGTACACAAATCCAAACCCACGGCCCCAAGTAAGACAACAGAGACCACAAGGCCCTAGAGGACCATGCTTTAGGTGCCAAGGAGATCACTTCATAAAGGATTGTCCACATCCTCCGATAGCAGGGCAATCACAATAATATAACATCCAAGGCTTTTGTGCCGATTGTGGCAAAGAGCACATAATCAAAGATTGTCCTAAGAACCCAGTTAACGCTTCAAATGTGACACCAATCAACGTGATAGGTATTGTGCACAACGCAGACGGATCCAACCCTACATACGTGCCTATCCAAGCTATAACAAGAGCCCAGGCACTCTTACAGAACCAACAGCTTAATCAAGAGAAAATAGCTGGAAATAGTGAAGTTGTAGAATCTAGCAGTAAAAAGACGAAATCTTGGAAAGATTCTAGAGAAAGAATTAAGAGAAAGTGGAGTAAAAAGATAGCTGAGTTGGAAGGAAGTCTCAAGGAATCTAGAGCCAAAATCCTAGAATTGACTTCACAGGAGTTGAATCAAGAGAACCCAGCTCAGAAATCAGGATCAGTTTTAGCGGAACCCATACCAGAAAACCCAGACATGATGTTTCGTGCATATCAGGCTAGATTAAAAGAGGGACCTCAAGTAGCTGAAATGAGTAAGAACTACCCTTGAGCAGACTTAGAAATTGAGAGGACTAAACTTTGCATGAAGATGGTAGAATTAGCACAAGCTTTGTTCGAAGCCTCGAGATATCTTAATTGGAATAACATGGCAAAACCGGAATTACATTTTTAAGGTCTAATGGAGAGGCTAGAATACTTGATAGAAAGCAAAGAGAAAAAGGATCAGCATAGGAATCTTAGTGTCCCAAAGACACAGGAAAGGAATGCACCATCCCTGTCTCAAGTACCCAATATAGAAAGTCAAGACAACCTGTCTTCCATACATAGATACTCACATGAATTTTTGAGAGAAATCCAAGAAGAGAAGTGGAGAAAAGAACAAGGAACTCATCCTCCTATTCAAGAAATAGACGACTTGCAAGAACAATTTCCCCAAGACATCCCCTCTATTTACGATGATGTAGAGGAAGAACAACTGAGTGAACACACGGGTTTTGAATCCAATTCTTTACAAGAATTACCTTAGTTCACAGGACCTTGGGAAGCAAAGTCTATTAGTATGAGAGCACCCACGATAATAGTGAGGAATGAAGAATCAGTGATACCTAGGAACACGGAAGTGATAAAGAACACCAAAGTTCAATGTAATCTCACTCTAGAGGAGTTGTTAAAGGTAAAATCGGAACTGTGGAAGCATGTAGCAAATCAATTCCCTGAGCTTGCTACTACTCCCTCACAGATAGGATCACAAAAAAAGGTACCAGAGATACCAGTAGAAAAGATCAGAGATGTAAGTGAAGGAGAGGAAGGTAACACGTATCTTCCAATAACCCATCAGGGCTACACCATGAAAGCCATCTTAGATTCAGGAGCCGGGGTAGCCATCGCTACCACCGCTTTATGGAAACGTTGGGGTAAGCCAACACTCAGACCTACTAGGATGAAGCTACAAATGGCTGATGGACACATAGAAAAACCATTAGGCTTACTAGAAGGCATATCTCTCACCACTTGTGGTGTGGAGTTTGAGCATACCTTCGCCATTTGTGACTTTGCGAAAAATCATGCTTATGAGATGATATTGGGACGACCATTCATGCGTCAGTTGCAAATTGTACAAGATTGGGGAACTAATTCTTTGTACTTGCAACATTTAGGAGTGACTACCAAAGTCAATCTTAAAGACTATTCCCATAGGGATGTACCCCCAATACAATGGACTACCATCCATAAGACACAGGTAGAAACAGAATTAGTACACTCTTTGGAGTCAGATCCCTCATGGTTGCACGAGGACACTCATCTATGGATGTGTAAAGTTGCAAAACAAGAAGAAGAACGGTTAGAAGCTAGGACCATAGGTGCAGAACAACATCAAAGAACCCTTCAAGACCCAACTTACGCACCTGTAGTATTTCCAGACGAAGAGTTTGAACCCCATGGTTGGGCAGAAATCCTAGCAACCATGGATGTAGCCATCAATGAAGAACAATGGACACCCCACTGTGACGAAGATGGCTATGATATTTCAGTTTTTACAATAGAGCGAATCATGTGTGATTCAGCTTTAGAAGAATGTGAACCTAGCACTGATGCATTTGAGGATGCGAGTGACTTCGATTTAGAGTCAATTATTATGGACCCTCCATTTGCATCAGAGGAAGAATATTTTTACGAAGTAGAAACTCATCCTCATACACACAAAGAAATTACAAATGAGGTGAGGTTAGCCATACAAGTGACTGACAAAAGTGAAGGGAAAAAAAGAAAGAAGAAAGAAACCATGTAAGAAAAAGAAGAATCCTTATTTGAAGTACCCGAGAACTTCAAGAAATATGATACAGAAGAATTATGGTACGAATGCCTAACAGAAAAGCTGACATTGGAGAAGTATATGATAATTGAGAGAAAACCAAGAAAATCATAGTTGCCATAGAAGGAGAAGAAGAGAAATGTACCTACATAGGGCACGATTTGACGAATAAAGAAGAAGAAGAATTAGTTGCCCTATTGCGTGAATATAGAGATGTGTTCGCATGGAGTTACAAAGATTTGAAAGGAGTAGACCCAGACATTTGTTCTCATAGAATCCCTATGACTCCAGATGCAAAACCCACGAAACAGAAACCATACACGTACAATGATAACTACGCTGCGAAGATTAAAGAGGAGATAGATCGCTTGATAGAAGCAGGATTTATTTACGAAATTGAGCATACCGAATGGGTATCCCCCATTGTGGTTGTGCCCAAGAAGAATGGAAAATTGCATGTGTGTATTAACCTTAAAAAAGTTAATGCCACCACAATTAGAGATAGTTATCCTCTTCCTATCACAGAACACTTATTGGAAAGAGTTGCGGGCAAGGAAGTTTACAGCTTCCTTGATGGATTCTCATGCTATAATCAAGTATCCATAGCTCCAGAAGATCAACACAAGACGGCTTTTGCCACTGAATGGGGAATATTTGCATTTCGTGTGATGCCTTTTGGCTTAACCAATGCACCCGCTACTTTCCAGCGACTCATGTGTCATGTTTTTAAGGAATTCTTACGAAAGAGTTTGGAAGTTTATGTCGATGACCTATGTGCTCATTCGAATATAAGAAAGACACATATCCCTGAGTTAAGACAAGTATTTGACAAATGTCAAGAATATCAGGTTTGTTTGAACCTAGAAAAATGCGTCTTCATGGTCAGACAAGGAAAAATTCTAGGACACATTGTGTCAAAGAATGGAATTTCTACAGATGAAGAAAAGGTGAAAGTAATTGCAGAATTACCTACACCAACTAACGTGAAAGAGGTACAAGCATTTATGTGCCATTGCGATTATTATAGGAGATTCATACACATGTATGCAATCATAGCCAAGCCTTTGTACTCTCTTTTGACTCATTTTGAATGGACAGATGAATGTGAGAATTCATTCAACGAACTTAAACGATGTTTGTGCTTAGCACCTATATTGACAACCCCGGATTGGAGTAAGCCATTCCATGTGCATGTGGATGCATCCAACTATGCCATAGGATGTGTGTTAGCACAACCCACGAATGAAGGAAATATAGATCTTCCCATAGCTTACACGAGCAGACAATTGAACACAACAGAAAGAAATTACACCACGACGGAACGAGAAGGATTAGGGATGATCTACACGGTAAAGAAATTCAGGCATTACTTGTTGGCCAACAAATTCAATTTCTTTACAGATCACCAAGCCCTATTGTACTTAGTCAACAAGCCATGTAACACAGGACGATTAATATGTTGGTTTCTATTACTCATGGAGTACAATTTTGAAGTAGTAGTCAGGAAAGGAAAGACACATCTCAGAGCTGACCACCTTTCAAGATTAACCTCAGGAGAAGCTCCTCAAGGAGTAGTGGATGATTTACCAGATGCATATTTGTTTAACCTTGAGATAGCACAAGGAGAGATTACCAAGTCTCAGAGATACCAAATCATAGCAGGAAGCATATATAAACAGGATAATCAAAAGATTCTTGCTTGTTGTGTAGATGAATCAGAACATGCGAATTGGTTGCAATTAGCACACATAGGTGCATTAAAGCAACGTCACTCAAAACATCATACACTGCAGACTCTGCATAGACTAGGAGTATACTGGCCCACGATGGAAGCAGATGTCTACAAGTTGTGTAAAGAATGCCATGTTTGTTGTGAAAGACCACCAGTAGAGCATGCTACATTATATCACGTGTCTCTCACACCAGACTGAAGTGAACCTCTAGTGACGTACTTGAGGACGAAAACATTCCCTCAAGGAATGACCTTAGCGCGACAACGTAGTCTAGAGCAGGAAGCTCAAGACTATTCACTTATTGACGATAATCTATACAAAAGAGGAAGAGACAGATACTTAAGACAGTGTGTTCATGAAAGCGATTATCTGAGCATACTAGAGACTGCACACCAAGGTGTTGCAGGAGGTCACTTTGGACCAGATAGGATAATCAAAGCCATCCTCTTTGCAGGATTATGGTGGCCCACTCTTCACATGGATGCGCATACCTATGTTAAGAGATGTGATGTATGCCAAAGAACTCAATTTCCTACTCGTAGAGATGAAATGCCATTGAAACCCATGATGGGAGGACGTGCATTTTCTAAGTGGGGTATAGATTTTGTAGGACCCATTAACCCCCCTGCAAAAGGAACACATGTTGAATACATTATTGTTGCGACAGATTATCTTACCAAATGGGTAGAGGCAAAAGCCACGAAAAAGAATGATGCACACACGAGTGCAAAATTCTTATTTGAAAATGTCTTTACGAGATACGGATTGCCTATAGAATTAGTGAGCGATCGAGGAACTCACTTTCTAAACCAAGTCATTGAATATTTGTTACAGGATTTTATGGTGATTCACAAGAAATCCGCACCATATCATCCTCAGGCCAATGGTCAGGCTGAAAGCACTAACAAGATCCTTTGTAACTTACTGACGAAACTCGTAAACAACAAACGTTCAGATTGGGACAAACAGTTACACCACGTTGTTTGGGCATATCGAGTGGCCTACAAGACCGTACTCAATGCAACTCCCTTTCAGATGGTTTTTGGTCAGAATGTTGTGCTTCCTTTGGACTTCTTGATACCAACCCTTAAGGTTGCACAAGAACATCAGTGGACCGGCCATGAATTATCAGCAAGAATAATGGACTTGGAACGATTAGGAGAAACCAGGCTCAAAGCAGCAGCAGGAATATACGCGGCTAAGAAGCGACAGAAAGCATATTTTGATGCACATGTGAAAGATAAAGGCTTGAAAGAAGGAGATTTAGTTCTAGTATATACGCTGAAACAGCACACATGGAAGTTAGAAAAGAGAGGTTATGGACCTATGATCATCAACAGACTCTCGACAAGTGGAGCAGTACAATTAGCCACTTTAGAAGGAGATATAATGCCTAATTACATTAGTGGTTGCAGAGTCAGACTATACCAAGAACCTCTTACTGAGGATATGCTTAGACGACTCACGTTGGCAAAGAAGCGTAAGGAGGAAGAAAATAGAATAAGAGCTGAAGCTCAGGCAGAAGCTATAGAACGCATTAAGCACATGAAGTTAAGAAGACAAGGACTAGGGAGAGAACATTATAACCATCTGGAAACATCACCCAGATACCCCATGGCCATGTGTCAAGTAAAGTCAACCACTCATCCTAGCATAGTGGACAGGAGACCATTCATTACAGTCAGGCTAGAGCACGGCAACCCTTGCCAAGAGCTCAGGGCTTTAATTGATTCAAGTGCTGCGACTAGTGCGATTAGATGGTCCCACTATAAGGATTCAAGAATAGAAATGCGGCCAATTGAGGCATACCTCATAGGGCTAGGAGGCATGGAAACCCCTTGCATGGGTGAGGTGGACCTTCCTATCCTCATAGACGAAGTGACCTTGACAGTGAAGTTACTAGTTACTATCCTTGGCCAAGATTGGCTATATGATCACTCAGTGGACCTAAATCTTAGACAAGGCTCCTTGTAGATTGGAACCTTAGATCAGAAGCGAGTGATACCGCTTGACTTCCCTAATGACATTCCGACTGAGGTTTGTAGCCCTAGACCCTATGAAATGCATGCGACGGAAGACCGGAAGATCTTTGATCAGATCAATCACGTTACGTCTACACCAACCCACGCGGGCTTGGCGATGGACAATTGTCAATCAGAAGGACGTCGGAGATTTTCCCTTGGGCTTCCTACAAATTAGAAGAGGCAATTACCCAACCGCTTGGTCAAATGGACACAATCAGTGGTCAGGTGGGTTACATCAGCGAACACATGGGAAAAACACCCTGCGGTGCCCATCCTTCCACACTTACTACGGACTGGCCTAGATCTGTGGTACAGAATGCCTCACTTCCTAATGGGCAGGTCTCCAAAGTTGGACCTCCCTTCTTTTCCAAAGTAGAGTGTCTATCCGACCTCTCAACCTCAACCACAAAAGAGTCAACCACGACGAAGGAACCCATACCGACGACAACATCAGACGACACAAGGAAGAAAGCTGCAGTCTCAGTATCATAAAGCAAGAGGCACAATACAAATATGGGTGCCAAAAGGACAAAAACCACCAACAGATTTCAACAATGCAGAAGCAGAAACAGTATCCAAGATCTCCTCGACCTTCTTCTACGAGTACGGATATTCGACAAATTTGGATCGGCAAGAAGTACCTTACGAACCGACCAACACCCACGCAGATTCGGGTACCCAAACCATGTATTATAGCTCAACCCTCAAGCCATGTAAAATACACCCCTCGAAAATCTTTCCAACCCTCCATACCACCAAATCCTATATCATCTTTTGTCCCTCCACAGAGACCTATCACCCGATCACAAACTCTTAGGAAGTGGATACCGAAACGTATCCAGAAGTCTTCTCCTAACCCCTTGTCTAACATAACTACCACCCCGACTAATCTACAACCTTGTAATAACTCATTCATGACTGAACCTTGTATAAATCCACACACTATAACCCAACATCACATGTAATAACACCTCATTAAGCAATGCATGCAATATCTGAAAACATATAGGTGTCTAGAGACCTGCACTAGTTATGCAAGAAAGTGCATCAATCACATCACAACACTTGGCTACACGGGTTACACATGGGCTATGGAAAAGGGATTGCGGTCTCACCTTAATGGGCTCATAATTAATTTCCATACTAATGTGCTAATTTTTTGTAGCAGATCTTTTCCATTAGCACGTCAATCATCATGGAAACCGAAGAAGGACCATCAGAAGCAGGCCCCAGCGCACCTGTAGCACCTATCGGTGTTTTACTTGCAGAGTCCCATCCGACGGCTCCACCGCAAGAATCCCAAGGATTCCCAGGACCCATGCCTATTGACGACCCTCCTCGAGGCTATACTGAGAAGATTCATCGCAATTCTCATTGGTTTCAAGGGCTGGTAGGAGCATTGGCAGATGCTGAGTTTATATTTGAGGCTAATTTGACTTTTGATGACCGTACATGGGGAAAATATTAGTTCTTCTCAAGAGAGTTCGAAGGGCTACAGAACACACAAGACTTAACACATGTTTGGGCAAGAGCCGGCTTCACAGAGTATTTCAGTGACCCTTTGCCTAAACCTGACTTCTACAGATGCTATTATTTAATCACCACTTTGGTAGCTCCAGAGAATAAGGACCTGCCCGGAACTTTTATTTTGCCATCTTTAGTGAACGATCCACCATATAAAAGATTTTATCTTTCTAAAGATCTGATTCGAGCTGCCATCAAAATTCATGGAACCCACACGCCCACAGAGTGAGAAAGGTTAGTTCCAAACCCTATGAAACATGGGGACGTCACTAAGTGGGAAGAGATTTCAGCGATGCAGCATTTTGCTTTCCCCGCTCAGGACAGATTCACAATGCCTCACAAACGAATATGGTTTGGTTTGTATTTATCATGTATGGGACCCTAGACAGTTGATCTAGCTAGTTGGATCATTGATCAGATGTATTTAGCACAACATAGATGGGAAAGAAAGAAAGTCATCAATGGATGTTGCGCCCTCAGTGCATTGTATATATGTGTTTGGCCTATGATTTACCTATCGAGCGAGCAATGACAAGTGAGGAGCTGAAAGCGTTTAAAGGAACCACAAAGAAAGCTAGGAAGGCTAGCAAAGGAAGAGCAGGAAAGCAAATGAGAGGAACTATCCCCTGCCTTCAAGTGCCAGAATCACCCTCACCACAACCATCTCCAGAGCAGTCTCCGACAGAAGCCACTCCCACAGTACAACCTATTTGTATACGGTTATCAAGACTAGTTGTAACGGAGGGCACTACCAGCACAGTCACTACTCAAGCAGCCACAGTCCCAGGACCTACCACCACTATGGCAGAAGTTCCCACCACTATCGGTGTGGAAGCTTTCTCTTTCCCGATACCCCATTTAGAAACAGAACAAGCAGGCACCACATTTGATTTTGAGATGCAGGACGTATTTTCAAGTGAATTTCAGTTTTCAGAAGGCTAGATCTTCTCTCAAGAATATGAAAGGCCCAGCTACCCTACCACACCCCGAGATCAACCACAAGGACAAATCGTATCGAGCTCAGATGACGAAAGAACAGCAAGAGATGACGACGAAGGAGACGATGAAGCCAGCCAGGGTACACATGAATCCCAAGAACATGTGCAAATAGACGAACAAGGACAACAAACCGACACCCAAGGTGACACGAGCACATACAAAGAAGAAACCTTCAAAGCAGTAGCTTATACACTGGCCATCAAAAAGTTATATAGTACTATGGAGAAGGTTTGGGCACGTAAGAAGTTGACTGACGAAGAGAGCCAAACCCTCATAGAACAAGAGCTTGTTTCGGGCGGGTTCAAAGAAGTCTACATCAGAGGTTTCAGAGAGCTTGTCAAATCAGTCGGACCTACCGAAGCCTTAAGATATTTATAGAGGAAACCATTACCGCAGTATGACCCCTGACGCGTACGACTATTATCAAAACCGGGCAAATACATTCGTGTCCCAATAGGAGCACAATCTTCAGAATAGGCCAGGGAAGCATGTCTTGTCCCTAAAGGCTCTTCGGCAGAAGACACCATTATCGTCGACTCCCCACCCCGTACTACCGTTGTACATACCACCACAGTCGTCGAAGTACCGATCACCCCAAATGCTCCTCCATCACCTCCCATCCATCCAACCTCCCCTATTCACCCCCCTTCTCCCAGAACAACATCCTCTTTCTCCGGTGGAGTAGCAAAAGTCGTCCTTACGCCCATTCATCCCACAATTCCCACACCCACTCAACCTAGTCTACCCCCTAACACATCCACCTTTCTATCCAACCCATTTCTCCATCCATCTTTTCCATCCTTCCCCACACCTCCAAGACCCCTTTTCCCATTCCCACCTCCATTAACCTTCTCCCCAGTCTCACCTCCCCGACCCACCGTAACCCCTCTTTCCCGTTTCCACCAAGCAGTCCAAAACAACCCCTCTGTAAATTACTCCTCAACCTTTGTAAATCCTGTATTTACACCCACACACTTACCCACGATCACACCACTATTCACAGTCACCGCACTCGACACCACATCCAGCAATATGGATATATCACCTCCCACTGCACCTCCACTCACTTCAATTGTGGCACCACAATATTTAAGCACACCACAATTTTCCACAATCACCACAGCATCCACTTTCCCACCCCCATTTCCCGTTCCCTTTGCATCTACACCCACTGCATCTTCACTTAGCACACCATTAATCTTATCACCCACCTTAGACACAGCATTTCGACAGATGTTCACGTGTATGATGCAAGTAAGAGATGAGTTCACATCTCTTGGAAATAATTATCAGCAGCTGCAAAGGACAACCAACAATTTGCAGTCGCAGCTTAACTCATTGTCTATTGAGAATGCCTCACTAAACACCCGATATCAAGAACTACGTGAGGCTTATCACAAGCTGGAACTAGAAAGTGAAGAGAAAGCCAAAGAGGCCACTGTTGATCTTGACAATTTGTTAAGGGCCCAGACAGTTCGCAATGCGATGCTTACACGGAACATGGGCTTACTCAGAAGACACCTAGCAGCAGCAAAGGAAGAGAACCAGCGGCTACAAGAGCAGAACAAGGAAAATTTAGAAGCTGCTCTCGATAACCCAGACCAACCATTAAGTCCTAGCTAGTTCAAAGCAGTGCCCTCCGAATCAATGAAAATGTTGCTCGATGATCACATCAGATTGCTCGACGAATACGATCGAATGAACGAAGAATATCAAAAGCTAAAGGAAGATCATAAACTACTCCAGCTTAGAGCACCTGCAACACAAGGACTACCAGCAACCCAAGGATTACCAGCTCCTGCGGACCCCTCTCCTGACATCCTAGAGGAACTCAATGCATTACGGGCACAGGTATCAACTCTTGAATCAAGGATAGCTATATATGAAGCACGACCAAGGCCGGATTCCCCACTAGAGCTCCCAGCCGATGAAGAAAATGTAACCATTCCGGTGGAGGAAACCTTTGAAGAAGCCTACGAGCCACAACCCATCCCAGGCGGACGAGTCACGGCTGAAGGCCAGATGACTTATGAACTTCCAACCCCCGCATGGATGAAGACAGTGGAAGAGCTTGGAACCACCCACTCAGCACGAGTAGAGGCGCAGCTGCACGCCATGGCAATGATTGAGGAAAGAATTTTACAATCGCCCTACTTCGCTCACTTGGCCCCTCGCAGATACATATCAGGGCATGAGCTACAGTACAAACCGTATTTTATGCTAATGGCCGAGTATCAGTTGGCCATAGAGAAAGAAACAGGCAAGAAACCATCTCACACTACTCAGTTTGAGCCTAATGATTTGCCACTGGATGCGCAGCAAGGAGAGATTTATCAACCAGAGTGGCGTAAAGATCTTTTAAAAGAATATCCTGAGATGATGAGTACTTGGGTAAAGGCACCACTACATTTGAAATACAACCCATGTTGGGGACCAGTGCCACGTCGCCGCTCCTGGACAGCATTTGCTATTAAAGTACAGAACAACAAGCAGTGTCAGGATTGGTAAAATTACCCATATTTCAAGCCACCCATAGAACTACCAACAGTGGGATACATGATGGCCACGATTCATCACTTGCTCCCTCGCTTGAAACACATGGACGATATAGCAGCGCACATGACTGTCAAAATCTTTGACATGATGCAAATGGTTTTCAAAGTCTTCCGTTGTGTAAAGGCACCTCATGTAAACACCCCGGGCTTCGAGCATGGCAATCTAGATCTTGCATATGATATGAGTACAATGCCATCGTTACGAGTGTGTTATGTCTGGCATTGTAGAATTAAATATTTACCGGCGTGCTACAAGCAGACTTTCGAAGAGATGTTCACAACCGGTTTCTGGGAATACCATTCGGAAGTGTTCATCAACAGGCCTACACACCTCTTGCAATTATTTGCCTGTGAACAGATGGTATATTCCACACATTATCGACTCCCACCACCCGATGAACTGCAACCAATTGATTGGGAGAAACTTGAGGCGGATTTGGCCCGAGGCATTCAGATATCAAAACACACCCTCTCTCAAGACCTCCTACATAACTACATCGGACAGACCGCACAACAAGGTTCTGTCGAGGACGACAGAAGCGTGAGGGAGGGGGGTGTTGGCAGTCGCCAGAGGCACAGAAGACGCGGAAGCATGTAAAGACAGAGCAGGGAGCCAGCCAATCAATTTTTCAAAGATTTATGTTTTATAAATATTCTTCAAAACCTCCAATAGTGATTTTCATCACTATTGTAACATATGTAACATAGAAAAACCCTTTTTTGTAATCCATAGCTCCATTTTGTGCAAGCCGAGGAGTCCTCGAGCTTGAGGAGCTTAGGTAGAATGAGCGTATCAATTTTGGTTATTTTTAGACACCGTTTACCCTCTCAAATAGCGCATAGGACCTATTTTTTAACTATGCCGGTCACTAGATGTGAAACCGGTCAAAACTAATTTAGAAACTATAAAAAGAGCTAGAGAGCTCATTTTTGAGGTGACTTAGTGTTGGTTAGTGTGAGCTTAGAGCTATTTTGAGCTTGTAATTGAGATCTTGAGCAATAGAGTTGATTTCTCACCTTCCATTGTGTCTTGCTTGTCTCTTCATAGTGTGTGTGTGTATGTGTGTGTGCATCTCTATGCTTCTCACCTTCACTCTCACTTCATCTCACATTCACGATCTTCATATCACTCCTATCTCTTCCGCGGATTGACATTAAGGAGGTGGACCTTCTTAACGTGGTTCTCACCATTGTGCTAGAACAACAATACCTATCAATTGTTCCATCAGGTTTATGCTTCAGCTTGTATACCCACTTAGTGCCAATGGCCTTCTTGCCAAGAGGCAATTCACATAAAGACCAGGTACCATTTTTCATGATAGCATCATATTCAGATTGCATTGCAACCATCCAATGTTAAGGATTTTGTGCTTCATCAAAGGAAACAGATTCAGTCTCATCACAGAGACTAGAGGCAACCATAGCATAACAATTTGATGCGAAAGAGGCATTATGAGAGCTTGACCAAGTACGATATGATAGAGGTGCATCTAATTTGCTGTCACGTAAGGTCTGCACCAACCATTTTGGCATAGTTTTTGCCTCCTCAATATTAGCTCTCTTATCAACAAGTGCATCACGTAAATCTGCATCAGAAATGGAATGATCTGCATCATCACATGAATCCTACAAAGGTTGAGAAGTTGCCTCATTAGGACCAGCACTAGACTATCCACCTATAAAAAGAGGCAGCAAAGTATCATACATGTCTTTGGAGCTAACAGATGTCTCCTTAATACATGAAAGTGATGGCTGAAAAGCATCTTCCACAAAAACAACGTCATGGCTAACCAGAATGCATTTAGTCTGTGGATGATATAGACGAGAGCCTTTACTTTCAAAGTTGTGCCCAACAAAAATACATTTTACTGCTTTATGATCCAATTTTCTACGATGTTGTTTAGACACTAATGCATATGCCAAACAACCAAAAACACGCACATGAGCAACAGATGGCTTACTACCATGCCAAGTCTCATATGGAGTGATAGACTACAACGCTTTAGTGGGACATCTGTTTAGTACATATGTTGCACACATAATAGCCTGAAGCCAAAAACCATGTGGTAAAGCCTAACTCTTGACCATACACCTCGCCATCTCCATGAGTGACCTGTTCTCTTGTTCAGCAACTCCATTTTGTTGATGTGTATACGGCACTATACAATGATGTTTTATCCCACGTTCAGCCAAAAATGCATTAAAGTTAGAAGACATATATTCCCCCCCTCGATCAGAACGGAGAGTGGCCATTTTACATGCTGAGAGATTATCAACCAAGACTAGAAACTGTTTGAAGCACATAAACACTTCGGACTTGGCCTTCAATGGATATACCCATGCATGCTTAGAAAAATCATCGATGAAAGTCACGAAGTAAAGATAGTTCAGAAAAGAAGGTGTTTGCATAGGACCACATACATCACTATGTACAAGCTGCAATTTCTGAATTGCCTGAGCTGAACTATCTTTTGGAAAAGAAGAATGCTACATTTTGCCCAAAATACAGCCTTCACATACATGTTTACTCGGTACCTCAAGTTTGGGCAAAGAGAACACCATTTCAGATTTCCACAAGTGTAGCAAACTAGCAAAATTTAGATGACAAAAGCATGCATGCCAAAGCTTAGCATCTAACATAGCCTCAGAATCATTTACTACACATGCCAAATCATTTATAGATCTTTCATAGTCTATGAGCTTATACATCCCACAACATAAAATGCCAGAAGCAATAATGATATCGCCATTTGACAGATCATGAACTATACATCTGCCATCAACAAATTTCACAACCAAGCCAATCTTGGCTAATGCAAAAACTGATACCATATTTTTCTTGATCCCTGGCACAAACAAAGCATCTGGCAAAGTGAAAGAACTACCATCAGCAGTAGTCAAAATGATCTTACCAACTCCCATAACAGGATAGGAGGAGTTATTGGTGCATGTAACAGTATTCTCTATAGGGGCAGGCTCAAGTGAAGAGAAGAAACTGCGTTGCGAGGTAATATGTTTGGTCGCCCCACTATCAAAGTACCAAACATCTGAGTCTATTGCAGACATGCATTGCTCATGAGAAGATGGGTCAAAACTGCAAATAGTAGTAAACGCCCATTCTTCTTCCTGCATAAGATTAGCAAACTCTGTTTTTGGTGTAGAGGCCTCTCCAACAACCATTCCGGCCTCTTTCTTCTTTGGCTCTTTAGCAGCCAGTTTTGGATAGCTCTTGATGACATGATCATTTGCTTTACAGTATTTGTAAAAAAATTGCTGCTTTTCTGATTTCTTCTCATCTTTGTCTTCCTTCTTTGAATGTGCAGCATTTGTAGATTTCTGCTTACTAGTAGAAGAGCTCCATTTACCTTTGCACTTCTGACTAGCTAGGAAACCTTATCTACAATACGCATAATATACCTGTTCTCCCTAGACTAGTCTTCCTGCAACAGAACTGAGACTAAATCCTTAAATGACAAGGCATTTGGATTGCCTTTCATCATCAAACGAAGAGTAGAAACAAAACTCTGATATGAGTCAAGAAGACCATTCAGAACGGCCTGCACAACTGGGCTATTTGGTATAACTTCATCAGCAGAAATCAACTGTTCTTTCGAATCCTTGATCTTTATGAGAAAACTGTCCATAGAATCACCTTCATTCATGTGCTCACTCTCCAATTCTTTTCGGAGGTAAGCAACACGAGCCTCATTCCTAGCCAGGTACAATGTGGTAAGTGTATCCCAAGCATCATTAGCTATTTTTCAAGAGCGAATGTGAGGGATAATGGCACGTTTGATAGAAAAAGCTATCAATGCATGTGCCTGAGCATCTCTGCCATCCCAACAAATTTTCTCTACAATAGATGCAACAGAAACAACAACACGAACATGAATCTACAGAATATCATCATCATCTTCGACACCATCTCCATCAACCCCAACACTTGTATTTGTAGTACCTATATTCGCAAGTATAACGGGACGTCTTTCAATGCCCTGCACAATATTCCATAGTCCTTTTGCAACCAATACATGATGCATCATATAAGTGTTGGAGATAGACGTCTACGGAAGCACGCGAACATCACAAGGAAGAAGAAGAAGCTTGGAGCACAACACACAAGACTGAATGTATTACTAGAGAATGTACAAAGATAAGTAGCCCATTAGGGCAATAGGCGTATATACTAGCCGGGGAAAAAAACCTCCTAAAGAGGGAAAAAAGTGCTCCGGTGGTCCTAGAGTGTTCACACACATCACTACCTAAATATATCAACAAATCCCCCTCTGGGAGTCATGCGGTAAACAAGGAGCTGGCACTCATTGTTGAGAGCAGTATGGGCACCCAAGGACTGACTAGACAAGGAAGCCAGGGCACCCAAGGATTGACTAGACAAGGAAGCCAACGGAGAGAGTCAGAACAAGGTGAAGGAGTAAGTAGACAAAGCAGTCGACGCAAATTTGGCAGATAGGCCCTTCAATTTTTCCAAATCTACATCTTTTAACAGTGATTCTTATCACTAACAATCATTGTAAATACCATTTCATATTTTTGTAGCTCCATTTTGTGCAAGCCAAGGAGTCCTTGAGCTTGAGGAGCCTTAGAAGTACCTACATATCAATTTTCATATTTTTTAGACTCTGTTTAAGCCTTCAAATTGGCCCTGGAACCTAATTTTTAACTAGGCCGGACACTAGGTCTGGACAGGGCCAAAACCTAGTCAAAAACTATAAAAAGAGCTAGAGAGCTCATTTTTGAGGTTGGATTGTAATTGAAACGAACTTGTAAGAGCATTTTGAATGTAATCTAAAAGCTCCATTGATTCTCACTCTTTGTCTTACCGTGTGTGCGCGTGTGTGTGTATGTGTATGTGTGTGCATGCTAGTGTGCTTCTCACTCACGCACTTGTGCCGCCACTTGCTCGAGGTCTTCATACCATCCTCACGTCTTCCCAGATTGACATTAAAGGAGGTGCTACTCATCATAGAGCTACACCAAATTTTGGCGCCGTTGCCGGGGATCGAGCTTTGAGGACGAGCGTGTGATGGTAAGACGTAGAGTTGACGCGTTGGAGTTGTAGGTATTTTCTTCACTCTCATCGATTTTCTTTTACTTTCTTCACCACCTTCATCACCATCATCATCATCACCATCTCCCACGTCCATCTCCATCATCGCGAAAATTTCAGTTTTTTGACTATATCCCCACCTCCACCTCATTTCCCTCATTTCACTTGTGAGAGAGAGCGAGAGAGCGAAATTGCATGTGCTGTTTTTGCATGTTTCTTGAGCTATCTTGCAGGTACAGGTCACATCACCATCTCCAGCCTTCCGCGCAGGTACGGAACTCGACGAAACTGTCTCGCAGTCGTCGCCTTTTGTCCATCGCGATTGACAGAAATTTTCACTTGTTGGTACATCTGAGTGCACCACAGTGGACTAGAGACCCTGCACACCACATTCCCACTAAAATTTTTGAAAATCTTGCAAAATTTCAGTCCATCGCGATTGATAGCCCTGTCCATCGCGATTGACAGCTCTGTCCATCGCGATTGACTGCCAGGCCATCGCGACCGACTGCCTGTCCATCGCGATTGACTCAACCCCCTGTCCATCGCGATCGACTGAAGTCTCTGTCCATCGCGACCGACTGCCTGTCCATCGCGATTGACTCAACCCCCTGTCCATCGCGATCGACTGAAGTCTCTGTCCATCGTGACCGACTGCCTGTCCATCGCGATTGACTCAACCCCCTGTCCATCGCGATCGACTGAAGTCTCTGTCCATCGAGACCGACTGCCTGTCCATCGCGATTGACTCAACCCCTTGTCCATCGCGATTGACTGAAGTCTCTGTCCATCGCGACCGACTGCCTGTCCATCGCGATTGACTGAGTGTCCATCGCGATTGACAGCCCTATCCATCGCGATTGACAGCCAATTTTAGCCAAATTTTTTAGGGTTTGTTAATTGAAAAGTTGGGCTAAATTTTGGTCACAAATATTATGCTCTTGAGCACATGGGGAAGTCTTAGGAAAACAACTTGGGGAAAACCTGTTGCACAGTGATCCTGTTTGAACCCTGTCGTAACCCTAGAACCCTGAACGGTCACAACTTTTTCATACGAGATCCATTTTTTGAGCTCTAGGGCTTGTTGGAAAGCTCGTAGCATATACTACACGCCCTCAACTGTTTTTTATAAAGATAATGCATTGATTTTTAGATAGGGTATTTTGAAGTTGACCATACCCAGGGGGATCAAAGTCAGGGGTCCTTAGGATTGTTTTCTTGAGAATCACTATGCAAGTTTGTGTTTGTGCTACATGAATGAAAATAATTGGTTCTGTCTTTGGAATGTAAATTTCAAAGCTAACTTTGAAACTCTTACAGAACATCGAGAGGCGTTCTAAGCAAGTGTAAGTGCGAGCTTGGGAACACATTTCCTGGGCACTCAAGGGCAACCGAGCAGGAGACAAAAGGTTGGACACTTTTAACCCCCTCTGTCAATTCATAGCTTAGGCTAAGAACGACGAGAGGTAGGAGTAAGTCAGAGCGACGATATGCAGTTATCAAGTTGAAGACTACCTAAAAACTCAAGTTCAAGTTAAAAATTTAATCTCTGTACTGCCGATAACATAAAGGAAAAGAACCTAACGTGGAACGATCAATTGCAAGTGCGAACAACATTCAAACATTCCTGACGACGTGATATCAGACAAGAACTCAAACGTGATAAAATAACTAAAAAGAATCAAGTGACTGGTGCCAATTAATCGGCAACGAGGTTGTACTCTGAAAAAAATTGGGCTAATCAGTTAGGCATATGAACCTTAGATCAGAACGACATTTAGCAAGGGAAAGACAAAGCCTTAGGTCTTCAGAGGCTAGTGTCAATCACACTGCAAGGTCTTGGGCCCAGCAGTTGAGCCACCACTCATACTACCCTAGCTCTGAGACCAGTGAGTCAGAAATGTCTCAAGGCATGGACAGACCTACGGGAAGTTCAGGAGTGCCTTATTTGTACAGGGTAGAAGGCCCTTACAAAACACAGCTGGAATATCTTAGGACCAACCGACTAGGTGCTAGCATCTATGAGGACGGCCTAGGAAGATCGGTGGTCCAGATTAAAAACCCTGACCAATCCATTGGACTAGAGCACCCAGCTGTCAAGTTTGAAAATGGTGCATACCTGGACAAAGAAGGAACTATATATGTAGTCACTAGTCACCCTGATAGGACAGATGACTTTGGGAACGTAATCTCAGAAGCGGACTTAGGGGACCTGGAACAAGGGAACATGGGTGCGGAACCTAGAACCCCTCGAGGTAAATCAGTTCTCACTAGGATTATCACACCTGAATGGGTCCCCCAAGACAACAAGAGCATAGAGTTGCTCCTCAATCGAGAAACTAATGAAGCCTTTTGGAGGTATAAGTCTAATCAGCCAACAGACATAGGAAATATCATGATCTATGAGTTTAAGGATCCGGATAGCCCAGGCAGAGTGACTTACTTAGATCAGGCTTCAGAACGGATCTTTGTGGTGACAGAAAATGATAGGCATGCTTACACTTGGAAGGGTGAATTTATTTTCCCTCAACCAAGATCAAATGTATCCTATGGTCACCCTGGGGCTGGAACTTCCCAAGCTCATGGTACGCAAAGAGACAGAAGTAGAGATAGACCAGAAGTAAGTTTTGCCAACCCAGTGGGCAGAGAAAGAACGAGAACAGATACGAATAGGGTAGAACCTGAGATGCATAGAGCCCACAGGAACCAAAGAAATGTAGATGGATTCCCTCTGCCGAGGCCTAGAGAGCACACAAGAACTTTGAGACCCACCCAGCTAGTTAAGTCCATGAAGAATTACTTTGACGGCACAGGAGATCCCTATGATCATGTGGCGGAGTTCAAGCAAGTCTTGAGAGCTGAACAAGTGGAAGATCTGTTCACGCAGTACAATGCCTTCGGTCTAACCCTTAGGAACACAGCACTTACATGGTTTCAGCCATTAGATGAGCGTCAGTTCAGGAGCATAGACCAACTCCTAGAGGCATTTATTGTAGAGTTCTCTAAGAGCAGCATAAGGCACAATACCTCCTCATTGATTCACAGCTTCAAACAGACCCCCCAAGAGACTGTCAGATTGGCCGGAAGAAGATTTAGACAATATCTTGAAAGGTGCCCTATTTCGGAACTACCCACATCTGCTAAACAAGTAGCCTTATTCCTTGATGGATTGCTGAGTACGAAATTGAGATCCTATGTGTATCTAAAGGACCCTAGGACCATAGAAGAATGTGTACGCATGTGCATTGACATTGAAGATAACCTAGGGGAAGAGCTAGAGCTTTCCAAAATCTACAAAGATTCAGATAGTGCATCTAGTCACTCTTCCACGCAATCCACATCAATTGAGGAACTTGCCGAAAAGGTAGCTCAGAAATTGGGTGTAACTAGCAAACAAATCCCAAGGTTTGCCCCAGCGAAGAGGTGCTATACATGCGGTGGTGACCACATGGCAAACGTGTGTCCCATTATGGCTCAACCCCAGGTCAATCCAAATAGCCAATATTGCACCATAGAACGAAGATACACCAATCACACCGCACAAGATTGCCCATACAACAAGCAGGCAGTTAGGCAACCATACCCTCAGCCCTACCAACAAGGCAGATACCAGAACCAGTACCCTCCACCACCACAATATGCTAGACCCCAACAAACCTATCAGCAACCATATCAGGCCCAACAGAGACCCCAACCGGTACTAGCTCAACAGCCTCCAAACCCCGCTAACGTGATTCCAGTAAAGTATGCTGTTGCAGAAGAAAACCTGAATAGGGCCATAGTACCAGTAACCCCATTGATCTTAGAAAGTGACCCGAGTGACCATAGCTTTGATTCTACACATGTCGATAGTCCCCAAGCTTACTACATGCAGTCTCCGGAACATGGTGAGTCATACTATAGTGAAGAACCAAGTGAACCTAGTTGGGAGTCGGATTACACGAACGTCATGTATGCAAACCCCAACCCTAGGCCTCAACCTAGGCAGGTACGACCACCCTTTCCTAGAGGACCATGCTACCGATGTCAGGGGGATCACTTCATTCGTGATTGTCCCTTACCTGCACCTACACAAAATCAGTCCGTGACGATCCAAGGCTTTTGCCAAGATTGTGGAAAAGAGCATCTCCTACGAGATTGCCCAAAGAACCCCAATAACATGCCAAAAATCACTCCTATCAATGTGATTGGGTTGGTTGTGGATCCCTCAGGAAGTGTCACTTCCACTGCACCAGTGCAGGTGGTTACTAGAGCTCAGGCATTGCAGCAAAACCAAGAGGCAAGCCAGGAAAAGGGCCCAGAGGCTAGTGAAACCGAGAGCGTGACAAAGAAAAGGGCTAGAGCATGGAAAGATAGTCGAGAAAGAATGAAAAGACAATGGGCAAAAAAGATAAACGAACTTGAAGAAAGCATAAGAGAAACCAAAGCGAGGATAACTGAACTCACAGCTCCAACTCCCTCTCACATTACCCCGCCTCCACCACTCCCACCTCCATCCAACCCACCACTTTCCCCACCGCCTCATCAAATCCCACCACCCCCTAGAGTAGGATCAGTCCTAGCTGACCCCACTCCCGAGGACCTTAATATGATGCTTAAAGCATATCAGGCCAGAATCCAAGAAGGGCCAACCATCACCGATCATGAAAAGTGCTACCCTAGAGCCGAGCTAGAGCTTGAACAAACTAAGATTTGTGCCAAAATGGTGGAATTGGCTCAGACCATGTTTGAGGCCAGCCGCCTATTTAACATTTCTAGTTCAGCTAAGACGCAGTTACACTTTGATGGACTGCTGGAAAGAATAGAGAAGTTAATTGCACAATCAGAGAAGGAACCTGCCCCTCAAAGAAAGGAAAGGGCAAGAGAACGGATAAGCCAGCCTCTTCAGGAAGCCCATGTGCCTCCTCAAGAAGCTTATCTTCCCCCCCAAAAGGCAGATGAGCCTCCCTCGAAAGCTTACATACCTCCACAGGTTGCCTACATTCCTTCTCAGGGAGCGTATGAGCCTGTTCGGAAAGGTAATAGAATAAGTAATCCCCCCCAGGAAGCTTGTGCTCCAGCCATCTATGAGAACAAGGAGAGAGTCAACGATAGAATAAGCCCTCCTTCCCAGGTTGCTTATGTGCCTAATTCTACGGAGCCAGACACTTCTTCTTCTATGAATCGGTTTGCACCAGACTTCCTACGAGAGATTCAAGAAGACAAATGGGATAACGAAAGTGAAGTCGCCCCTCCTTTTGAACTTGTGGACGATGCACATGACCAATTCCCACAAGACATCCCATCTATTTACGGGGAACATGAGAGTGCTCAGTCTCACGAGAGATTGGACTTCGAGTCTAACTCCATACAAGAGCTACCTCACTTCACAGGCCCATGGGAAGCAAAGTCCACATGTATGAGAGCACCGACAGTCATGGTAAGGAACGACGACTCAGTTCTACCAAGAAACACGGAGGTAGTAACAAACACCAAAGTGCGACGCGATCTCACTTTGGAAGATCTGCCTGAGGATAGACCAAACGCGCGGAAATATGCAGCCAGTCGAGTCACTGAAGTTGCAAAACCACGTTCCCGGGTAGGATCCCATAGGACAGTGCCAGAAATTCCCTTGGATAAGATAGGAGATATGTGTGAAGGTGAAGAAGGGAACACCTATCTTCCCATTACCTACTAGGACTACACCACTAAGGCAATTTTGGACTCAGGTGCAGGAGTTGCAATTGCCACCACGTCCCTTTGGAAACGTTGGGGCAAGCCAGCACTCAGGCCAACGAGAATGAAATTGCAGATGGCTGATGGTCATATTGAGAGACCCCTAGGATTGCTCGAAGGAATAACTCTCACCACTTGTGGTGTCGAGTTTGAGCATAGCTTTGCTATATGTGACTTCAGCAAAAATCATGCTTATGAGATGATTTTAGGAAGACCATTTATGCGACAGTTGCAAGTGGTACAGGATTGGGGAACCAACTCCTTGTACCTGCAGCACTTAGGTGTTACGACCAAAGTCAATCTCAAAGATTACTCTCACAGAGATGTCCCTCCTATCCAATGGAATCCCATCCATAGAGCCAAAGATGACACAGAATCGGTGCATTCCATAGGGTCTGGATCCTCATGGATGCATGAAGACACCCACTTATGGATGTGCAAGGTAGCAGTAGAAGAAGAGAAGAGAGAGAAAGCCAGAGAGGTAGGTGCGAAAGAAACCCATAGATCAATCCAAGACCCAGCCTATGCACCTGTAGTTTTTCCAGACAAAGAATTTGAACCTCACGGTTGGGCAGAAATCTTAGCAACAATGGACGTAGCCATCAACGAAGAACAATGGACACCTCACTGTGATGAGGATGGCTATGATATTTCAGTCTTCTCCATAGAGCCAATCATGGGAGAGGCAGTTCTAGAAGAATGCGAACCTAGCCCTGATGCATTTGAGGATGCAAGTGACTCCGATCTAGAGTCAATCATTATGGACCCACCATTTGCATCAGATGAAGAATATTTCCATGAAGTGGAATTTCAACCCCAGAGGCATGGAGAGGTTACAAATGATGTAAGATTAGCAACACATATGACCCCGAAGGAAGAAGGAAAGAAACGAAAGAAGAAAGAAGTCTCACCAGAGGAGGAAGAATCTTTGTTTGAGGTCCCAGAAAATTTTAAGAAGTATGAGATAGATGACAGGAGAGTCATGATAAGAATGCCTAAACGAGAAGCACAATCAGGAGAGGCCTATGATAACAAGGAAACCACCAAGAAAATAGTAGTGGCCATAGAAGAAGGAGAGGAGAGATGCACGTATATAGGCCATGATCTGACAGAAGAAGAAGAGCATGAATTGATTGCCTTGCTAAGAGAATACAGAGATGTATTCGCTTGGAGTTACAAGGATTTGAAAGGGGTTGACCTGGACATATGCTCACACACTATTCCCATGACCTCAGATGCTAAACCCTCTAAGCAAAAGCCTTATACATATAACGATAATTACGCCGCTAAGATCAAAGAAGAGATAGATAGACTGGTTGAAGCTGGATTTATCTATGAAATTGAGCACACTGAATGGGTATCCCCCATCGTAGTGGTGCCCAAGAAGAATGGCAAACTGCGTGTGTGCATTAACTTGAAAAAGGTTAATGCAGCCACAATTCGAGATAACTATCCGCTTCCCATAACAGAACATCTCTTAGAAAGAGTGGCAGGCAAGGAGGTGTACAGCTTCCTTGATGGATTTTCGGGCTACAATCAAGTAGCCATAGCTCCAGAGGATCAGCATAAGACAGCCTTTGCCACAGAATGGGGCATTTTTGCTTTTAGAGTAATGCCATTTGGGCTTACCAATGCACCAGCCACCTTCCAGAGGCTGATGTGCCATGTGTTCAAGGAGTTCCTGAGGAAGAGTTTAGAAGTCTATGTTGATGATCTTTGTGCTCATTCCAATGTTAGACAAACCCATATTCCTGAACTCAAACAAATCTTTGACAAATGTAGAGAGTACCAAGTCTGCCTGAACCCAGAAAAGTGCGTTTTTATGGTAAGGCAAGGTAAGATTCTAGGACACATAGTGTCAAAGAATGGCATATCTACTGACGAGGAGAAAGTGAGAGCCATAGCAGAGCTACCTAGGCCAAAGAATGTCAAGGAAGTACAAGCTTTCATGGGGCATTGTGGTTATTATCGACGATTTATACACATGTATGTTGTCATTGCAAAGCCCATGTACGGACTTCTGACAAACTTTGAGTGGACGGATGAATGTGAGAATTCCTTCCAAGAGCTTAAATGAAGATTATGTTCAGCACCAATCTTGACCACACCAGATTGGAATAAGCCATTCCATGTTCATGTGGATGCATCCAATTATGCTATTGGATGTGTGCTTGCACAACCTACTGGTGAAGGTAATATGGATCTTCCAATTGCCTATGCCAGTAGACAATTGAATGCGGCTGAACGGAATTACACCACTACAGAGCGCGAAGGATTAGGCATGGTATATGCAGTCAAGAAATTTAGACACTATTTGCTTGCAAATAAGTTTAAATTTTTTACTGATCATCAGGCATTGTTATATCTTGTAAACAAGCCATGCAATACAGGAAGATTAGTAAGATGGTTTCTCTTGCTAATGGAATATGATTTTGAGGTTGTGGTAAGAAAGGGTAGGACTCACTTGAGAGCAGATCACCTCTCTAGGCTCACATCAAGAGAAGCCCCACAAGGAGTGTCAGATGACCTTCCTGATGCTTACTTGTTTAATTTGGAAGTGGTGCCGCAGTGGGCCAAGCCAATAGTACCAGTATTGACATACGGGCCTAATCATCCAGTGGTGAACACACGGAATAGAGAGATAGTAAAAGCCCAAAAGTACCATATCATGGCAGGCAGCATGTACAAGCACACAGATCAAGGGATCCTGGCTTGTTGCGTAGAAGAGGATGAGTACGCTAAATGGTTGCAATTAGCACATGTAGGTGCGTTAGAGCAACACCATTCAAAGCAACGAACGTTGCAGACTCTAAAGAGATTCGGAGTGCATTGGCCAACTATGGAAGCGGATGTCCAAAAGTTGTGCAAGGAATGCCCAATCTGTTGCACTAAACCACCTGTGGAACATGCCACTCTCTATCAAGTATCCATTGTGCCAGATTGGAGTGAACCTCTAGTATCATTCTTGAGGACAAACACATTCCCTCCAGACATGACTCTAGCTAGAAAAAGGAGTTTGGAACAAGAAGCCCAGGATTATTCACTCGTTGGTGATAATCTATACAAGCGCGGTAAGGATGGTTACCTGAGACTGTGTGTCCATGAAAGTGAATATCTTAAGATCTTAGAAACTGCTCACCAAGGTGTAGCAGGAGGACACTTTGGACCAGATCGGGTGATCAAAGCAATTCTATTTGCGGGTTTCTGGTGGCCTACCCTTCACATGGATGCACATACCTATGTGAAACGGTGTGATGTATGTCAGAGGACTCAGTATCCTATACGCAAAGATGAGATGCCACTGAAACCTATGATGGGTGGACGTGCATTCTCTAAGTGGGGAATAGACTTCGTAGGTCCTATTAATCCCCCAGCTAAGGGTTCTCATGCGGAATACATCATTGTTGCGACAGATTATCTCACCAAGTGGGTAGAGGTAAAGGCTACGACAAAGAACGATGCTCAAACAACTGCCAAATTCTTGTTTGAGAATGTATTCACGAGATACGGACTACCTATAGAGCTTGTAAGTGATAGAGGCACTCATTTCTTGAACGAAGTGATTGAAAATCTACTCCAAGAATTCTTGGTAATACACAAGAAGTCTGCCCCTTATCACCCTCAAGCTAATGGGCAAGCTGAGAGCACTAATAAGATCTTATGCAATGTACTAATGAAATTAGTGAACACTAAACGCTCTGATTGGGACAAACAGCTACACCATGCTGTTTGGGCATACCGAGTTGCCTACAAAACGGTACTCCAAGCCACCCCCTTTCAGATGGTATTCGGCCAAAACGCTGTGCTACCCTTGGATTTCCTGATTCCTACGTTGAAAGTAGCACAAGAACACGAATGGACAGGTCATGAGCTCTCCTCTAGGATCTTTGACCTTGAACGATTAGGAGAAACAAGACTGAGAGCCGCTACTGGAATATATGCAGCTAAAAAGAGGCAGAAGGCATACTTCGATGCCCATGTGAAGGATAAAGGCTTGAAAGCCGGAGATCTAGTTTTAGTCTATACACTGAAACAACACGCGAGGAAGCTAGAAAAGAGAGGCTACGGACCTATGATTATCAATAGGATCTCCACGAGTGGAGCAGTACAATTAGCCACATTAGAGGGCGATGTTCTCCCTAACTATATTAGCGGATGCAGAGTCAAGTTGTATCAGGAACCCCTCACGGAGGAAATGCTCAGCCGACTCAACACTGCTAAGAAACGCAAAGAGGAAGAGAAGCGAATTAGAGAAGAAGCTCAAGCAGAAGCTTTAGAACGCATCAGAAGGATGAAACTACGAAGGCAAGGTAGAGAGTAGCCTAGGACAAATGACTATGCAGATCAAGGATATCATATGGCAATGTGTGAAGTCACAGGAACCAGCTCACCTAGGATAACTGATCGACGTCCTTTCGTAACCCTAGATATAGGACAAGAAAAGAGTGCAAGGACTGTAAAAGCCTTGATTGACTCAGGTGCAGCCACTAGTGCTGTTAGAGTGTCTTACTGTCAAGAGTTACAGTTAACTGTCAATCCTGTGGAAGCATATCTCATAGGATTGGGAGGCGTGGAAACCCCTTGCATGGGCGAGGTGGAACTTCCCCTCTACATTCATGATGAGGCAATGACAGTTAAAGCACTAGTGTGTCAAGATGAGGATCTCACTGAACCTCTTGTCTTGGGTCAAGACTGGATCTATGACCAAGCAGTCAACTTAAACCTAAGAAGTGGACTTCTTCAGGTATGGGTCAATCATAGTCGAATTACAATAGAGTTGGATAAAGAAGCACTCAAGGAACTAGGAAAGGCACAGACTCCTGGTCCCTCCAGGGGTACACATGAAGATGACCATGCTGTTCTTGTTCAAAACCCTGTGTTGCAGAGGAATGATATTTGCAAAAAAGGAGTCAGGGATGCAACGGAACTCCCTTCTTTTCCAAAGGCCAGAAGGAGGCAACAACCAAAGGTGGAGCAAAGGCAGAAGAAGCAGAGTACTACCTATGCCGGACATCAAAAGAACCTGCGCAGCAGAATGTCTCAACAAGTGAACCAAGTGTGGGTGCGAAAAGGCGAACACCCGGTTGCACCCACGCCAACCGCACAGGCAAAGCCTCTTATTAGTAACCAACAACACGTCACTAATAAGAAGTCTTTCGGAAATTCTGCTGCTAACGTGAAATCTATTTGGGTACCCAAAAGGTCGATGAAGGCTAGCCCACAATCAAGCCAAATTTGGGTGCCTAAGGCTTGTTTGCGGGCTCAGATAGCTATACCAAGAACACACCCTACACAGCATGATCCATTCACTCGCACAACCTACATCCACTCATTTTCAACACCAAGGCACATGAACACGAACAGAATCAGTTGTAAATGGGCCCCTAAAAGGCCTCAGGTTAAAGCTGACACACCTATAAAGCTCTCGAGAATCTCTACGGAACCACGAGTAAAACCCATCCACTGCATTTGGCAGCCCAAGACTTGTAACAAACCCCCTGACCCTATTGTAAATCCATGACCACCTACTAACCGCTTCACATCATTTCGCTTAGCTCTTAGGTCTACCTAACTCCTAACTACACACACCAGCACCGAGCACTTATTAACTCCTAACCACTCCAGAACTTTAAGTTAATATTGTAATAAGGGACACCATATCATTTTTGTGTCCATTGCAATGTTAACGTTTATTCATATATTCTCACAGAATCAGCTGCGACATTTTCAACATGGCGGAGGCAGCAGGAACTAGCTCTCACACAGAAACAAACCCGCAAGTGGTGGACTTGGACAGTTTACCCGTTTTGCCTGAGACAGTTGAAAGACCAGCAGAATTGCAGGCCGTCAAAATCATACCTATTGCGGACCCTCCGCGTGGCCACACCATGCCCGTGGGAAAGACTTCACATTGGTTTACCGAGGTAGCAGGACCCTTGGGGGAAGGAACGTATCTATGGGAATCAGAGTTGGACTACAATGGAAAGCAAGGCAGATACCATTTCTTTACAAGAGAATTTGAGAAGTTACAAAATGCGGAAAGTCTACGTCCGATATGGGAAAAAGCCGGATTGAGTGCCTATTTCAGTGCCCGACTCCCAAAACCTGACTTCATGCGATGCTACTATCTCATCAACACCTTGACTCCAAATCCGAACCCAAAAGGTGCAAGCTCATTTGTGATTCCATCTCTGACAAAGGGGAATGAGCTCAAGAGGTTTAGGCTATCAAACAATTTGGTGAGAGAAGCTCTGGATATGCGCGGCATGCATATTCCTACAGAAAAGGAAACCCTAGTACCGGACTACATGAAGAATCGAAGTCTCACCAAACTCAAGGACATGGTATCCATGACGCCTAATATTGCAATACACCTTCGCATGTGCATGCAACACTTTGCTTTCCCGGCGCAGGATAGATTCACCATGCCGCACAAAAAGATTTGGTTTAGCCTGTATCTGGCAGAGACACAGAGCCTCACCATCAACCTACCCCACTGGATAATTGATCAGATACACTTAGCTCACAAACGCTGGCCGCGGAAACAGGTTTTATATGGTTGCTGCGCTCTGACAAGAATCATTTATAGGTGTTTGGCTTATGACATTCCAATCCAACGAGCCCTGATGTGGAATCGGGTAGAGCAGTTTCGAGGTAGGACATCCACTGGACCCCCTTCTAAGAAGATGAGAGGCACGGTCCAAGTCCCATGTGCTCAACCACGTGGAGCCACCCTAACACCAGACGTCACACCACCACCCCGAAGAGTCCGACCATTCACACTCCGACTTCCAAGACGCAGCACCGATGGTTCCACTTTGATATTTCCTCCCATCCCAACGGATCTCGAATTTCCTAGTGGTGCACCTTTGGAAGAACTCACTAATGAAGACTTCGAACAACTATTACAAGATGTAGAGCTGGAGGCAGAAGAGGCACAACAAGCGGAGAATGTACAAACGCAGGCCACAACCTCCCAAGCACCTATCACACCTGTTGAAGTGGAGGAAGAAGAGGACGGAGATGAAGAACAGGAGGATGATGAGGAGGAGTATGATCAAGAGCAACAAGAGGAGCAACAAGAGGTGCCAGAACTTGTAGGTGCACCTGCATATACAGCTCAACTACGAAGGCTATACGACACTATCAAAGCAGTACAAGAAAGGCATCAGCTCTCTCTGGTATCAGGTCAAGCTTTGATGCAAGAAATGCTATCAGATGAAGGAGTGGACCAACATTTCATTGACACCCTCAAATTAGTGTCAGACTCTTTAGGAGTTCCAGAGGCTGTCCACACCGCAGTCCGCCAGTCCGTAAGGTATGACAAACGCCGAGTGGACACGTTACCACGAGCAGGTAAGACTATCAGGATACCCGTCACAGAACCAGAAGTACCTATTGAGACCACAGCCACTCCCACAACCACCACTGACCTCTCCGCTGAAACCTTCGTTCAGACATCACCCATCTCACCCCAGCGTCCTCCATCACCACCTTCTCCACCCCCACCACCACCGCCCACCTCGGAAGAAACGACAGTCATCACCTCTACATTCACTTATAACCCATCATCATTCAAATCATTCTCATTTCGAGAACCCACCTCACAAGACACCCTCTTCTCCTTCGTCACCAATCCCTTGTACACTTCATCCCGTCTATCCTCTGAACCCATGACTGGCCATCCCATAATTACAAGTGTAGTTGGAAACCCAGCACCCACAGAAGGCACCCTGTGTTTCCCGACCTATCCCCCAATACGAGTACCTCCATTCCATGACCCTCACTTCCCAGCGGGCCCCTACACCTCTTTCAACCGGACCTCACCACCCCAATACCCGTCCTTTGTGGAGCAGTTCTTCCGCTCTCCAATGTTTCAAAGGCACCTTTCCCCGCTGTTCGCAACGACATCAATTTACACGAACACCACACTCACCTCACCTACCATACCCAACTACATGGTAGCCCCTATTCACAGCACTCTGTCTGACCCGATGGACATTTCCCCCACCACAGCACCTCTCCCCACGCTTCCACCCTCTCCCCCTCCACTACCCCCCACCTCACCACTCACATCATTGGCACACACAACATTCACTACCCCCCTACCCAATCCCACCTCCTCCGCATTTCAAACTTTTCCCCTTGCATCTCATAATGTAAATAGCACGTTCGACATATTACTTCAGTGTGCACATCAGCTACAACAAGACTACCATCAATTGGAAGAACGCAATGCTGCCCTCCAGGCAGAATCTCAACGTTTCCAAGCTAGAGTCACCACTCTTGAAGCTGACTACCTGACGCTCCTAGACGAGCATACCACACTACAGCAGGCTCACTCCGAATTGGAATCAAAGGCATCAACTGTAGATGACCAAGCAGTCAAGGAACTAGAAACAGTGCTTCAAGCGCAAATGATATCTAACGCTACACTCAGACGCAACATTGGGCTATTAAGGAAGCATATGGCCGCAGCACTAGAAGAGAACAAACGACTTCAACAACAAAATCAAGACAACTTTGAAGCGGCTATGGAAGGAACCGTAGGAGCAACCATTAGCCCTACCAGATATAGAGCAGTTCCATCAGAAGACATCCGCATTTTACTTGAGGAGCATGCAAATTTCCTGGAGTCATATGAAAAACTAGAGACTGAATGTGCCGATCTAAAGAAACAGTTAGCCAGTGTACCCACTGCTCAACAGGAGCCGGTAATCTTGCAACAATCTACAGAAGAAATGGAGACCCTTCGGAAACAGGTGGCAGAACTCCAAGCACGCCTCCTACCATATGAACGACCCCCCTCGCCCATTGAAGAACCAGAACCTGAAACAGTAGTGGAAATCCCCGTCGAGGACAGCTACGAAGAGCCATACGAGCCTATGCCGACGCCTGGTGGTCGAACTACAGAAGAAGGACAAGACACGTTAGAAATTCAAGTTCCAGATTGGGTCAAAAGGGTCGAGAAAGTGGGTAAGACACATGATGATCGTGTGGCCGTGCAAATGCAATCTCTCACGAATCTGGAAGAAACGGTCCTTCGGTCTTCCTACTTTCAACAATTATCCCATCAACGGTTAATCACAACATCAGAATCGCAATACATGCCTTATTTTGTCTTACTAGATGATTATAATGCAGAAGTCAAAAGACATACAGGGAAGGAGCCCACATTCGCTACTCAATTTGAGATAGGGGATTTACCGACCGATGCACGTGCTGGCTCGATTTTCCAACCTAATTGGCGTGCACGTTTACTCACCGATTACCCAGAGACGATGAGTACCTGGGCTACCATGCCACTCTATATCAAGTATAATCCATGCTATTGTCCAGTGGTACGTCGCAGATCCTGGCAAGCATTTGCAATCAAGGTACGCAACAATAAAGAGTGCTCGGCTTGGGTTAACTATCCATATTTTGCTCCACCTCGAGGACCTCCAACCGTAGCCTACATGATGTCAACCATTCGGCACTGGTCCGCACGCCTAAATAATGTACCTGATATAGCAGCGAAAATGTGTATGAAGATATTCGAGCTCATGACCATTGTCTTCAAAACCTTTCGGAATGTCCAAGCTCCATACATCTCCGCCCCTGGATTCGCTCAAGGCAACAAGGATCTAGTCTACGACATGAGCCAAACCCCCTCGGTCACTATCATCTTTGCTTGGCATGCACGAATAAAGTACTTGCCCGCATGCTTCAAGCAGACATTTGAGGAAATGTTCCCTACGGGATTCTGGGAATACAATTCCGAAATTTTCATTCCCAGACCCACACACTTGCTACATCTATTCGCAGTAGAACAAGCGATCCATGCAGATCAGTTACGTCTGCCACATCCGGACATTCCAGGACCAATCGATTGGGATCGTATGATGACAGATTTGGCCAGAGGACTACGCTTACAAGAACATCAGCTTGCCACTCAGGTTGTGGAATATTACATCCAACACTCCCAGCAACAAGGGTCTGTCAGGGACGACAGACGCGAGAGAGGGGGGGTGTTGAGAGCAGTATGGGCACCCAAGGACTGACTAGACAAGGAAGCCAGGGCACCCAAGGATTGACTAGACAAGGAAGCCAACGGAGAGAGTCAGAACAAGGTGAAGGAGTAAGTAGACAAAGCAGTCGACGCAAATCTGGCAGATAGGCCCTTCAATTTTTCCAAATCTACATCTTTTAACAGTGATTCTTATCACTAACAATCATTGTAAATACCATTTCATATTTTTGTAGCTCCATTTTGTGCAAGCCAAGGAGTCCTTGAGCTTGAGAAGCCTTAGAAGTACCTACATATCAATTTTCATATTTTTTAGACTCCGTTTAAGCCTTCAAATTGGCCCTGGAACCTAATTTTTAACTAGGCCGGACACTAGGTCTGGACAGGGCCAAAACCTAGTCAAAAACTATAAAAAGAGCTAGAGAGCTCATTTTTGAGGTTGGATTGTAATTGAAACGAACTTGTAAGAGCATTTTGAATGTAATCTAAAAGCTCCATTGATTCTCACTCTTTGTCTTAACGTGTGTGCGCGTGTGTGTGTATGTGTATGTGTGTGCATGCTAGTGTGCTTCTCACTCACGCACTTGTGCCGCCACTTGCTCGAGGTCTTCATACCATCCTCACGTCTTCCCGGATTGACATTAAAGGAGGTGCTACTCATCATAGAGCTACACTCATGTATAAGGAAGTGCCAAGCTATGTGGAAATCACTCCACAAAAGGAAGTAAGCCCAAAGCTTTGCGGAAAGCTTCAAACTTCTCCCTAGGCAGAGCCTTCGTGAAAAGGTTTGCAATGTTCTCCTGCATGGGCACATATGCCAAGCTGATCTCCCCAGTAGAGAACCTCTCCTTGACATAGTGATAATGCACCTCAATGTGCTTAGTGCGAGCATGGAACACAGGGTTCCTCGCAACTGCCAATGCGCTCTGACTGTCAGTGAAGATGGTGGTGGCAGAAGATTGGCCAACACCCAAATCAGCCATAAGGTGTCTGAGCCACACACACTCAACAGTCGCTGTGAAAGCTTCCCTATACTCAGCCTCACAACTGGAAGTGGCCACAGTAGGCTGCTTCTTGCTCAACCAAGATATACATGAGCTACCAAGCATGAAGCAAAAACCACTGGTGGACACACGAGTGTCATAACAACCAGCCCAATTTGAGTCAGAAAAAGCATGCAAATCTGGCGGTAGTGATCCCCCCTTGGGATAAAACAACCCAAGTAGCCGAGTACCACTCAAGTAGCGAAAGATGCGCTTAACCGCTTTCCAATGCGTGACTCCTGGGCAATGCATAAACCTGCTCATCTGTGAGACAGAAAACTAAATATCTGGCCGAGTAATGCATAAGTAAATCACGCAACCAACAGCCTGTTGATAGAGAACAACATCAAATGCATCTCCAACATCATGAAGACTCAATCGTAAACCTGTCTCCATAGGAGTGGCAATAGGCTTACAGTCTTCAAGGCCAAAACGCTGCAATAATGTGTCAATATATTTCGTTTGACATGAAGCCATTCCACTATCAACATGCATAAACTGAATGCCTAAATAGTGATGCAAATGCCCCAAATCAGACATCGCAAATGAGGCATGCAAATCAGCCTTAAAATCAGCAATATGTGTCTCAATAGGACCAGTGAGCAGCATGTCATCAACATAGACAACAATGATCAGAAGCACATCATTAGCACGCTTAACATATAAGGTGCTTTCAGTTGGACTGTTCTCAAAACCATGTGCAATTAGATAGGCATGTATCTTCTCATACCAAGCACGTGGTGCTTGCTTTAAACCATATAATGCCTTCTTTAACGTGCAAACCTGGTTTTCATGCCCTTTCTGCACAAAGCCACGGGGCTGAAAAACATACACTTCTTCATGCAAGTCACCATTCAGAAATGCTATTTTAATGTCCAACTGATGTACATTCCAACCATGATGGGCTGCAAGTGCACAAATGCTCCGAATAGTAGTCATACGGCATGTAGGTGCAAAGGTCTCATCAAAATCAATGCCTCTTTCCTATGCATAACCCTTTGCAACAAGCCTAGACTTATACCTGTCAACTGTACCATCTGGTTTACGCTTCAGCTTGTATACCCACTTAGTGCCAATGGCCTTCTTGCCAGGAGGCAAGTCACATAAAGACCATGTACCATTCTTCATTATAGCATCATATTCAGATTGCATAGCAGCCATCCAATTTTCTGAATTTTGTGCTTCATCAAAAGAAACAGGCTCATTTTCATCACAGAGACTAGATGCAGCCATAGCATAGCAATCTGATGCAAAGGAGGCACTATGAGAGCCTGAACGAGTACCATATGACAAAGGTGCATCTAATTTGCTGTCACGCAAAGTCTACACCAGCCATTTTGGCATAGTTTTGCCCTTTTCAATATCAACTCTCTCATCAGCAAGTGCATCATGTAAATCTGCATCATCATATGAAACCTGCAAAGGCTGAGAAGTTGCCTCATTAGGACCAGCACTAGACTGTCCACCTGTAAAAAGAGGCATCAAAGTATCATACATGTCTTTGGAGCTAACAGATGTCTCCTTAGTACATGAAAGCAATGGCTGAATAGCATCTTCCACAAATACAACATCACGGCTAACCAGAATGCGTTTAGTTTGTGGATGATACAGGCGATAGCCTTTACTTTCAGAATTGTATCCAACAAAAATACATTTAACTACTTTATCATCCAATTTTTTGCGATGTTGTTCAGGCACTAATGCATATGCCAAACAACCAAAAACATGCAGATGAGCAACAGATGGCTTGCGGTCATGCCAAGCCTCATATGGAGTGATAGACTGCAACGCTTTAGTGGGACACCTGTTCAATACATATGCTGCACACATGACAACCTCAAGCCAGAAACTATGTGGTAAAGGCTGACTTTTGACCATGCACCTCGCCATCTCCATGAGTGACCTATTCTTTCGTTCAGCAACTCCATTCTATTGAGATGTATACGGCACTGTACACTGGTGTTTTATCCCACGTTCAGCCAGAAATGCATTAAAATCTGAAGACATATATTCCCCCCCTCGATTAGAACGGAGGGTGCCCATTTTACATGCTGACAAATTTTCAGCCAAAACCAAAAACTGTTTGAAGCACATGAACACTTCGGACTTTGCTTTGAGTGGATATACCCATGCATGCCTGGAAAAATCATCAATGAAAGTCACGAAGTAAAGGTAATTTCCAAAAGAGGGTGTCTGCATAGGACCACAAACATCACTATGTACAAACTACAATTTCTGCGTAGCCCGAACTGAACCATATTTTGAAAAGGAAGAGCGCTGCATTTTGCCCAAAATACAGCCTTCACAAACATGTTTTCCAGGTGCCTCAAGTTTGGGCAAAGAGGACACCATTTCAGATTTCTGCAGGCGTAGCAGACTAGCAAATTTCAGATGACCAAAGCGTGCATGCCAAAGCTTTGCATCTGACATAGCCTGAGAATCATGAACTGCACATGCCGAATCATTCACAGATCTTTCATAGTCTATGAGCTTATACAGCCCACGACATAACATGCCAGAAGCAATAATCATATCGCCATTTGAGAGATCATGAACTGTACACCTGTCATCAACAAATTTCACAACCAAGCCAATCTTGGCTAATGCAGAAACTGAGCATCTGACAAAGTGAAAGAACTACCATCAGCAGTAGTCAAAATGATCTTACCAACTCCCATAACAGGATAAGAGGAGTTATTGGCGCATGTAACAGTATTCCCTGTAGGAGCAGGCTCGAGTGAAGAGAAGAAACTACGCTATGAGGTAATATGTTTGGTCGCCGCACTGTCAAAGTACCAAACCTCTGAGTCTACTGCAGACATGCATTGATCATGAGAAGATGGGTCAAAACTGCAGACCGTAGTAAACGCCCATTCTTCTTCCTGCACAAGATTTGCAAACTCTGTGTTTGGTGTAGAGGCCTCTGCAACAACCATTCAAGCCTCTTTCTTCTTTGCCTCTTTAGCAGCCAGTTTTGGACAATTCTTTATGATATGATCATTGCCTTTACGGTACTTACAAAACAATTTCTGCTTTTCTGAATTTTTCTCATCTTTGTCTTGGTTCTTTGAATGTGCAGCATTTGCAGATTTTTGCTTACTAGTAGAAGAGCTCCATTTTCCTTTGCCCTTCTGACTAGCCAGGAAAGCTTGATCTGCAACTCGCATAATGGACCTATTCTGCGTGGACTGATCTTCCTGCAACAGAACAGAGACTAACTCCTCAAATGATAAGGCATTCAGATTGCCTTTCATCATCAACCAAAGAGTAGAAGCAAAACTCTAATATGAGTCAGGAAGACCATTCAGAACGGTCTGCACAAGTGAGCTATCTGGTATAACCTCATCAGTAGAAATCAACTGTTCCTTCAAATCTTTGATCTTTGTTAGGAAACTATCCATAGAATCACCTTCATTCATGTGCTCACTCTCCAACTGTTTTCGGAGATAAGCAACACGAGCCTCATTCCTAGCTTGGTACAATGTGGTAAGTGTATCCCAAGCATCCCTAGTTGTTCTGCAAGAGCGTATGTGAGGAATAATGGCATGTTTGACAGACAAAGCTATCAATTCATGTGCCTGGGCATCTCTGCCATCCCAACGAATCTGCTCTGCAGTAGGTGCAACAGAAACAGTAGCATGAATAGGAATCTACACAATATCATCTTCAACACCATCTTCATCAGCTCCAGCACCTGTATTTGTAGTACTTGTAGTCGCAGGTGTAAGAGGACGTCTTTCAACACCCTACACAATGTTCCATAGTCCTTTTGCAACCAATACATGTCGCATCATATAAGCCCATAATGGGTAGTTGGTACCATCCAGCTTATCCTCAACAACCAACATACGGAATACATCACTGCTTTCAGCCATGGCCGATGACTAAAATACCTTGATGCAAAAAATTGTTTGTGTCTCAAAAGTTGAACGGAACTGCCCAAACGAGTTCTACTAGACCTGTAGCAGACTTCGAGACGCTTAAACTAGCACACAGAAACTGGTATATACCTTTGGCACAAAAGAACGAAATAGCCTGCACAAGCGCTACGATAGTGCGTTCGGAGGCCGAAACGAGCTCAGATCGCGATTTTGGCACCACATAGCAAAGCTTTTTTGATCTCGGAAACAGTCTGAGTATGCTCACCAAATTTCGTGCGAATCTGAGACTGCAAACGGAGGAGTGTCGACGGCACCCTAGAAGAAGCGACGACCTGCTCTGATACCAATTGTTGGAGATAGACGTTTGCGGAAGCACGCGAACAGCACAAGGAAGCAGAAGAAGCTTGGAGCACAACACACAATACTGAATGTATTACTAGATGTTGGGGATTCGTGGACAAGAAGGAGTTTGAGGGTTTGTAGGAGAAAAAGGAGATGATGAAAATGGAATAACAGTGAGAACTTCTGCAAAGGAATACTCTTGGAAACCTTGAATATTGATTATCTTTCAACAATTACAATGACTGCACACAGTCTAATCAAGGACTAAATACAACTTCAGAAAATATCAATTACTGAAGACCAATTATCTCAAGTCCTCTGGCAGCGGCCTCTCCTGCACCAATCCTTCACTTGCTTCCCGCTTCCCTTGTGCACACCTTGCACTAAGCTTCCACCAAGCTAAGGAATTGGTATCACGGCGCACACACACAATAGACCTTGGGACTCTTGGAATCCAACCCGCCTTCTCTGCACACCTTCCTCTTGACACCTCTTGCACTCTTGAGTGTCGTCGCACACTGGTGGCTCTTCTTGCTTCCTCTGAAGCTCTCCCTTGCTCCTAGCTCTCAATGTGTCCAAGAATATCCTTTGTCCTTCTTTTGTTGAGTCCGCCGGTTCGCGCACTCTAACTGCAATACAATCTTGGTGCCCTTTAAATGTCCCAAGATTGTCTTTTGAACTGGTCCTCAACGACTCGCTACTTTGTCCTGTAGTGACTTTAGAACAAGAGTGACTTTCAAAATAAAATTTTTGATTGGGCGGCCTATTTCCACCTTTGCGTACGCGGCCTTCCATACCTTCACCTTTCCTTTTAATTCTTTACTTTTGCACCTTAAGATTTTAAATTCATCCTTTGAACCTTAAGAGAAAAAATACTTTGCACCTTTAGTTTCAACCGGTTAGGGCTCTACAGATGCCCACCACCTAAAGATCTCTCCGTCCCGGAGAGACAACAGCAATACAAAACTGAGAAATTGCAAAGACATAGACATGAAAACAATGAAACTGAGGCAAGAAAAGAGGTAAAGGGTGTGTATATTATTTAGTTAAGAAAAAGTATAAGGCACCCTACAAGAATTATTTAGAAATCAAAGGGAGGAGTAAATTACTGACAAAGCGATAATGGAATCTAAGAGCAATTATTATGACTGTGGATGAGCAATTTATTTATACTGTGGATGACAATTTATTGTGTAGGTTGATTGAGATTGTCAGCCGAGGTTGGTGGAGAGGGGGGCAAAGGAGCAGAAGCTTGTTCGATCGTATGATGTAGCGAACTAAGGCATTGCCTAAGATTATCCCTTTCCCGGCGGATACGTCTGCATGCAGCATTAGCACAAAGCCCTAAGTTGGAGCAATTTTGAAGATCTTCTAAGGCTTTCAATGCAGAGTCGGCCATATCACGATAATGATCTCTCTCTTCTTTGAGCAATCGCGCCGTTTCGTTGAGCGAGTGCCATTGAGAGTTGGCCATGCGATTGATGTTTTCTATTGTTGAGATATACTGTTGATGAACCGAAGCGGCGGCCGATACCGAATCCAAGGAAATCTGGGAGGCCTGAGCATTGCCGAGAGCGACTACACTCGCGTCCTGTAGTAATTGCAAAAAGGAAGGGGTTGATGGGAGGTCAAAATGCGGAGGGGGAGAGGCCGTTGGAGCAGGAGGGGGAGGGGAAGGGGGAATAACCGGCGGAAGAGGAGGAAGGGTTGTAGTGGAAGATGGATGGGGAAGGGAAGGATGGGGGGAGGGAAGTGGTTGACTGACAGGGATATTAATGATAGGGGTTGAGGTGGAATTCGGGGGAAGTGGGGGCATACAGGTGGGGTTTTGAGGGTTGAGCTGTGTTTGAATGAGTGGCGGGAAAGCTGAAGAGAGGGGAGGTCTAGGTATAAGGGGAGGAGTAGGCATGGATGGAGAAGTGGTAGATGCAGGAGGGATAGGGGAAGAAGATTGGGGAGGAAAGGAGGGGACGTCAGGGGGGGTAGTCATGGATGGAGAAGTGGTAGATGCAGGAGGGATAGGTGAAGAAGATTGGGGAGGGAAGGAGGGGACATCAGGGGGTGCGGATGCGGGTGTCGATGCGGAAGCTGAGTCAATTGAGATTAGAGGGGTGAGGGAGAGGGAGCAATGGACGGTAGCCCAGGGTTGGTAGGGAGATAAGCAACATTGTGGGCAGATTGCGCGGGAATGTGATAGAGCCAAGCTAAGAAGGGTGCAGAATAGATGGAAAATGCATGAGAGCCTCTAGAGATAGCCTCGCGGAGTCGACGGGAGCGCAAGGTCAAGGAACTATAAATGAGGGTTGCGTAAGGGTAAGGACGGCTATGGAGAAAGCAGAAAAGCGGATCGGCGATACGAATATCTGACCAGGGAAGCGAAGAAGTGGGACTACGCAGTAAGAAGAAAAAGATGAACGCATTGAGAAGGGTGGTCATGCGGAGTGAAAACCTAGCATTACTTTGAAAGTGTGTGGTACAAAAGGCAATAGTAGCCGAGGCGGACAGTCCAGAGTATAGGAAAGGGGGAGCACGAAAATGTAATAGGGGGGACCCAATACTGGCGGCAATGTCTGGGATGAAGAGAGTGCCGGTTCTAAAATGAGGGAAGAGGCGGATAGCTTCATAAACCTGGGTAAAATTGGCGGGGTGATTGAAGAAAACATTAGCCAAGCCCCACAAGCCCGCATGCTGAAGATCCTCAATGGAAAACATTTGACGAAGGGCAATGGTAGGTAGGGATAAATGCATACGGATTTGCAGGTTTAAGTCAAGTGGAAGAAACAGGCGCATATAATCACCGGTTGGCGAAGATGGGTGTGAGGAATGAGACACAGATGGGGAAAGAGAAGGAGGGTGAGGGATGGGAGGAGGGGAATAAAGGTCGGTGGAATCAGAGTGTATGGAATAAATAGGAATATCAAGAAGGGCAGTAGGAGGCGTTGGGTTAGCTTGAACAGATTGTTCTGCCGATGAGGGAGGAGGTGGATTGGGATGGTCAGAAGGAATCTCAGAGGTGGGAGAGGAGTGATTGTGATGGTTTGGAGGAAGCTGGGACGGAGGATCGGAAATATCACCCGGAGCGGAGGGGTCAGCCATTGATGGAAATGGGGAGAAGAAGTGGAGCAAAAGAAAGCCTATGCAGGGGGAGGGGAATTGAAGAGGGTGGGGACAGAGGATGTGTTTGTGGCGGGATAGCGGAGGGGTTAGGCGGTGCGGGTAGAGGGAGTGGAGGGAGGTAGTTGACGGCGGGGGCAGTCGGTGGTGGAGGGGGTGGGAGGGGTAGGGGTTGTGCAGGGAATCGAATGGGATGGAGGGGGTGGGGCTTGATGGGTTGAGGTGGTGGGAGGGGGTGGGGTGGGTCTGGAGACGGCGGGGCAGAGGGGTTGAGGGGGTTGGAATGAGGCGCTGCCGGCGGGGCAGATGGTGGAGAGGGGGTGGAGGGGGTGGTAGGAAGAGGGGGCGCGCGGGGGGGGTCGAGGAGGAGGGAGGGGGTTGAGGTGTGCGGGGGTTGATTTTGGGAGGGGTGGAGTGGGGCGGGCGACGGCGGGGCAGCGGGGCAGAGGGGGTTGAGGGTGTTGTGGATGAGGGGGGGCGGTGGACTGTGGAGCCCGAGGGGGATGGAGGGGTGGAGGGGTCGAGGGGGATGGAGGGGGATGGAGGGGCCGAGGGGGAGGGAGGGGGTTGAGGTGGGCGGGGGTTGAGTTGTTGGGAGGGGGTGGGGTGGGGTGGGCGACGGCGGGGCAGCGGGGCAGAGGGGTTTGAGGGTGTTTTGGATGAGGGGGGCGGTTGGGAGAGGGGGCTTGTGGTGGGTCGAGGGGGAGGGAGGGAGAGGGGGCTTGCGGTGTTGAGGTGGAGAGAGGGGGTGGGGGGGGGGGGGCGGGCGACGGCGAGGGCAGCGGGACAGAGGGGTCGATGGGGGTTGAGGGGTGGGAGGGAGAGGGGGCTTGCAGTGGGTTGAGGGGGAGGGAGGGAGTTGAGGGGGAGGGAGGGAGTTGAGGTGTGCGGGGGTTGAGTTGTTGGGAGGGGGTGGGGTGGGGCGGGCGACGGCGGGGCAGGGGGGTAGAGGGGTCGATGGGGGTTGAGGGGTGGGAGGGAGAGGGTGCTTGCGGTGGGTTGAGGGGGAGGGAGGGAGAGGGGGCTTGCGGTGTGAGGTGGAGGGAGGGGGTTGGGGGGGGCAGGCGACGGCGAGGGCAGCGGGACAGAGGGGTCGATGGGGGTTGAGGGGTGGGAGGGAGAGGGGGCTTGCGGTGGGTTGAGGGGGAGGGAGGGAGTTGAGGTGTGCGGGGGTTGAGTTGTTGGGAGGGGGTGGGGTGGGGCGGGCGACGGTGGGGCAGGGGGGTAGAGGGGTCGATGGGGGTTGAGGGGTGGGAGGGAGAGGGGGCTTGCGGTGGGTTGAGGGGGAGGGAGGGAGTGGGGGCGTGCGGGAGTTGAGGGAGAGGAGGTAGATGGCGGGGCAGCGGGGCAGAGGGGGTTGAGGGTGTTTTGGATGAGGGGGCGGTTGACTGTGGAGCCCGAGGGGGATGGGGGGGTGGAGGGGTCGAGGGGGATGGAGGGGGATGGAGGGGTCGAGGGGGAGGGAGGGGGTTGAGGTGTGCGGGGGTTGAGTTGTTGGGAGGGGGTGGGGTGGGGCGGGCGACGGCGGGGCAGGGGGGTAGAGGGGTCGATGGGGGTTGAGGGGGGAGAGGGAGAGGGGGCTTGCGGTGTGTTGAGGGGGTTGGAGGCGGAGGGTGTGGAGGGGGGTTGAGGGGGTTGGAGGCGGAGGGTGTGGAGGGGGGTTGAGGGGGTTGGAGGCGGGGGAGTATGGAGGGGCGCAGGCGGGTGGGTATGGAGGGGGGTTGAGGGGGTTGGAGGCGGAGGGTGTGGAGGGGGGTTGAGGGGGTTGGAGGTGGAGGGTGTGGAGGGGGGTTGAGGGGGTTGGAGGCGGAGGGTGTGGAGGGGGGTTGAGGGGGTTGGAGGCGGAGGGTGTGGAGGGGTTGCTGAGGGGGTTGGAGGCGGGGGAGTATGGGGGGAGGGTTGGAGGGGGGTTGAGGGGGTTGGAGGCGGAGGGTGTGGAGGGGGGTTGAAGGGGTTGGAGGCGGAGGGTGTGGAGGGGGTTTGAGGGGGTTGGAGGTGGAGGGTGTGGAGGGGGGTTGAGGGGGTTGGAGGCGGGGGAGTATGGGGGGGGTTGAGGGGGTTGGAGGCGGAGGGTGTGGAGGGGGTTGAGGGGGTTGGAGGCGGAGGGTGTGGAGGGGTTGCTGAGGGGGTTGGAGGCAGGGGAGTATGGGGGGAGGGTTGGAGGGGGGTTGAGGGGGTTGGAGGCGGAGGGTTGGAGGGGGTTGAGGGGGTTGGAGGCGGAGGGTGTGGAGGGGTTGTTGAGGGGGTTGGAGGCGGGGGAGTATGGGGGGAGGGTTGGAGGGGGGTTGAGGGGGTTGGAGGCGGAGGGTTGGAGGGGGTTGAGGGGGTTGGAGGCGGAGGGTGTGGAGGGGGTTGGAGGCGGGGGAGTATGGAGGGGCGCGGGTGGGTATGGAGGGGGGTTGAGGGGGTTGGAGGCGGAGGGTGTGGAGGGGGTGCTGAGGGGGTTGGAGGCGGAGGGTGGGGAGGGGGGTTGAGGGGGTTGGAGGCGGAGGGTGTGGAGGGGGTTGGAGGCGGGGGAGTATGGAGGGGCGGTGTGGTGGCCGGGTGGAGCGGGGTTTGCCTAGGAAGGGGTTGAGAGGAGGTGGTTGAGTGGGGGTCGCCGTGTGGGTTGCAGGGGGGTCCGAGGTGCTTGGAGGCGGGGTCCGAGGGTTGCACGCGGGGGAGTATTGAGGTGGTGCTGAGGGGTTTGGAGGAGAGGGTAAATACAGCTTCTTCCTTCTTTCCTAGCTTATTCTTCTACAGCACAAATTGGCCTGAGCAATGATGATAGTACGGAATTCTGATGTTGAGGGGAGCAGGTATGAAGAGAAGGCCATATTATATAGCTAGGGGAAACGAAGAATGACCTCTCAGAAGTGAATGGATCAGCATAAAAGAGTTTCCAAAAGAGTGGAGAAGCAAACTTTAATTGACATCCGCTCAAGAAGTGAACAAAGATAGGGTTATGATTGAAAGTAGTTTGCAGATCTAAAGGCCATCCAAAAATATGCGCCTACTTTATTTAACAGAGAATTTTAGTTAATTTTGAGTGGTGCACTGAGCAACAAAGAAAATGGCGCCCAAAAAGAAAAATCCGTGAGCATTTTATTGGTTATTTCTACTTATTAGGACAAACAACCTATTATTTGTACCTATAAAGCATTCCAAAACACTTAGGAACAAAATAATGAAAATGCAAGGTTTATTGCTTTTGGTGGTAACCCTTGAGTCTGGAGATGTTTACCAAGGGTAGGGTGTCGCCAGCCAGAGTTTCTAATTGCACAACACCCCACTGCAGCATCTTTGTAATGCGAAAAGGCCCTTCCCATTGAGGGATCCATTTCCCTTTGGTTTGATTATAAATTTGTGGCCTTTGTAATAGAGCTAAATCACCTGGCTTCAAGTTGTGGTGCCATAAATTTCTGTCATGAGCCTCCTTTCTTTTTATCTGAGTCTCTATCAATTGTTTGGTCGCAAGTAGACGAATCTCCTCCACTTTATGTAGTGCTCCTAACCTCTGAGAGGTATCACAATCCTTCTTTCCCTGCATGAACGCTATCTTAGGTGATCCGTGTAAAAATTCAAAGGGCTCGATGGGTAATATGCCATAGAACAATTGGAATGGGGAATATCCCGTGGCCTCTTTGTAGGCTAACCTGTATGCCCAAAGTGTACCTAGGTACGCAATGCCCCATGAAGTGGGTTGCAACATACACTCCTTTCTTAACATTGCAATTAAAACCTTATTTGTGGACTCAGCCTGACCATTTGCTCGTGGATAGTAAGCACAAGAGGTCCTATGAAGAATTCTATACCTGTTGAAGATTTCTTGCAGGACTTTATTGACAAAATGGGTACCTTGATCAGTACAAATTTCAAGTGGACAACCAAACCTGCAAATGATGTTACTATAAATGAAATCAGCAACAGTTTGGGCAGTGCAATCTGTGGAGGCAATAGCTTCAGCCCACTTTGTTGCATAATCTGTAGCTATCAGGAGATATTTTTCTCTTTTTGGAAAAGCGGGAGGGTAGATGGGCCCTACAAAATCTAGCCCCCACTTCTCAAATGGTTGCCAGGAGGTGGAAATAACCAAGGGGTTATTTCTCTGCTTTGTTGGCTTAGGTCCACACCTTTGGCAAATATCACATGCCTTACCCCATTCATCTGCATCCCTGAAAAGTGTAGGCCACCATAAACCCGCATCCAGTATCCTCTGACTCATAATATGTCCTGGGAGGTGCCCACCACCTGTTCCTTCATGTGCAGAGTGAAGGACTTCCCTCACTTCTTCTTCTTCCAAACACTTCCTGAACCGGTCATCTTTGCCCTGTTTGTACAATTTATCCTCGATGAAGGTATATGGTCTACTCTTGATGAGCAGGCTCTTCTTTTGTACAGCACTAGCCTTTTCTGGATACAATCCAGTTTTAATGAAATTTTTAATGTCGTAATACCAACCGTGAGCTTTTACAGCAAACAAATGAGCATCTGGAAAGTCATCATTGATTCCACTAGATTGATTCATCATATTTATTCTGGATAGGTGATCCGCCATAACATTGTCTTTCCCTGGTTTATGGACTACAGAAAAATCAAATTCTTGGAACAACAATAACCACCTCCATATTCTACCGGTGGCCTGGGGCTTGTTGAGTAGATATTTTAGTGGTTGGTGATCTGATAGAATAATAAATTTTACCCCCAGTAAGTAATGACGGAATTTTTGGACGGCAAAGACCATTGCCAGGGCTTCCCTTTCAGTAGTACTGTAATTCCTCTCAGCCTTGGTCAAGATTCTACTTGCATATTGAACTAGTCTGTCCACTTTAAATTCTTCACTGGGTTGGGTCAAAACTGCCCCTACCGCATATGCACTGGCATCGACATGTATATGAAAGATTTTTTACCACTCGGGTGTGACCAAGATAGGAGCACACACCAACCGTGACCGCAATGTCTGATATGCCTTTTCCTCCTCTTCTTCCCATTTGAAAGGTACTTCCTTACCTGTGAGTCTAGTCAGAGGTCTAGCTATCTCTGCATACATTTTTATAAACCTTCTATGATAACCGGTATGCCCCAAGAAACTCTGGATCTCTTTAGGAGATTTAAGTTTAGGTAACTTTAATATAGAAAGAATTTTGTCAGGATCTGGGGCCATACCTTTAGCTGATACCACATGTCCTAAAAGGGTTCCTTCTGTCACAAGGAAATGACATTTATTTGGATTGAGCTTTAACTTAGTTTCTCTGCATCTTTGGAAAATATTCTGCAGCTGCCTCAAGTGCTGGTCCAAACAATCTAGATGAGTTTCCTTGTGAGATCCTGAAAATGAAGAGAAGTCATCCATGAAGATTCTAAGTGATTCCAGCAATAGGGGGCCAAAAATGAGATTGACCGTTCTGTTAAAGGTGGCTGGAGCATTTCTGAGCCCAAATGGCATTTTTACATACACATATGTTCCCCAAGGTGTGATAAAAGCAGTCTTTTCACGATCCTCTGGATGTATTGATATTTGATTATAGCCACTGAATCCATCCATAAAACTATATAATGCATGCCCAGCCACTTCTTCAATGACCTGTTCTACAAAAGGCATAGGGAACCCATCTGGAATGGTCACCTTGTTGAGAGCTCTAAAGTCCATACAAATTCTGATTTTATTAGTATTCTTCTTTGGTACTATAACCATAGGCGAGAGCCACTCTGAGTGTTCCACAGGAATGATGATTCCTGCATCTTCCATCTTTTGGATTTCCACATAGACAGCTTCGGCATACTTTGGATTAAGTTTATAACTCCTTCCTCTGATGGGTCTGGCTCCATCAACCAGAGGAATTCTGTGCTCTCCATAAGATGCAGGCACTCCTTCTAAGTCTTTATAATGCCAGGCAAAAACATCTGCATACTGGGTCAAGAATGATTTTACCTTTTCCAGGAGCTGTGGGTGGCTCCACAACCAAGTGGCCACCAGAACTGGTTGATTATTGTTTTGAGTGCATAAGTGTATTTCTTGGACCAGATTTCTTGTTACCATATTATCTCCGTGTGCATCTACTTCCTTGTCTTCTTCTACTAGCTTTTCGTGCATTGCTTCATAAGCAGGTGTATTTTGGACTTTGATGTGTTCCTCCTTGTCCTGCATCCATCCTGCAGGGATTTCTTGAATTGGGAAAGAACATTCAACCTCAGAATTTTTTACCTTGTTTTTAGCTTTGGAAACTTTGTTATCTGGGGTTGACACATCCTCCTCCAATTTGTATTTGAGGGGTATCTTCTTGCCCCTTCTGTGGTCAGTGATGGGCTCTCCCAATCCATCAACCTGGACCTTTCCCTTGTCTTCATCATAGCCTTCAATCGTGCCAAGATTATCAAGAAAAATTCCAAAACAAGAAGAAGAGTTGCCGGCTTGAAGCCAACTTAAAATATCCTCTTCTTCCTCAATCTCTATTTGGGGTTGATCCTCCGCTTCTGTTTCCATGCAAATGCTCACTGTTTGCATCATACTAGTGTTTCCTTGATTGTCTGGGCCTTCTTCTAAATGAATTTGTGTCAGCTCCTGCCCTTTCTTTTGTACCCACATAGTGTCCTTACCCCAATCATGAATGACACTGGCATGCCTCAGCCAAGGTCTTCCAATTAAGAGAGGAAATCCTCCTTCAACTGGGGCAATCTTAAAACCACAAAATCCAGAATGAATAGATTACCTTGTACTTCAAGTGGAACTTTTGGGATTACCCCCAAGGGCCTTACTTTGCTCTGATCTGCCAAAGTAACCGTGAAATTTGCAGGTCTTGAAGGGTGGAGTCCAATCCTTTTCATGGTATGTTCAGGCATCAAGTTAATGCCAGAACCACCATCTACAATAACACCTTGAAATTCATGACCCTTGATTGATATTGTAAGCCGAGGACTTTTATAATCTGTAAGGGGTGCTTCCCCCCTAATTATCCCTTTATGTAAGATAGCAGTCTTGGCCACTAAGCTTGTAGTAGAAGCCTCATCAATTATCTGCAATAATTCTGACCTGAATTTCCCATCCATCTTTATTAAATCAAAAATACTAACCTCCTTCTTCATTGACTTGAGTAGTTTTGAAGCCTCTGACTCTTTAAGAGAGTGAGCTTCATTTGCTTTGCCAAACTCTTCTTGAGCCCTGTTGAAGGCATGCCCAATGGCATCACTGGTGCCTATGAGACATTCATTGTGGTTTGTGTCTGCACTTGTAGTATCTTTGTCTTCAATTGCAACTCTGTCTTTGTTCAATTCCTTAATTATCAATTCTTGATTTTCTACCACTTTTGCCATTCCCTTGCTTCTTGTCTGTACTGCAAAAGATTCGAGTTCTTCTAATTGTACCACTCTAGTGGATGGTGAGGGTTCATTCACCTGAGGTAATGTTTCCTCCTTGAATACAGAGATCATTTGGAGATGGGGTCCGGAAGTAGAGGCTTGATTCTTAGGACAACAGTTTGTATAGTGATCCCTGGCCTCTGGACAGTTCCTGCAAGGAGGTGCATTTTCTGGGAGGGTGCACCTAGATTGGTAGTGCCCACATTCTCCACATCTGAAGCAAATAATTGGCCTTCTAGGCCCATTTTCAAGGTTAGTTCTCGGTCTAGGATTATAGTTATTACTTTGGTTTGCTGCTGCTGCCATTACATTTGCTGGTGGCAAGAGCCCTCCTTGTGTCCAGTATGTCGTTGTCGGCATTCCCCTTACTTGGCATTCATGGGCCTCATGCCCAATCTTCCTGCATAATTGACAAGTCACATTTAGCATAGGACATTCACTTACTATGTGCCCTTGCTTGCTGCACATGGAGCACCAGAGTCCGTTTTTAATGCCGCCTCCTTTGAGTTCTTGCAATTCCTGTCTCAGCTGAGCTAGTTCTTCTGCTTGGGCTTCCTCTTCCTTTTGGAGCTTGAGGGCTTCAATCTCTCTTCTCAGCTGAGCTACAGTAGTCTCCTCCTCTGTGTAGGGCTTATTCCTTTTCAAGCCCTCCAGTTCCCTTCTTAACTGGCTCACTGGGTCCTCCAAGGTTGGGAAGAAGTTGCACCATACTGGTGCCTTATCTGTTCCAAACGGGTGGCCGTATTGATGAACTCCTCAATAGAGGCAGTAGGTAGCACTAACTCTTTTATTTTGCATTGGGTGACCACAGGTAGAGGTTTGGCTAACCACTTCTTGACAAAGAAGTCGTGTGGTGGATCCAGTAGCTTAGCCATTAGTGCTTTGGCCCTGGTCACGAACTCGGGGAACTTCTCTCCTGGACCCAACTTCAAGTTTTCCAATTCTTCTATAATGATCTCAGCCGTGTTGCCATGCTGAAATTGATTCTTAAAGGCCTCTTTCATCAAATCCCAAGAGGTAAAGTGATTTTTAGCAAACTGGCTAAACCACTTGTCTGCCAGACCTTCCAATGTGGCGAGGAAGAGTATCAAGAAAGCATCTTCCCTACCCATTAGCCCCCTAGTCTTACATAATGCAAGAAATCTTCGAATGTGCTCATCTGGGTCCTCATGGGCTAAACCTCTGAAGGAGGGAAATTTTATGTTTAATCTGGAGAGCAAGATTTCTAGGTCCACCTGTCCTGCCATGCTTCCTACCGATGAAGTCGATGAAAGTGGACTCGATGATCTTCTGTTCATCTTTCTTCTTGTCTGCTTGCACTTGATCCTCAAGGTTTGTGACCGGGTCGCGGTCATGAGCTATTCATAGTCCACTTAAAATGAGACACTTGATAAAATTATGTACCTTTTGGCCCACTGGAGTAATGTTGTCGACACTGGAATATTGTCCTCCAATGGCAATATATAGTCTCCTATGCTCAAAGCTCCTTGGATGTCCCACCGTGCGTGCCAAATTTGTTGGGGATTCGTGGACAAGAAGGAGTTTGAGGGTTTGTAGGAGAAAAAGGAGATGATTTAACAGTGAGAACTTCTGCAAAGGAATACTCTTGGAACCTTGAATATTGATTATCTTTCAACAATTACAATGACTGCACACAGTCTAATCAAGGACTAAATACAACTTCAGAAAATATCAATTACTGAAGACCAATTATCTCAAGTCCTCTGGCAGCGGCCTCTCCTGCACCAATCCTTCACTTGCTTCCCGCTTCCCTTGTGCACACCTTGCACTAAGCTTCCACCAAGCTAAGGAATTGGTATCACGGCGCACACACACAATAGACCTTGGGACTCTTGGAATCCAACCCGCCTTCTCTGCACACCTTCCTCTTGACACCTCTTGCACTCTTGAGTGTCGTCGCACACTGGTGGCTCTTCTTGCTTCCTCTCTTGCTTCCTCTGAAGCTCTCCCTTGCTCCTAGCTCTCAATGTGTCCAAGAATAGCCTTTGTCCTTCTTTTGTTGAGTCCGCCGGTTCGCGCACTCTAACTGCAATACAATCTTGGTGCCCTTTCAATGTCCCAAGATTGTCTTTTGAACTGGTCCTCAACGACTCGCTACTTTGTCCTGTAGTGACTTTAGAACAAGAGTGACTTTCAAAATAAAATTTTTGATTGGGTGGCCTATTTCCACCTTTGCGTACGCGGCCTTCCATACCTTCACCTTTCCTTTTAATTCTTTACTTTTGCACCTTAAGATTTTAAATTCATCCTTTGAACCTTAAGAGAAAAAATACTTTGCACCTTTAGTTTCAACCGGTTAGGGCTCTACACTAGAGAATGTACAAAGATAAGTAGCCCATTAGGGCAATAGGTGTATATACAAGCCGGGGGAAAAAAACCTCCTAAGAAGGAAAAAAGTGCCCCGGTGGTCCTAGAGTGTTCACACACATCACTACCTAAATATATCAACAATAAGCCCATAATGGGTAGTTGGTAACATCCAAGTTATCCTCAACAGCCAACATACGGAATACATCATTGCTTTTAGCCATGGCCGGTGATTAAAATACCTTGATGCAGAAAATTGATTGTATCCAAAAAGTTGAACAGAACTGCCCAGACAAATTTTGCTAAACCTATAGCAGACTTTGAGACACTCATACCGGTGAATCAAAACTGGTGTATACCTTTGGCACAAAAAGACAAAATAGCCTGCACAAGCACTATGATAGTGCGTTCGAAGGCCGAAACAAGCTTAGATCGCGATTTCGGCACCATAGAGTGAAGCAGTTTTGATCTCTGAAACATCTTGAGTATGCTTACCAAATTTTATGCAATTATGAGACGACAATCAGAGAGGTGTAGACAATGCCCTAGATGAAGCGACGACCTACTTTGATACCAATTGTTGGAGTTAGACGTCTACGGAAGCACGTGAACAACATGAGGAAGAAGAAGAATCTTGGAGCACAACACACAATACTGAATGTATTACCACTAGAATGTACAAAGATCAGTAGCCCATTAGGGCAATAAGCGTATATACAAGCCGGGGGAGAAAGCCTCCTAAAGAGGGAAAAAAGTGCCCCGGTAGTCCTGAAGTGTTCACACACATCACTATCTAAATATATCAATAGCTCGAGCCTCTAGGGGTCACCCAATAGGGGGAGAATCAAAGAGTGAGAAGATCAAGACTCTTCCACCTTAGAAGGCCTACAAGTCTAAGAGCGCTCTTGTTTCTAAAAATCAATTTGGCCCAAGAGGCATCCCTATTGTTCCACGCTTTAACTAACCATTTGGTCGCCATTTTATTAGTCATTTCTTCAATATCTAGTATGCCCAAACCACCTTGATCTTTTTGTCTTATGTAACTAGACCATTTAATTTTGGGGACACCCTATCTGTTAGGGTCTCTTGTCCAAAGAAAGTTTTTGCAAATTCTTTCCAATTTGACAATCTCTTAGTCCTTTGGTCTCCAACAAGATACAAAGTAAATAATCAAAGAAAAAAGGAATGTGTTAACCACCATAGATCTCCCTGCCAGGTTGATCTGCATACCTTTCTAGTAAGCCAACTTGTTATTGAGCCCAAAAAGAGCTCAGTTCCATCACTAGCTCATCAAAACATCGATTCCCATTGAAATACCTAACAAACAAAAGATTTGTCCCTTGGGGATCAACTGACAGCCATGGTCAACCAAAATTTGAGGTGTATGCCCACAACGACCTTGAAAGCAATTTTAAAGTGGCTTATTTTGGAACCTGATGCCTCACAAAATGTGTTAGGAAGCACCAAAAGGTATCAATGCTAGACAGATCGTTACGCACAAAAGCATTTGGGTCATCGGCAAAGAGTCTCATGATCATCATCTGATCTTGATTGAGGGGAAGAGAGTGGCCTTAAATAAGACGTAAATTTGCATGATGTTTAACAAGGCAGATGAGACCATCTATAGGGACTGCAAAGAGAAGAGGAGCCTATGGGCATCCTTTCCTAATAGAATGTCTTAATTGTATAGAATAGCTTGTGAAAGTTGGCCATTGATGTTTATTTGGGTGCTGATGCATTTCTCAACAACATTGAGATCATCTTAATGAATTTTAGGCATCGTCTAGGTCTTTGGAAGATTGGAGAATGAAGTCCCAATGTCAAAGTCAATCTTAAGGAAGAGGACATCTTGAGAGGACTCTTCAGCAAAAACTAGATCTTCTCAAACATCAATGATAGCCTCAAGGATGGATCTCCCCTTGATGAACCCTTTTTTATCCTCACTGATCCAGTTTTGTAAGTTACAACCAATTCGTTAGCAAGCTTTGAACCCTAAAAGATCGCTCACTTAAAATAATCCAAACTCATATAGTGTGGATGCCAAAACATCTTCAAATCGAAAAGCAAGCCTTTTCTTTGGAACTGAAGCATAGTCTAATCACAATTACCTTCTTCAATTGTGATGCGCTCCATGGAAGCTACGTGTAAAACCTTCTTTCAAAACACTCCTATTTGCATTACATGCTTAGCACATGGCAGGTTAGGAGGGCAAGACATTGAGAAGCCTTCTCTGCCCTAACATGCTTTGGAGAGCTTAAACGTAGATGCACCTTAGTTCAGCTCATACGCTTTGGAGTTATGTAAGTGTTAGCCAATGATTTTGATGGTATGATTGAATGCATCTTTGTATCAATCTAGACATCAAGTTTCTGGATCCTTTTTAATGTGATTCTCTTCATTTAAGATGTAGTCGACAACTAGTAGCTAATTCTTGAAAACATTCCTTTTTAGTTGGTCCCATTATAATATCAAGGATTGGTTCTCCAAAATAAACTAAGTGAAATAGAGTGTTGGACTCTTGTAAACCTACTTATATTACATGATGGAGAGACCTTACCAAACTAGAACGTGTTTGATGTCTCTAGTGTCTTCTTGAACCTTTGAAGAGATCACTCACGACTATATCAGAGTACGAACTTCTGCATTTTAGATATGTATGTAGATGTTTGGAACACAAGAATGAGCTCGAAAATCTTCTAAAAGGATTGTAAATGATTCAGAGCACATGATTAGGAAAACTAACAAGAGATACATGATATATAATTCATCCATTGTGTGCGTATTTTGCTTTTCAACACAATTAGATACCTCAACATAGATGGTAATGTAGTGACTTCAAAGGTAGTTTGATCATCAAATTAGAATCATCGATTTGTCTATCCCATGAAAATATCATGTATTGCATCATGTAGAGGATGGTGTCTTCAAAATAAGAGGTTTCTTAAGTCAAACGAGCGGAATATTTCATAAAGATTTGGTACTTTCTTCATACTATGATAGAAAACTAGGAGAATAAATTTAGGGAGACCTTAAAAAGGTTAATGTTAAGAATCGTATGAGGAAGGGTTGCATTTAAGATGCAAAAGGCTAGTGAAACTTGTTCTCACATGGTTATGAATGCTAGAGATCCATATTGTAGAGAGAAGCCACTTCAATGACATCCTATTAAAAATAGTGAGTCGTAACAAATGAGAACTATGTCATAAAAAGAGAACTCCTTCATCAAAAATCAAGCAAATTACATCTTATGTTTGAAAACCCTTTACACCAGTATACATACATTTCAAAAATCAAGTGAAAACATGTGATTTTTTTATATCTTTTGAAAATTTCGGAGGTCAAAATGTGCCCAAAATTTGGATCTATTTAACATTAATATATCGAGAATCTATATGAGAAATATAAAAGTGATTAAAAATCTTATATAGAAAATAAAGATTAAATGTGTGTTGGATAGAGGATCTTCGATAGTGATTAAAAAATGCAATAGAACATGGTTTCATTTTGCAAAGTGGTTTTGAGTAGATGTATAAGCACCAAAAATGTCATAGATTTTCAAATTAATTCACAAATTTCTTGATCTATGTCTAAACCCCATCAATGGGATGCATTTGATTTAGTCTCAGACTATTGGAGCTCTATTTTTCTTCTTCTATATCAACAAGCGCTCTATCCTTATCCAAGTACATACCAAATTCTATCAGGCTCATGCACATATCTTCTTGTTTGAACTCTGGAGTTTGCAAATCCATGATGAGATCATAATCCTTGGTGAAAGATTGTCATTGCTTATCACTTTGAATCCCATTGAGAATTTGCCTCATGATAGCCTCTTCTTCAATCAGCTCTCCAATGGATGCTAACTGATCTGCAACCTCCTTGACCTTGGTAACAAACTCTGTGATGGATTGTTTAGGTGTCTTCTTCATTTGGTTGAACTTGTTCCAAAGATGATTCTTTCTTGCTTTGGTACTAAGAGAAAAGAAAGTCTCTAGGGCATCCCAAGTCGCTTGAGATGTCTTGCATCCTCTAATATGTGGTAATAGAAAGTTAGAGATACATTTTAGTATGTAGAACTATAGCTCAAGGGTGAGTACCACCTCCTTTACTTGTCAATCTGCGGAGACATGAGGACTGGTATAAAGATCATGAGCATGTGAAGGCACAAATGTGTGAGTGAGAAGCACACATGCATGTAAGGCAAGATCAAAGAGAGGAACAATGGAAAGCTTTCTATTGCAAGGAATTCTCTTACACAAGCTCAAATATCTCACAAACTACTAAGAAGATAACTCTCTATCAAGCCAACCTCAAAAATGAGCTCTCTAGCTCTTTTTGTAGTTTTTTGACTAGTTTTGGCCCTATCCAGACATAGTGTCCGATGTAGTTAAAATTTAGGTTATAGGGCTTATTTGAGGGCTCAAATGGAATCTAAAAATTATGAAAATTGGTAGGTAACTACTTCTAATATTCCTTAAGCTCAAGGACTCCTCGACTTGAACAAAATGGAGTTGCAAAAATGAGAAATGGTATTTACAATGGTTTTAGTGATAAGAATCACTACTTTTATAGGGGTTTCTTCTAAAAATTTTATGTGTGCTTCTTGCAGCTTCCTACATGCTCCTTCTTCTTGTGTGTCCACTTCTTTGACACGTTCTTGTACCTTGTTCTTGACCCTGAGTGCTAACACTCCCCCCTCTTGAGTCTGTCATCCATGACAGACCCCTGTTGTAGTGGTTGTTCCTTGTAGTGCTTTGAGAGGTAGTGTCCATCCTGTATGAACAAGAGCAGTTTGTCTTCCACATGACCAGGGTCTGTTGTCCTGTTCTTCATTATGCTATTGCTGGCCTTTGCAAGGTTGAGTCCCTTTGTATGTACTGCTTCCTTAGATTCCAGCATGACCATGTATTTGTGAGCTTCCAACAATGGCTAGTTGCCCAAAAGAGGTTGTCCATGTTGATGTTGAGCAACTAGTGGCTATGAACTGCTTCTTAGCTATAAATGTTGTAACCTTGATGTCCTTTGGATCTTTCAATCAATTTGATAGTTTGCATGCCAAGTACTCATTACCCATAATGGATGATGGGTAAGTGTGTTAATGCATGGGTCGAAGAAAATATGTTCCTTGTGCACCGCCTTGTAATGTGGCCCTATGCATGTTGACTCAAGGAATGCATGGTAAGAAATATGGTGCAAAAAATTGGGTCTTGAGCTAAGTGCTCAAGGGTATGTAGACGGTTTCCTAATCTATCATTGTTGTAGGGTTGCCAAAGTAGGGGATTCTTACCCTGGTGAATGGCCGGTCGATATTCATCTCTTTGTGTTGTACGCCCATCATGGTGATTGACCATGGGCTTGTCCTTCATTGTTGATGGATGTCCTTGTTGGTGATTCACTGATGAGATTCTTCAAGCACATGGTCATATTCTTGCTTTTTCTTTTTTTTCTTTCTCTCATCTCCATTTTTTTGTTTTTCTTTTTTCTCTTTTTTTTTTCTTGAGGAGCAATGTCACAAAACAAGAAGAAAGATGTTAGTATCAATAAAAATATTTGACATATGTCAATGTGCTCTTGTGCCTGGGACTCTCAAATGTGCCTATGCATGGCCATGTAATGTGGCCCTATATTAATGCAAAAGTTCGTGTTTGATGTCTCTAGTGTCTTCTTGAACCTTTCAAGAGATCACTCACGACTATATCAGAGTACGAACTTCTGCATTTTAGATATGTATGTAGATGTTTGGAACACAAGAATGAGCTCGAAAATCTTCTAAAAGGATTGTAAATGATTCAGAGCACATGATTAGGAAAACTAACAAGAGATACATGATATATAATTCATCCATTGTGTGCGTATTTTGCTTTTCAACACAATTAGATACCTCAACATAGATGGTAATGTAGTGACTTCAAAGGTAGTTTGATCATCAAATTAGAATCATCGATTTGTCTATCCCATGAAAATATCATGTATTGCATCATGTAGAGGATGGTGTCTTCAAAATAAGAGGTTTCTTAAGTCAAACGAGCGGAATATTTCATAAAGATTTGGTACTTTCTTCATACTATGATAGAAAACTAGGCGAATAAATTTAGGGAGACCTTAAAAAGGTTAATGTTAAGTATCGTATGAGGAAGGGTTGCATTTAAGATGCAAAAGGCTAGTGAAACTTGTTCTCACATGGTTATGAATTCTAGAGATCCATATTGTAGAGAGAAGCCACTTCAATGACATCCTATTAAAAATATTGAGTCGTAACAAATGAGAACTATGTCATAAAAAGAGAACTCCTTCATCAAAAATCAAGCAAATTACATCTTATGTTTGAAAACCCTTTACACCAGTATACATACATTTCAAAAATCAAGTGAAAACATGTGATTTTTTTATATTTTTTGAAAATTTCGGAGGTCAAAATGTGCCCAAAATTTGGATCTATTTAACATTAATATCTCGAGAATCTATATGAGAAATATAAAAGTGATTAAAAATCTTATATAGAAAATAAAGATTAAATGTGTGTTGGATAGAGGATCTTCGATAGTGATTAAAAAATGCAATAGAACATGGTTTCATTTTGCAAAGTGGTTTTGAGCAGATGTATAAGCACCAAAAATGTCATAGATTTTCAAATTAATTCACAAATTTCTTGATCTATGTCTAAACCCCATCAATGGGATGCATTTGATTTAGTCTCAGACTATTGGAGCTCTATTTTTCTTCTTCTATATCAACAAGCGCTCTATCCTTATCCAAGTACATACCAAATTCTATCAGGCTCATGCACATATCTTCTTGTTTGAACTCTGGAGTTTGCAAATCCATGATGAGATCATAATCCTTGGTGAAAGATTGTCATTGCTTATCACTTTGAATCCCATTGAGAATTTGCCTCATGATAGCCTCTTCTTCAATCAGCTCTCCAATGGATGCTAACTGATCTGCAACCTCCTTGACCTTGGTAACAAACTCTGTGATGGATTGTTTAGGTGTCTTCTTCATTTGGTTGAACTTGTTCCAAAGATGATTCTTTCTTGCTTTGGTACTAGGAGAAAAGAAAGTCTCTAGGGCATCCCAAGTCGCTTGAGATGTCTTGCATCCTCTAATATGTGGTAATAGAAAGTTAGAGATACATTTTAGTATGTAGAACTATAGCTCAAGCGTGAGTACCACCTCCTTTACTTGTCAATCTGCGGTTGTTGATAAGTTTTTCTGACAGCCTATTTGTGTACATCCTCTTAATAGTGCAATATAAAGAATTCATTTCTCTCATGTTCTAGTTTTGCAATGGGCATACATTAGCCATGTGGTCTCCTCCACAGTGGTAACATCGTTTCATTGCAGTGACCCTTGGTGTTTGTCTATTTTGAACTCCTAGCTTCTTGGCAACCTGCTCCGCTATCTCATCTATCTCATTGGAGGGTCTCAAACTATGACTAGTAGGATTGTCTATGTCAATGCATATATGCACACACTCTTCTATGGATCTAGGCTCTTTCAAGTACACATACGATCTTAACTTGATGCTTAGTAAGCCATCTAAAAACAAGGCCACTTGTTTGGCTGGTGTGGGTAACTCTGGAACAAGGCATCTTTCAAAGTATTGTCTCAACTATCTTCCTGCAAGTGGAACTATTTCCTGGGGTGCCTGCTTGAAGCTGTGGATCAAGGATGATGTGTTATGGCTGGTGCCACTCTTGGAGAACTCTACAATGAATTCTTCTAGTAGTTGACCTATATTTAGGTAGTTGCGACTATTTAGGAGCTGAAACCAAGATAAGGCAGTACCCTTAAGGGTCAAACCAAATGCCTCGAATTGGGTGAATAAGTCCTCAACCTGTTCAACCCTTAACACTTTTTTGAACTCGACCATATGATCATAAGGATCTTGATGCCTACGTGCTCTATGCCTCTCTGTTTCAGGTCTTTCATTTTCAAATCTTGATCTATCTCTGCCCATTGTGTGTGCAAAGCTTACCGTAGGTCTCTCTCTAGCTCTTTGCCTTTGGGTTTCATGAGCTTTGGATGATCCTACACCTTGGAGGCCATGTGAAACATTACATCTCAATGTAGGGAAAATTAACTCACCCTGCCAAGTGTATACATGCCTATCATGCTCTACTACCAAGAACATTCTCTCCGATCTGTTATCCAGATAGACAACTTTGACTAGTGTCTCAAGATCTTTGAACTCGTAGATGATGACTCCGTTTAGTTTGCTAAGTTGATCTGGCTTGCATCTCCAAAAAGATTCCTTTATTTCTCTATTAAAAAATATTTCTATGATTTTGTTGTCTTGGGGAATCCACTCTGAGGTAATTACCCTGATCAAGATGGATTTTCCTCGAGGAGTCTTGGGTTCTCATCCTAGATCTCCTTGCTCTAGGTCTCCTATCTCGTTCTCAAGAATGATATTTCCAAACTCATTTGTCGTGTTTGGTAAGCTGGTAATCGCGTACATGGTTCCTTCCTTATCAATGTAAGAACCATGTTCAAACTTGACCAGTGGGTGTTCAAGTCCAAAGGGTTGATCTGGATTTTGGATTTGATAGATGTTTTAGGCATATCGTGGATTAGGGTCAAATCCAAGTGGTTCCAAAAAGAGCTACAACTTACAAGAAAAACACCACTTTGAGATTCATAAGTTTGATGGGGCCAAATTCTCTTTATGGAATAATTAGATTCATGATGTCTTAATTTAGAGAAGATAGTGGAAGGTGATTGGTGGCCCTAGAAAGAAACCTTTTGATACAAATGATGATGACTTGGAAGAGCTTAACCAAATGCCCATGTGTTTCCTTGTGCAACAGTGGTGAGTACCAACATCGATGAACATCCAACCTCAAATTGTCAACAAAGTAGACATGAGGGTATTATGAAGATCATGTGCAAGTGATGCATGCAAATGTGCACGCGAGAAGCAAGAAGATGCACACACACATGTGAGGAAGAAACAATAGATTGGAACAATGGAGTCTTTTCAATTTGGAACACAAAGATTACAAGCTTTTTCTCAAGAACTATATAAACTCACACTATCTAACCTCTCAAAATGAGCATACATGCTCTATTTGTAGTTTTTAGACTAGCTTTGACTGATTTCACATCTAATGCCTAGCATAGTTTAAAAAATAGGTCATAAGGCTAATTTCGAGGCTCAAATGAACTCCAAAAAATATGAAATTTGGCATGCTTGTTTGACCTAAGCTCCACGAACTTTAATGCTCTGATGAGAAAAATGGAGCTAGATTTTACAAAATTGTTTTTTTAACAAAGTGATAGCGATAAAAATCATTATCCGAGTGGAATAATGGTTATTTTTATAAGAATTGTGGGACATCTCTTACATGGTGTCTCTTCTTCTATATCAACTTGTCCCAAAACTTATGCTTGCAACTTGAAGGCCTTAACCATGATCAACACTTCCCTCAACTTTGCATCTGTAGTCCTTGATAGACTCTTGTTCTCAAGTAAGTTCAACGTACTTCTGTAGGGGTTTGAGATTGGTTTTGTGATTTGGAATGCAAATGTCCTTGGCCAAGTCTTCTTCTAGATATTTCCATCAATAGCTCTAAGGATGCCCTTGTGAGGGAGTCAATAACCCTCTGCATATTGTATGGTTTCAAAAGCAAATAAATGTAGCAAATTCATGGGATTAGAGATGAAAACTTCAAAGTAATATTCCCAAAACTCTATAGTGAATGCATCTTGGAACTGTTGGAACATCAAGACCACACTATGCTTGAGGTGGATTTGATCTACATGAAAAGCTATTTCTTGATTACATTGAAAGAATATCCATTCAAGCGTTCTTTTACCTATGCTCGTTTATTGCATTTTTATTAAGATTTTTCATGGATCATTTACCATTGTAAAAGCATAGAGATTTACAAATGTAAAATGATGAAAAGAGAGCTTAAATTCCATGAATTTTTGGTGGTTGAGTTGCAATCAATCAATCACCTAAAAGTAGATCAGACTAGATCTTCACTTTTCCTAGATTATAGGAAAGTGAGTTGATTCCCTCCAACAACTAATCTTGCCTTCATTTGAATTCAAAATCTACTTATAGAAGTCGTGGAGCACTTAAAGAGCCTATATAAAGACTTCAAATCACTTTTACATTACATGGAAGAAATATACATACATTTGTGACCATCATTGTCTTGCTCCTTCATTATTCAGCATCAGCTTCTTCAACAACAGTAAGCTTGTTGAGGTTGCTACTCTCTGTATAGCTCCAAATTTGATGCATGAGAACTCCTTGAAAAGGTATTAGTGTCTAGTTTATTTCTATACATTTTCAAAAAATTTGGTTTCGTATATTAGGAGAAATCTTAGTTTTTTTGTGTCGGGGTCTATCTTTGCACATTCTTGAAAAATATGAGGTACCACTCTTGAGTGTCTGATTCATTTCAAAAGCATATTTTGCTTATTTCTTGTACTCATGCATTCTATACACTCAACCCTATGTGTATCACTCTTTGAAAAGAAGTTTTTCTAATTGTACTGGTGGCTTTGATCATTTGAAGTTGATTGTCTCATCAAAAGACAGTAAGTTTGTTGAGCTAGTCAATGGGCAAACCTATCTGTTTTGTATCGACTCTTTCTCCTTGATGCTCCAAAGTACATAGTGTATTTTATTGCACTTATCACATGCCTATAAAGTCTATTTGAGTCTCCATAAGCTCAAGGTATGGTCTTGTGCCGGTTGGTTGGATCGAACTTTGTCGCTTTGCAACTCACTTTTCTACCTCCTACAAGCTTCTCCAAGTTCAATCGTATCAAAGTTAGATCAAGATGGGTGATGGATTTCTCTCAATGATTGAGAAGCTTGATCGACACAACTATGTAGCTTGGAAAATCAAAATGGAGGTCTATTTGCAAGGTAGAAATCTTTATGGAATTGTAGCAGGTGATGAAGCTATGCCTATTCCAAGATCCAAAGGAGGACCTACACAAGAGGAGACAGATAAGCTCACACTTTGGTGCACAAGGGATGCTCAAGCAAGGTTGTTTTTAGCACTCAAGGTCAGGAATGAGGCACAAGAACATGTCAAAGAAGTGGACACACAAGAAGAAGGAGCATGTAGGGAGATTCAAGAAGCACACATCAAATTTTCAAAAGAAACCCCTATAAAAGTAGTGATTTTTATCACCAAAAACCATTGTAAATACCATTTCTCATTTGTGCAACTCTATTTTGTTCAAGTTGAGGAGTACTCAACCTTGAGGAGTATTAGCACTAGCTACCTACCAATTTTTCATAATTTTTAGACTCCATTTGAGCCCTCAAATAAGGCTTGGAACCTAAATTTTAACTAGGCCGGACACTAGGTCTGGACAGGGCCAAAACTAGTCAAAAAACTATAAAAAGAGCTAGAGAGCTCATTTTTGAGGTTGGCTTGTTAGAAAGAGAGCTTCATAGTAGTTTGTGAGAGATTTGAGCTTTTGTAAGAGAATTCTTTGCAATAGAAAGCTTTCCATTATTCCTCTCTTTGATCTTGCCTTGCGTGTGTGTGTGTGTGAATGTGTGTGCATGCTAGTGTGCTTCTCACTCACACATTTGTGCCTTCACTTGCTCAGAGTCTTCATACCAGTCCTTATGTCTCTGCGGATTGACAAGTAAAGGAGGTAGTACTCATGCTTGAGGTACACCAATTTTTGACACCGTTATCGGGGAGCGTTGCCCAAAGATGAGCACTGTGATGGTAAGATCATAGATTTGGACGTTGGAAGGTTAAAAAAAGTCATTTTCTGTTCATTTTCTGATTTTTCTTCTCCATCTTCATCATCACCATCTTCATCCATCTTCATCTTCATAGAATTTTCTCGTTTTTGAGTGCATTTTCACATCATTTTGATTTTTTGCACATTGGAGCTCGACATTTTGAAATTCCCACCTAAAATTGCAACTTTCTCAGAAAATTCCGATTCTCTAGAAAATTCAAGATTTTTTCCCGCCTAATTTTTTTTGAAAAAATCGTGATTCTTTGAAAGTGAGAAAATCGTAATTCTCTGGAATTGTGAATTTTGAGAAAATCGTGATTCTCTGGGCTTGGGAAAATTGAGAAATTCGCGATTATCTAGATTTGGGACAATTGAGAAAATCGCGATTCTCTGGATTTGGGAAAATTAAGAAAATCGTGATTCTCTGGACTTGGTGATTTTGAGAAAATCATGATTTTCTAGACTTAGTGATTTTGAGAGAATCACAATTTCCTAGACTTAAAGATTTGAGAACTTTGCGATTCTCTGCTTCGTGATTTTGAGAAAGTCACAATTTCTTGGATTTGCAAAAAATTAAGAAATTTGCGATTCTCTAGATTTGTGGATTTGGAGAAAGTCGCGATTCTCTAGCCTTGTTGGATTAAAGAAAATCGCAATTCTCTGGACTTAGCATTTGGGAAAGTCGTGATTCTCTGGATTGAGAGGATTTGAGAAAATCGCGATTCCTTGCACTGAATTTCAAGAAAGCCATGATTCCCTTGATTTAGTGGAACTTAAGAAATTCATGATTCTCTGCTTGGTGATTTTGAGAAAATCACGATTCTTTGGACTTGGTGATTTTGAGAAAGTCATGATTCTTTGGACTGTGGATTTTGATAGAATCACAATTCTCTAGTTGCGAGCGTGCCTAATTTGCAAAAAATCACGATTCTCTAAGAGGTCTTGTTTGCCTGTTTTGACCACCAAAAGCGTGATTGGACATAACTTTCTCATACAAAATCCGTTTTGAGTAATTTTGAGCTCGTTGCAAAGCTCGTTAAGAATCTGTGGTGTTGGAGATATGTGGAGTTATAGATATGGTATTTTGAAGTTGAGCCGCAAGTGAGAGTAGGAGTTAAGGGTGTTGGAGTTAGACATCTACGAAAGCACGCGAACAGCACAAGGAAGAAGAAGAAGCTTGGAGCACAACACACAATACTGAATGTATCACTAGAGAATGTACAAAGATCAGTGGCCCATTAGGGCAATAGGCATATATACAAGCCGGGGGGAAAAAACCTCCTAAAGAGGGAAAAAAGTGCCCCGATGGTCCTAGTGTGTTCACACACATCACTGCCTAAATATATCAACAAATCCCCCCTGGGAGTGATGCGGTGAACAAGGAGTTGGCACTCATGTATAAGGAAGTGCCAAGCTATGTGGAAATCACTCCACAAAAGGAAGTAAGCCCAAAGCTTTGCGGAAAGCTTCAAACTTCTCCCTAGGCAGAGCCTTCGTAAAAAGGTCTACAATGTTCTCCTGCATGGGCACATATGCCAAGCTGATCTCCCCAGCAGAGAACCTCTCCCTGACATAGTGATAATGAACCTCAATGTGCTTAGTGCGAGCATGGAATACAGGGTTCCTCGCAACTGCCAATGCGCTCTAACTGTCAGTGAAGATGGTGGTGGCAGAAGTTTGGCCAACGCCCAAATCAGCCATAAGGCGTCTGAGCCACACACACTCAACAGTAGCTGTGAAAGATGCCCTATAATCAGCCTCACAACTGAAAGTGGCCATAGTAGGCTGCTTCTTGCTCAACCACGATATACATGAGTTACCAAGCATGAAGCAAAAGCCACTAGTGGACACACGTGTGTCATAGCAACTCGCCCAATCAGAGTCAGAAAAAGCATGCAAATCTAGCGGTAGTGAACCCCCCTTGGGATAAAACAACCCAAGTAGCCGAGTACCACTCAAATAGCAAAAGATGTGCTTAACTGCCTGCCAATGCTTGACTCTTGGGCAATGCATAAACCTGCTCATCTGTGAGACAGCAAACTGAATATCTGGCCGAGTAATGCATAAGTAAATCAAGCATCCAACAACCGGCTAATAGAGAACAACTTCAAATGCATCTCTAGCATCATGAAGACTCAATCGTAAACTTGTCTCCATAGGAGTGGCAATGGGCTTACAGTCTTCAAGGCAAAAACACTGCAATAATGTGTCAATATGGTTCATTTGACACAGCGCTATTCCACCATCAACTTGCATAAACTGAATGCCCAAATACTGATGCAAATGCCCCAAATCACACATCTCAAATGAGGCATGACAATCACCCTTAAAATCAGCAATATGCTTCTCAATAGGACCAGTGAGCAGCATGTCATCAACATAGACAACAATGATCAGAAGCACATCATTAGCACGCTTAACATATAAGGTGCTTTCAGTTGGACTGTTCCCAAAACCATGTGCAATCAGATAGGCATGTATCTTCTCATACCAAGCACGTGGTGCTTGCTTTAAACCATATAATGCCTTCTTTAACCTGCACACCTGGTTTTCATGCCCTTTCTACACAAAGCCACGGGGCTGAAAAACATACACTTCTTCATGCAAGTCACCATTCAGAAATGTTGTTTTAATGTCCAACTGATGTACATTCCAACCATGATGAGCTACAGGTGCACAAATGCTCCGAACAGTAGTCATACGGCATGTAGGTGCAAAGGTCTCATCAAAATCAATGCCTTTTTCTTGTGCATAACCCTTTGCAACAAGCCTAGCCTTATACTTGTCAACTGTACCATCCGGTTTATGCTTCAGCTTGTATACCCACTTAGTGCCAATGGCATGCTTGCCTGGAGGCAAGTCACATAAAGACCAAGTACCATTCTTCATTATAGCATCATATTCAAATTTCATAGCAGCCATCTAATTTTTTGAATTTTGTGCTTCATCAAACGAAATAGGCTCATTCTCATCACAGAGACTAGATGCGGCCATAGCATAGCAATCTGATGCAAAAGAGGCACTATGAGAGCCTGAAGGAGTACGATATGACAGAGGTGCATCTAATTTGTTGTCACGCAAAGTCTACATGAGCCCTTTTGGCATAGTTTTTGCCTGCTCAATATCAGCTCTCTCATGAACTAGTGCTTCATGTAAATTTGCATCAAAAATGGAATGATTTGCATCATCACATGAATCTGCAAAGGCTGAGAAGTTGCCTCATTGGGACCAACACTAGACTGTCCACCTATAAAAAGAGGCGGCAAAGTATCATACATGTCTTTGGAGCTAACAAATGTCTCCTTAGTACATGAAAGCAATGGCTGAATAGCATCTTCCACAAAAACAACATCACGGCTAACCAGAATGCGTTTAGTCTGTGCATGATATAGACGATAGCCTTTACTTTCAGAACTGTACCCAACAAAAATACAGTTTACTGCTTTATCATCCAATTTTCTGCGATGTTGTTCAGGCACTAATGCATATGCTAAACAACCAAAAACACGTAGATGAGCAACAGATGGCTTGCGATCATGCCAAGCCTCATATGGAGTGATAGAGTGCAGCGCTTTAGTGGGACATATGTTCAGTACATATGCTGCACACATGATAGCCTCAAGCCAGAAACTATGTGGTAAAGCCTGACTCTTGACCATATACCTCGCCATCTCCATGAGTGACTTGTTCTTTCGTTCAACAACTCCATTTTGTTGAGGTGTATACGGAACTGTACATCGGTGTTTTATCCCACGTTCAGCCAGAAATGCATTAAAATCAGAAGACATATATTCCCCCCCTCGATCAGAACGGAGGGTGCCCGTTTTACATGCTGATAGATTTTCAGTCAAAACCAAAAACTGTTTGAAGCACATGAACACTAAGGACTTTGCCTTCAATGGATATACCCACGCATGCCTAGAAAAATCATTAATGAAAGTCACGAAGTAAAGATAATTCCCAAAAGAAGGTGTCTACATAGGACCACAGACATCACTATGTATAAGCTGCAATTTCTGAGTAGCCCGAACTGAACCATCTTTTGGAAAGGATGAACGCTGCATTTTGCCCAAAATACAGCCTTCACAAACATGTTTTCCAGGTGCCTCAAGTTTGGGCAAAGAGGACACCATTTCAAATTTTTACAGGCGTAACAAACTAGCGAAATTCATATGACCAAAGTGTGCATGCCAAAGCTTTGCATCTAACATAGCCTGAGAATCATTTACTACACATGCCAAATCATTTACAGATCTTTCATAGTCTATGAGCTTATACAGCCCACGACATAAAATGCCAGAAGCAATAATCACATTGCCATTTGACAGATCATGAACTGTACGCCTATCACCAACAAATTTCACAACCGAGCCTATCTTGGCTAATGCAGAAACTGATAGCAGGTTCTTCTTGATCCCTGACACAAATAAAGCATCTAACAAAGTGAAAAGAACTAACATCAGCAGTAGTCAAAATGATCTTAGCAACTCCCATAACTGGATAAGGAGAGTTGTTGGCACATGTAACAGTATTCCTTGTAGGGGTAGGCTCGATTGAAGAAAAGAAACTACGCTGCGAGGTAATATGTTTGGTCGCCCAATTGTCAAAGTACCAAACATCTGAGTCTACTAAAGACATGCACTGCTCATGAGAATATGGGTCAAAACTGTAAACAATAGTAAATGCCCATTCTTCTTCCTGCACAAGATTAGCAGACTCTGTTTTTGGTGTAGAGGCTTCTGCAACAGCCATTCCAGCCTCTTTCTTCTTTGCCTCTTTTGCAGCCAGTTTTGGACAGTTCTTTATGATATGATCATTCCCTTTATAGTACTTACAAAACAATTTTTGCTTTTCTAATTTTTTCTCATCTTTGTCTTGGTTCTTCGAATGTGCAGCATTTGCAGATTTCTGCTTACTAGTAGAAGAGCTCCATTTTCCTTTGCCCTTCTGACTAGCTAGGAAAGCTTGATCTGCAACACGCATAATGGACCTGTTCTGCCTGGACTGATCTTCCTGCAATAGAACAGAGACTAACTCCTTAAATGACAAGGCATTTGGATTGCCTTTCATCATCAACCAAAGAGTAGAAGCAAAACTCTGATATGAATCAGGAAGACCATTCACAACGGTCTATACAAGTGAATTATCTGGTATAACCTCATCAGCAGAAATCAATTGTTCCTTCAAGTCTTTGATCTTTGTTAGGAAACTGTCCATAGAATCACCTTCATTCATGTGCTCACTCTCCAACTGTTTTCGGAGGTAAGCAACAAGAGCCTCATTCCTAGCTTGGTACAATGTGGTAAGTGTATCCCAAGCATCCTTAGTTGTTCTGCAAGAGCGAATATGAGGAATAATAGCACGTTTGATAGACAAAGCTATCAATGCATGTATCTGGGCATCTCTGCCATCCCAATGAATCTGCTCTACAGTAGGTGCAATAGAAACCGCAGCATGAACAGGAATATGCAAAATATCACCATCTTCGACACCTTCTGCATCAGCTTCAGTACTTGCAATTGTAACAATTGTAGGTTTGATAGGACACTTTTCGACACCCTCCACAATGTTCCACAGTCCTTTTGCAACCAACACATGTTGCATCATATAAGCCCATAACAGGTAGTTGGTACCATCCAACTTATCCTCAATAGCCAACATACGGAATACATCACTGCTTTCAGCCATGGCCGGTGACTAAAATACCTTGATGCAGAAAATTGATTGTATCTCAAAAACTTGAACAAAACTACCCAAACAAATTCCACTAGACCTGTAGTAGACTTCGAGACGCTTATACTGGCGAATAGAAACTGGTATATACCTTTGGCACAAGAAGATGAAATAGCCTGCACAAGCGCTATGATAGTGCGTTTGGAGGTTGAAACGAGCTCAGATCGCAATTTCGGCACCACAAAGCGAAGCAGTTTTGATCTTGAAAACACACTGAGTATGCTCACCAAAATTCGTGTGATTCTGAGACTGCAAACGGAGGAGTGTCGATGGCGCCCTAGATGAAGCAACGACCTGCTCTGATACCAATTGTTGGAGTTAGACGTCTGCGGAAGCATGCGAACAACACAAGGAAGAAGAAGAATCTTGGAGCACAACACACAATACTGAATGTATTACTAGAGAATGTACAAAGATCAATAGCCCATTGGGGCAATAGGCGTATATACAAGCCGAGGGAAAAGAACCTCCTAAACAGGGAAAAAAGTGCCCCGGCGGTCCTAGTGTGTTCACACACATCACAACCTAAATATATCAACAAAGGGACCTCTAGAAATTTTTTCAGAAATACAAGGGGGAAAAGTAGGTCTTGGAGATACCTGAATGCAAGCGGTCTATCAAAAATATTAAGTCTAAATCTTGATCTAACTGTGGGATTTTTACAGGTGTATTAAGAGCATTCAAAGGAGTTTAGAGCAAGGCAAAGTGCAACACAAAGTGAGGATTGGGGAGCACAATTGTTGGACATCAGAGCATTTTTGTCAGATCATCAAACTTGAGGTTGGAAGAACACTAAAACCCCTTTGTGAATTCTTAGCTTAGGCTAAATATGACTAGTGATATTGATTAATTAGGGTTATAATAGGTATGAATCATGTCCAAGAAAGCCCTAATTTCTCAAGTTAAAGCATAGCTAAGATATTGTTGCAACAAAATCTAAAGGCAAAGGGCATAAGTGGATCGATCACATCCTAGAGTGTGATAAACTCAAGTATTCCTAATGAAGATATTGTTAGCCAAGATTATATCAAAGAAATCTATAAAAGAACAAGTAATTGATTCAAAAGAAGATTGCAAACCTGTTGTACCTGGGAAAATTGGGACTATAATACAAAGCTTATGAACGTGACTTCAAGTAGATACCTAGGCTAGGATAGACAAAGCATCAGATCATCTGAAGCTAGTGTCAACCATACAGCTAGGTCGTGGGATCAAAAACTCACTGCTTATCCCTACATGCTAAGTTCAGACACAAGTGATTCAAAAATGTCCTTTAGCATGGAAAGACATGCAGGTAAATCAGGGACTGCCTATCTACAGACACCTGAAGATACCTATTATACGTTTTATGGATGTTAATAAAGATTCTTGGTGATTTCTATTCATAAAAATTTCTTTATTGCATATTGATGTCTGATAATTTTTTGTTGCATTTGTCTTGATTGATTGTTTTAATACTTTTCGACAAACGGCCCTTGCTAGCAACCAAACACCCTACTACTCAAGTGATGGCTTGACTTAACGCATGAAAATGATGTGCACATTCAGGATGGTTAATGCATCCAATGGGAAAATGAACATGTACTAAGTGTGAATCACCTCACACTCTAGCGTCCAAATATATTCAATAATGGATTCATTTTGAAGCTTTTTATGGTACGCATATATCACAAGAACCATTCTGAGTTTTCTACGTGAATTTATGGCAAGAAAAACTAGGTGTCAAGAATCACTTATGTACAGTTCAAGACTCCTAATACTTCACACAAGTAGTAAGAAAACCACAAAAAAGGTGGAGAAGGGGTAGATACCACTTCTTAACATACATTACAAGCCATAGCCTTGCATACAAGTTCCCGAAGAAGATAAAGGCCAAGTAGAAGAATTTATGGGACTAACCCTTTTCAAGTTAGTTCTTCTACTCAAAATGACAAAAGCCTTTACAAATCAGTCCAAAGTGACTTGTATAAATGTGCCAGACTCATGTCCATTCATATTTTGGATAGGCATTCAAAAATAACTAAATAATAGGACTCAGTTGATTATGATACATGGTCAAGAATGTGACACTAGAGGACTCCTCTTAGTACACAAATATAGGGCTTTGTAAGTGTGCCATTACATCATTTAGTGAAAGATTTCATACAAAAAAATTGGGGCTCTTTTTTGCTTCTCCACTCCTTTGGTGCGTGTCTTTTTTGTGCTACTTTCCCCCTCCTAGTATCTATCATCCTTGGAAGAACTTCTTACAGGTTTGCTTGCATTGCATCTTGTGGGCTACAAATACTAAATATCTGAGTTTTAGGTATTCTTGAACTACCCACTAAAGGTCCTTTTTCCACCATCACTAATAGCTACCTTTGGTCCATAGCCTAACTCATTTCTTTGTTTGGTTTTCTGAAAGCTCCCCATTTTGTACTTGTAGTCTTTGCCCTTGATTGCTTGACACTGGCTTGTTTTGGTTGTTTCTCTTGGGCCCTGTGAATTTTCTTCCTTACGTATAATCATGGGCCCAAATGTGCCCCTATGGAAATTTCGGCAGAGCATCACCCCATGCTACTTTAGATATGAATTACATGAACTCCACTTCTTATTGGCATCCAAGTCTTTTCTTCTTATCTTTTCTTCTTGTCTCTTCTTCTTTTATTTCTTTTGTTGCTCTCACCTTGTTCATTTAAGACCTCTATTACTTTTGGGACAATGCACACTCCCACACGTCCCTCGTCAACTCAATCCTCACCAATAGAGCAATTTTGACATCTAATATATGGATTATAAATTCTATGTTTGTATTGGTTTATGTCCATTGCATAATTCACTAAAAATTCATTCCATTTCTTTAATTTGGCAGTGTCATTAGTGCCAAGTCTGTTATAAGCATAATGGTGTAGTTCATATGCTAGAAGATTTGTATTGAGGTTGGTGATCATCTTTAAAAAGATCTTTGAATCTTGCTCAAAAAAGAAAAAGAGAAAAATAATAGAGGCTTCAAAGCTTGCAATCCCAACAACTTAGATAGTAGGCCTCAACCATAATTTTCTTAGAATGACTTAGATAAAACTCTACATATTGTAAGCTAAATGCTACAATGCAAGTTACAAGTGACCATTTGGCGCTACAAAGAGAGAACCATGCCTTATGATATCAAGTATCAAAATCGCAAAGAAACTTAATGATGTGAGAAGAAGATATTATCAAGATGAAGAATTTGGAAACAAAGGTTATATTTTAAGAGTGTGATAAGAGATGATTGGAAGGAGCTATTTAGTCTTTAAAGGATCAATTACAGGAAAGAGAAACTTTTTCCACCAAATTTCAAAATGGAAAAATCAATTTACAAATATGGTGAGTTCAAAAAGAAAACTCTATTGTGCAAGATTAGGCTCAATTTGGTTCAGAATACTCTATTGAAAGAGCCCATTAACAAATGTAAAGAATTGGAATATAAGCTGAGAAATCTTCTTCAAGAATTAGATCTCAAGGAATAGTACATCAGCCAAGACAAAATACATAATTAAGAGGAATATTAGCTAGGGATGTTGAAGTAATGTGGTGATAGCTAAAGATAAGAATGACTAATTGATTGAATCAAGCACATAATTTGTTTTTGGAAAATTAGTTCAACAATAAAAAGTTACTCCTTAATGACTATCTTAAACAAAAATTTATCTACATTATTGCTTCATGGAGAATAATTTTATCTTTAGAAATTCAAATAAAGGAATAAGCAAGTGGTATTCAAATGAAAACTATAATGTGTGAACCAAATAAAACTGATAGAAATAAACCATTGACTAAATCACAAACCATCTACTAATACATTGATTGAAGTTACTCAACAATTTTTCACGCATGTTTCAAGTATTCCAATTAATTAAGAGAAGATTGTAGCTATTGCAGATGAGAATCAAAATATGTAAGTATTCTAGATAATTCTAATAGGTGTCCTCATAATTTAATAGTGGGAGTTGACGATGTGATGCAAGTTAAGGAAAATGTTGAGCATTGGGGTCTAAATCAGGGGATTGTAGGTCCTTCTCCTTGAGAATTTCTTTCAAGCAATCTTCCCCTATGATCTTTGCTAGGTCTTGGGATTGTTGGTGGCAGGTTATTGAAAATGATCATTTTATTTTCATATATTTTGTCTACCTTAAGGGATGACAAAGGATTTGAATGAGAGGAAGTTCAGAATTTTGGATATATGTTCACTACATGATAGTCAGGCAAGGCAATTAAATCTTGTGGTAAGATCGGTGATTTTTTGCACAAACAAAAAAAAAAACTAAAATTAGCATCAAAGAGGAATAGCTTGGTTGAGTTGAGTAATAATAGAAATCCTAGAAAAAACATTAGCAAATAAATATATACATAACTAATGGATCTTTTACCAAGAACAATACCATTCAAACATTGAAAGATGAAAGTCTATGCTATCCTATCATAGGCCTTAACAAAATAATTTTTTAAGAAGTAGTACTCTTTCTTGGTCTTCTCTTTGTACTCCACACCCTCCCAAAGAGAACTTATTAAATTAAGAATGTATCTAACTTTAATAAAATAACATTTCTTTTAGAATGATTTGGTCCATAATGGGGCTAAGTTTTCTTACTAGGGTAGTAGAAAAGATCTTGTATATAGAAGTCACAAAAGTAATACGTATCCAATTATTGAACTCTTCTGTTAAACTATTTTGTGACTTAATTTGATGGCCCAAGCATTAACTTTGATAGCAAGACTACTTACCTATTAGCTTCTTTTTATAATAAAAGAAGATAGGGGTGTAAAGATAGGGGTTGAGAAACCTTCTAACTCAATGTAAAATTCATTAGGAAGACCATCCAAGCCAAGGGACTTACCAAACATGAGGTTGTTATGCCCCTTTGATCTCGTTGAGGGGAAAGTGTAGAGGCATTGCAATTTCTTTAGCAAATCGTTTTTTTGTTATAAAATTAATTTGGTATCTAAGCTTGATTCCTCCTCCCTTTTTGAACTACCAAAGAGAACATTGACAAAGAACTTATGGGAAACTAGCAAGTTAATCTTTGGAATCAATAGTTTGTTTCCCTTCATATTTTCTCAAACGTACATAATCCTTAGTTTTTTTTTCATTTGAGACACACTTGATGTTGATTCATTTTTTATCTATCACATAGTATTCATGTCCATGAACACACTAGAACAATCAAGGGCACCCTTCTCTCTCTTTAGAAGGTTTTCCCTCCTCGGCTTGTATACACAACCATAACCATAACGGGATCCTTGTCTTTGTACATTCCACACTTAATAATACAAAGCTTCTTGTTCCTCCTCATGTTATTTCCTTGGCATGTTATGTTATCAAGGAGGTTATGTGAGCTCTAAGTGATGTTATAGGACAAATTAATGCAAGTGATGTCATATGGATAGCGATGTCATCACTACCTCTTTATAGTGGAAGCCTTATTGGTCTCATAATGGCTCGCTAATGCTATGCTCCTAACACTATGGGCCAAGAAAATGGGCAAAGGAATTAATATGCTTCTTGATGTAGTTGTTGGTCTTAACGATGCCACTAGTAACTTCTTGATATTGTTGCTTGCATTTTTTTCTAATAGTATCGCCACCCACATCCTTCTCGATGCTATCTCTATGATAGCAAAAAGGTTTTTTAATAATCTTGATGAGGAGAGATCAGAGCTATTGGAAATCAACCTCTAGCCCTTTGATGCTACTACCAGGATGATATGATCCTATTATAAGGAATCTTATGAAATGAGGGTCTGGAATTTCAGACAAATCAAAGATTGGATATCATTTGATCATTCAAGTGTTGGGTAAAAGTCTCAAGAATAGACTTAAGCAAAGGTTCTGATGCTCTCTAAACATGCAAAGGTGCTTGGCCTAGTGATTATGTCATATGGATGAGAAGGAAGAGTTCTTGGGTTCAAGTCCTACGAAAGACATGGGAGAGGTCTTGCTTAAGTCTCAAGAGTAGACTTAAGCAAAGGTGCTTTGCTTATGCTCTCTAGACAAGCAAAGGCTCTTGGCCTAGTGTAAGTCATATGGATGAGAAGGAAAAGGTCTTGGGTTCAAGTCCTATGAGAGACATGGGAGAGGTTTTTGCCCAAAGAGCTCTGGGGCCTTCTAGAAGCATCCACTTGAGTTAACTAGGACACTTGGCACACATGTAGTTACATGGCTGACACTTGGATGGTTAGTATTTATTTGGCATAGTAGGTAGCCCCTTGGAGAGAGGTATATAGAGGCACATGGTTGGGAGGAAAAAGAGACTCATCTCTTTGTGTAAGCCCTCGTAATGTTGCATCTCTGAAGCTAAAACAATGATTTACCCAAATGAAATAGGTGATGGTATCCCCAACTTTAGAGTGTCAACTTAGAAAGCATCGCCAAACCGACAACATCAAGAGTGTCATTGATGCTATCAATCTAGCTTTTCTTTAATGCTCTTATTGCTTCATCCCTCAATTTTATTAGTCCTCCCATAGTATTGAAGCTTTGATGGTATCACCAAGGAGTCCCTCCAAAGCTAACAATAAGACAAACGTCTTGCTGTTCTCAGGAAGGCATTCTCTCGCAGTTGAAGCTATCCTATTAACATGAAGCACTACCAATTTTAATATCCTGTCCAACGCCAAGCTCTAACCCACAATCTAAGAGGTTCCAATATTATGCCTTATTTATAGAGCATCTCCATCTACAAAGCACTCATGATGTACCCAAAAAAATTATTTTCAAGCTGATTTCATCGAAAGCAAGTAAAATCTTGTAGATGCCATCATAGGAGAACTACCAAGAAGCTCTCTATAAGTTCTAGCTGATATGTTGTCCATGTCTTTTTTATCAATGCACTCATAAGAAGCATCAAGGAAATCACAAACAACATTGACTATTGAAGCAATGGTAAAAGAAGTTATCGATGCTATATGAAATTCTTAAGGCAAATGGGAAGTTTCTTACCAAGTCACTATTCCTTGACTATTCTAATGCTATGCCATATCTTTTCTTTGATGTCAAAAGCTACTTCAAGCGATCACAAAATATCTCTCGATATTGTAGTAGGAGTGCAAAAATCCTTCTCTCCTTATTGCCTTACCTAATGCATTCCCCAAAAGAAACCATAACCATCCTAAGAGTAGCTTCAATGATGTCTTTGCTTTACCTACATTGCTAAATTGACAATGCAATCACAAAGAAATATTTCAATCATCATAGAAATGTGCTAATGGAGAAATTTTGGTGATATTAAGACTCAGCTCTTCATGATACTATCACCAAAGCATCTAACACTGTCAAATAGGATCGTTGACCAATTTAGAGCTCATGGTTGAAGCTATCAAGATGCAATAGATAATTTTTCCAACATTATTATTGATTCATCTAGAATTACTCCACCCTCGTGACTACAAATTATCCATGGTGCTCTAAGTTGTAAGGTCCTCATTATTAGAAGAAGCCATTGTGAGAGCCTAGACATTTGTGGAATCATAACTCCCAAGTTAGATAAGGTATATGTCTGACTGTTGATGGTAATAGATGATCTTTGTAAGCCTAGCCATTAGGTTATATAGGGCATAAACTTCTCAGCAATGGGGTTGCATTCAACATGAAAATAAAGCCTTGTGGCACCGGGCAGTTTTCCTATAGAACCTTAATTGGGGGTGCAGAGGAGGGCTTGCCCCCTTCTTTGGGGTTTGGGGGGCCTATGCCCCTGGCCCGTAGTGTCGAGATGATAGGACTTCTAGTCATGGAGATATTGTAGGATTGTATATTTTGTTGATTATTTTATCTCTCCTAACTACTTTTATATATACTGACTCCCACTCTAAAAGTTATATAAGCATGGCCCATGTGTATCTCTACATAGCAATGCACTGGAGATGCACTCTCATATTCTCAACAGTTGTCAATACTGATGTCTACATATTAAGTCAAAGTTACACCAAGGCACTTGATGGAAGGACTCCACAAGAGGCCTACACCAGTAAAAAGCCATCTATTTCCCATTTCAAAGTATTTGGAAGTGAATGTTATGCACATGTTCCAAATAGGGAGAGAAACAAACTTCAACCAAAAAGCACCAAAATGTGTATTCTTAGGTTACAATAAGGATAAGAATGCTTATAACCTTTACAAACTTGAGGCTAAGAAGATCATGGTGAGTGTTGATGTGGTGTTTAAGGAGCAGCAACCACATGTAGTGGAGGAGGAAAAGAGAACTTCCATTATCATTAGGCAAAGGGGCAATCCACTATGAAGCTAGACCAAGAGCTACCCCTTCTACACAAGAGAAGGAAGCATAATCTTCACATGATGAGTCTCAAAGTCACCAAATTGTCGTCATCAAAGCGGAAAAGCCATTGCCACATTGACTAAGACAAATCTACAATTCTACAAACCCCATCCCACAATCACTAGAATAGATAGGAGATGATCCAAGGCGATCATAGAGAATAGAGGAGCAAAGACATGCAAGTTCCCATATTTAGATATAGCCTTGATTGTTGAGCTCATTCAAGAACAAGCAATGGAACCAACCAATATGGAACAGGCATTCTAGGATCCGAATTGGAGGGATTCCATTCAAACATAATACAACAATATCATGAAGAATGGAACTTGGGAGTTGGTGGATAAACCCCCTAGGTAAAATTCATTGACAACAAGTGGGTCTGGAAGCTAAAGTACAAGGCTCATGGTACTTTCAAAAGGTACAAAACAAGACTTGTTGCACAAGGCTACTCACAAGTTGAAGGGATTGACGTTTATGAATCATTTTCCCTAACTGCAAGGGTGAGTACTATCTTATTAGTACTAGTTGTGGTTGCACATAAACGATGGCCAATCTATCACATGTATGTCAAATCAATGTTCTTAAATGGAGACCTCAAGGAGGAGGATGTGTCTCAACCACAAGGGCTTGAGGCTTTCCATCCAGAGAACAAGGTATGTTAGTTGAAGAAGGCATTATATGGGTAGAAACAAGACCGTAGAGCATAATACTAGTGGATAAATAAGTATCTCTTGGATCTAGGTTTCAAAAGATGTGCTTCTTATGCTAACTTGTATGTTCTAAAGAGAGGAGGGAAGACAAATGTGCTAGTACTCTATGTAGATGACCTTGTGATTGTAGGAGATGATGGTGCTCTTCTTCAACAAACAAAAATGTGTTGATATATTTAGGTAGTGATGTGTGTGAACACACTAGGACCGTTGGGGCACTTCTTTCCCTCTTTAGGAGGTTTTTTTCCCCCGGCTTGTATATACGCATATCGCCCTAATGGGCTACTTATCTTTGTACATTCTCTAGTAATACATTCAGTATTGTGTGTTGTGATCCAAGCTTCTTCTTCTTCCTTGTGCTGTTCATGTGCTTCCATAGACATCTAACTCCAACAATTGGTATCAGAGCAGGTCGCCACTTCATTTAGGACGTCATTGACACTCCTCCTGTTGTAGTCTCAAATTCGCACAAAATTCGGTGAGCATACTCACTGCGTTTCAAAGGTCAAAACCACTTCGCTTTGTGGTGCCAAAATCATGATCTAAGCTTGTTTCGGCCTCCGAATGCATTATCGTAGCGCTTGTGCAAGCTATTTTGTCTTTTTATGCCAAAGGTATGTACCTATTTCAGTTCGCCAGTATAAGCGTCTCAAAGTCTACTACAGGTTTAGCAAAACTCGTTTGGGCAATTCCGTTCAACTTTTGAGATATAGTCAATTTTCTGCATCAAGGTATTTTAGTCATTGGCCATGGCTGAAAGTAGTGATGTATTTCGTATGTTGGCTATTGAGGATAAGTTGGATGGTATCAACTACCCATTGTGGGCTTATAGGATGCGACATGTATTGGTTGCAAAGGGACTGTGGAACATTGTGTAGGGTGTTGAAAAATGTCCTATCACACCTACAACTGTTACAACTGCAAGTACTGAAGCTGATGCAGAAGGTGTCGAAGATGATGATATTCTGCATATTCCTATTCACATTGTGGTTTCTATTGCACCTACTGTAGAGCAAATTCGTTGGGATGGCAGAGATACCCAGGCACATGCATTGATAGCTTTTTCTATCAAACGTGCCATTATTCCTCACATTCGCTCTTGCAGAACAGCTAAGGATGCTTGCAATACACTTACCACATTGTACCAAGCTAGGAATGAGGCTCGTGTTGCTTACCTCCAAAAACAGTTGGAGAGTGAGCACATGAATGAAGGTGATTTTATGGACAGTTTTCTAACAAAGATCAAAGACTTGAAGGAATAGTTGATTTCTGTTGATGAGGTTATACTAGATAGCTCACTTGTGCAGTGCATTTTGAATGGTCTTCCTGATTTGTATTAGAGTTTTGCTTGTACTCTTCGGTTGATGATGAAAGGCAATCCAAATGCCTTGTCATTTGAGGAGTTAGTCTTTGTTCTATTGCAGGAAGATCAGTCTAGGCAAAACAGGTCCATTAGGCGTGTTACAGATCAAGCTTTCCTATCTAGTCAGAAGGGCAAAGGAAAATGGAGCTCTTCAATTTGTAAACAAAAATCTGCTAATTCTGCACAATCGAAGAGGGAAGAAAAAGATGAAAAGAGATAAAAAAAAGTAGAAATTTTTTTGCAAGTACTGTGAAGCAAATGATCATATCATAAAGAACTGTCCAAAATTGGCTGCCAAAGAGGCAAAGAAGAAAGAGGCTAGAATGGTTGTTGCAGAAGCCTCTACACCAAAAACAAAGTTTGCTAATCTTGTGCAGGAAGAAGAATGGACGTTTACTACTGTTTGCAGTTTTGACCCATCTTCTCATGGGCAGTGCATGTCTATAGTAGACTCAGATGTTTGGTACTTTGACAGTGGGGCGACCAAATGTATTACCTCGCAGCGCAGCTTCTTCTCTTCACTCGAGCTTGCCCCAATACTATTACATGCGTCAACAACTCCTCTTATCCTATTATGGGAGTTGGTAAGATCATTTGGACTACTGTTGATGGTAGTTATTTCACTTTGACAGATGCTTTTTTTGTGCCAGGGATCAAGAAAAATCTGTTATCAGTTTTTGCATTAGCCAAGATTGGCTTGGTTGTGAAATTTGTTGATGATAGATGCATAGTTCATGATCTGTCAAATGGCAATGTTATTATTGCTTCTTGCATTTTGTGTTGTGGGATGTATAAGCTCATAGACTATGAAAGATCTGTAAATGATTTGACATATGGAGTACATGATTCTCAGGCTATGTCAGATACAAAGCTTTGGCATGCATGCTTTGGTCATCTGAATTTTGCTAGTTTGCTACGCCTACAAAAATTTGAAATGTCCTCCTTTCCAAAAGATGGTTTAATTCAGGCTACTCAGAAATTATAGCTTGTACATAGTGATGTTTGTGGTCCTATGCAGACACATTCTTTTGGAAATTATCTTTACTTCGTGGCTTTCATCGATGATTTTTCCAGGCATGCATCCATTGAAGGCAAAGTCCGAAGTGTTCATGTGCTTCAATCAGTTTTTGGTTCCGGCAGAAAATATGTCAGCATGTAAAATGGGCACCCTCCGTTCTAATCGAGGGGGGGAATACATGTCTTCTGATTTTAATTCATTTATGGATGAACGTGGGATAAAACACCAGTGTACAGTGTTGTATACACCTCAACAGAATGGAGTTGCTAAACGAAAGAACAGGTCACTCATAGAGATGGTGAGGTGTATGGTCAAGATTCAGGCTTTACCACACAGTTTCTGGCTTGAGGCTGTCATGTGTGCAACATATGTAATTAAGAGGTGTCCCACTAACACGCTGCAGTCTATCACTCCATATGAGACTTGGCATGATCACAAGCCATCTGTTGCTCATCTGCGTGTTTTTGCTTGTTTGGCATATGCATTAGTGTCTGAACAACATCACAAAAAATTGGATGATAAAGCAGTAAAATGTTATTTTGTTGGGTACAGTTCTGAAAGTAAAGGCTATCATCTGTATCATCCACAGACTAAACGCATTCTGGTTAGCCATGATGTTGTTTTTGTGGAAGATGCTATTCAGCCATTGCTTTCATGTACTAAAGAGACATCTGTTAGCTCCAAAGACATGTATGATACTTTGCTGCCTCTTTTTACAGTTGGACAGTCTAGTGCTAGTCCTAATGAGGCAACTTCTCAACCTTTGTACGTTTCATGTGATGATGCAGATCATCCCATTTTTTATGTAGATTTACATGATGCACTTGTTGATGAGAGCTGACATTGAGGAGGCAAAAACTATGCCAAAATGGCTCGTGCAGACTTTGCGTGATAGCAAATTAGATGCACCTCTATCATGTCGTACTCGATCAGGCTCTCATAGTGCCTCTTTTTCATCAGATTGCTATGTTATGGCTCCATCTAGTGTCTATGATGAGAATGAGCCTGCTTCGTTTGACGAAGCACAAAATTCAGAAAATTGGATGGCTGCTATGCAATTTGAATATGATGCTATAATGTAGAACAATACTTGGTCTTTATGTGACTTGCCTCCTGGCAAGAAGGCCATTGGCACTAAGTGGGTTTACAAGCTAAAGTGTAAGCCTGATGGAACAGTTGATAGGCATAAGGCTAGGCTTGTTGCAAAGGGTTATGCACAGAAAAAAGGCATTGATTTTGATGAGACCTTTGCACCTACATGCCATATGACTACTGTTCGGAGCATTTGTGCACTTGCAACCCATCATGGTTGGAATGTACATCAGTTGGACATTAAAACTGCATTTCTGAATGGTGACTTACATGAAGTAGTGTATGTTTTTCAGCCCCGTGGCTTTGTGCAGAAAGGGCATGAAAACCAGGTGTGTAGGTTAAAGAAGGCATTATATGGTTTAAAGCAAGCACCACGTGCTTGGTATGAGAAGATACATGCCTATCTGATTGCACATAGTTTTGAGAACAATCCAACTGAAAGCACCTTATATGTTAAGCGTGCTAATGATGTACTTCTGATCATTGTAGTTTATGTTGATGACATGCTGCTCACTGGTGCTCATGAGAGGCATATCATGCCTCATTTGAGATGTTTGATTTGGGGCATTTCCATCACTATTTGGGCATTCAGTTTATGCATGTTGATGGTGGAATGGCTTTGTGTCAAACAAAATATATTGACATATTATTGCAATGTTTTGGCCTTGAAGACTGTAAACCTATTGCCACTCCTATGGAAACAGGTTCACGACTGAGTCTTCATGATGCTAGAGATGCATTTGATGTTGTTCTCTATCAGCAGGTTGTTGGATGCTTGATTTACTTATGCATTACTCGGCCAGATATTCAATTTGTTGTCTCATAAATGAGCAGGTTTATGCATTGCCCAAGAGTCAAGCATTGGTAGGCGGTTAAGCACATCTTTCGTTACTTGAGTGGTACCCGGCTACTTGGTTTGTTTTATCCCAAGGGGGGATCACTACCGCCAAATTTGCGTGCTTTTTCTTACTCTGATTGGGTTGGTTGTTATGACACTCATGTTTCCACTAGTGGTTTTTGCTTCATGCTTGGTAGTTCATGCATATCTTGGCTGAGCAAGAAGCAGCCTACTATGGCCACTTCCAATTGTGAGGCTAAGTATAGGGAAGCTTTCACAGCGACTGTTGAGTGTGTGTGGTTGAGACGCCTTATGGCGAATTTGGGTGTTGGTCAGTCATCTGCCACCACCATCTTCATTGACAATCAGAGTGCATTGGAAGTTGCGAGGAACCCTGTGTTCCATGCTTGCACTAAGCACATTGAGGTGCACTATCATTATGTCAAGGAGAGTTTCTCTACTGGGGAGATCAGCTTGGCATATGTGCCCACGTAGGAGAACATTGCAAACCTTTTCACGAAGGCTCTGCCTAGGGAGAAGTTTGAAGCTTTCCACAAAGCTTTGGGCTTACTTCCTTTTGTGGATTGATTTCACATAGCTTGGCACTTCCTTATACATGACTGCCAGCTCCTTGTTCGCTGCATCACTCCCAAGGGGGATTTGTTGATATATTTAGGTAGTGAACACACTAGAACCGTTGCGACACTTTTTCCCCTATTTAGGAGGTCTTTTGCCCTCAGCTTGTATATACGCCTATTGCCCTAATGGGCTACTTATCTTTGTACGTTCTCTAGTAATACATTCAGTATTGTGTGTTGTGCTCCAAGCTTCTTCTTCTTCTTCTTCCTTGTGTTGTTCATGTGCTTTCGCAAACGTCTAACTCCAACAAAATGCCTTCAGTAAAGAATTTGAAATGAGAGACTTGGGCTTAATACATTATTGCTTAGGCCTTGAAGTACGGTAGGAACCAAAGAATATTTTCATCTCTCAAAAAAAGTGTGCAAGACATATCTTGAAGGCATTCAACATGGAGGATTGCAAGGATATTTCTAGACCTATGGAGGTAAACACAAAATTATCTATTGGAGATACTTCACCTCAAGTGGATATTCGAAGATATAGGAAATTAGTTGGAAGTCTCATCTACTTGTGCAATAGCAAACCATATATATCCTATGTTGTTGGAGCAATAAGTAGGGTCTCTAATAAGCCTTTCCAAACTGATTGGAAGGCAAGCATACAAGTACTCATGTATGTGAAAGGAACCATTGATTATGGTATTCTCTATGAAGAAGGATATTCTCTAGTTGGAGATTGTGATTCATATTGGAGAGAAGATATTGATACTAGAAAATCAATTTTTGAATATTTCTTTTCTTTAGGCCCCTTGATGGTATCTCTAGAAAAATCACGTAAATTATATGTCTTATTGATGCGCTCGAAAGACTTTCACCTCTTGTGGATGCATGATGTTGGAGACAATGTCGAAATTTTCCAAAAAATCTCAACAGAGTTAAGGATATGTAGACTTCTTTATAGACCTCTTTACAAGGAAAAGCGTCTGGCACGTTGGATACATCAAAATGCTTTATAAAATCGAATTGGGTTCGATCCCTCTCTCGAGCAGGTGGTAGCACATAAGGTTTTTGGAAAAGCAAATCAAGTTTTTAAAAAAAAAGCTTCTTTGCTATGTTTAGCGAATGTTTTTTGGTGTAGATTTTACAGGCGGTGCCGATTTCGCAATTGTATGTGTTTTGCTTTTCAAGAGGTACTTTTCAAGAGGCTTCAAATCCTATAAAATAAGAGGCATGCTCATAGTTTAGATCATCACTCAATCTTCTCAAGCTCTAACACAAGCTCAATGCAAGGCACAAGGAGCGCTCAACGCAACTTGGAGGAGATCAAGGAGCTCCTCTCTTAAAGAAAGTATTCAACACTTCAAAGAGGTGTGCTCTTCTCTTGGAGTTCTTGGAGGAGTTTGTGTCAGCCAACATATTGTGAGTAAAAAGTCTACATTTATCCCCACTTGTTCATACACTAGTTTTTTATTTAGGTTAATGAGAATTCAAGTTTGTTGTAAAATAGTTCTAAACTATTCATATTCTCCGTATTTTCACACACGCACTCTTCATGCCTCCTAGGCACACAATTTCTTGTATCTAATTCCTATTTCTTCTTAGATTCGAATATTGTTAGTTTGTATCATATTCACACATTGCGATTAGATATTGGAATATAAGTTAGTGTTGATGAGCATCCACGCTTACTATTACACTTTGAAATCTGTCTATTATCTCCCTATCTTTCACTCATCTCTTTTTGAGTCTTAAGGTGTGTATGCTAAAGTTCATGTGTTGGAAGATCCTGTAAACCTATGATTCTTATTGTTGAGCCCATCCCACTTCCAACATTTGGTATCAGAGCATAGTTGAAATACATCCTTAACAAGATGAGTGATTATAGACTTGAGAATGAAGACAAGCTTGAGGGAATGTCTAATTATCCAATGTGGAGTTTTATGATGATGAATCTGTTAGTATCAAAGGACTAATGGAATATTGTCAATTTCACTTATTCGAGGCCAAGACAAGTCGGAGAAGATGTTGCTTTATCTTCTGGAAGACCTGTTGATCTTATTTATGCCCAATAGGAGATTAGTGAAGAAGAGGAATCCCTTTCATCATCAGGAATCCGTACTACTACTAGAACACTTCCTATAGAAGAGCAATCCAAATGGGATTCAAGGGATGCACAAGAACTTTCATATATTGCTATGGGAGTCAAGAGGCATATTATACCCCAAATCAGGTCATGCAGAACCTCTCATCAAGCTTGTTGTTAGAGAGTCTCTATCAAAGTAGAAACCGTGCGAGGAAAGCTCATCTAAGGAAACAACTTGCCAACACAAGGATGAAAGTTGGTGAATTAGTTCAGACACATATTTTGAAGCTCAGAGATTTACGAGATTAGTTACTCAATGTTGGATTCCACATTTCATATGAAGAGATGGTAAATACACTTCTAAACTCACTTCCATCTTCATATCATGCTTTTGTTACTTCTTTATCTCTCTCTACAAGAGATAGAGAACTTTGATTTGAAGAGCTACAATTCTTGTTACTTCAAGACGAAGATCAAGTATCCAGGTCCATGCACGTTCATCTCAGGATTCAGTGGAAATTAGTTAAAAGATATATTTTAGAGACACAAGAAGTTTTGTAGGTTATTCAACCTTGTACCTTTATGACATTCAAGGGGGATTGTTGGAGAGAATGTCAAAATTGTCCAAAAAATCTCAACAGAGTTCAGGATATATAGTCTTCTTTATAGATCTCTCTACAAAGAAAAGCATCTGAGCGTGTTGAATACATCAAAATGCTTTCCAAAAAACTTTTGCGTTCTCTCCAGTAGGCAGAAGCGCGTAAGGTTTTTGGAAAAGCAAATCGGGCTTAAAAAAAAAAACCTTCTTCGCTATGTTTAGCAAATTTTTTTTCATGTAGCCTTTTACGAGTGGCACCGATTTCGCAATTGTATGTGTTTTGCTTTTCAAGAGGTACTTTTCAAGAGGCTTCAAATCTTAAAAAATAAGAGGCATGCTCATAGTTTAGATCATCACTCAATCTTCTAAAGCTCTAGCACAAACTCAAGGCAAGGCACAAGGAGTGCTCAACGCAACTTGGAGGATGTCAAGGAGGTCCTATCTTATAGGAAGTGTTCAACAATTGGAGGAGGTGTGCTCTACTCTTGGAGTCATTGGAGGAGTTCATGTCAACCAACATATTGTGAGTAGCAAGCCTACATCAGTTGCCACTTCTTCATTCACTAGTTTCTAATTTAGGTTAATCAGAATTCAGGTTTGTTGTAAAAGAATCCTAAACTATTCATATTCTCCATATTCTCACACACACACTCTTCATACCTCTTAGGCATACAATTTCTTGTATCTAGTTCCTATTTCTATCTAGATTCCGATATTGTTAGTTTGTACCATACTCACACATTGTGATTTGACATTGGAATATAAGTTAGTGTAGGTGAGAATCCAAGCTTACCATTACACTTTCAAATCTTGTTTATTCTCTCTCTATCTTTCACTCATCTCTTTTTGAGTCTTAACTAAAGAGGATGTTCCCTTTTTGAAGTGTGGTCATTTGTTTCCTTGCAAAATCAATCAAGACAACCTCGCATTGGAGCAGACATTTGGTATTAGAGCTTTGACACAGTTGAAAAAATGCTCTTGTCATTGGAAGATGGCCCATCGACAAAAAGGGAAAAAGTTTTATTTAATGCAAGACATATAATCCATAAGGTCATCAAAAATGATTTGTCGATAATGTTTAGCAAAAAGATCCAATGTCTTTTATATGGACATGTGAAATTCAACTAGCCATTGCATGGGCCATCAGCAATGAAGGTAAGAGCTAGCAAGCCCCAACTTAAACATCGGCTCATTGGCTCCCTGCTTCGACGTCGACAATGTCTAAGATGATAACAACACGTGAAACATCGAGATCGACACTTAAAGACAGGAGTGGCATGGGAAGTGGGGTCGATGTGGAAAGCCATCTTAATCTATTTTATCTTATGAGGCATATACATATAGAGCCAAGGAAAACTATGTAACTCCATTTTTTCTGTCCATCCACACCCTCATGTGGCAGGCACCCATGGATCCTCCCCTTGAAGCCGGGGCTAAGTGCATGGACGCTGCCCACGAGTCCCCTTAAGACTGGGGATAAGTTGGAAAGGAGAATGGGTAGTGGGTAATTTCTATGCACCACATCTCTCTGCCAAGTCGATTTGGGCTGCCAATAAGCACTCCTTAGGGAACGGCTATTGAGTATGTAAGTCGTGAGTTGCAGCTCATATCGAGTACTTACGTCAATAGCACACAGTCTCATC
>CM035411.1:58736908-58831908 GCA_020310875.1 Ceratopteris richardii
TAATATGAACCTTGAGGACCAAAGTTCCCATGCAATATTGCTTGTATGGATCCAAAGATCTTAACCCCACATTATTCAATGTATCTCCGAATGAGTTGTTTATTGAACCCCTACCCTGAAGACAAGGCACCCAAATCTATTGGGCAAGTCAGAGCATGCTATTTTTTGAACATTTTAAAGACCTACCTTGCCCATCTACTACACTCACAAAGGCATCAAATACATTGGGAATCAACATTCCAAATTTTATGACAAAACTATATGTTATGCCCCTTATCTTATACATTGATTGATATAATGTTGATAAGTGCATTATATGAACTAACATAAAACATGTTTAGAGACCAAAGTCAACATTTATGTAAGCAAAGGCTCATGTTACAACAAATCATGTACTAATATGGGGAAGCTTAAGGTATTTGATCATCATATTTGTATCATTTCCTTAGCAAATGCTCATAATTGTTTTGCACACTCATCGTTCAAGGCATGGGAGTTCTTCACACTCATCATTCTGGGCATGGTAGTAGGCTAGAAGGGCAAGCCATGGAGTCATGAAGATGTTTATCAAAGTGTCAATATGGTTTCAGGCAATGCATATATGGTCTAGATAGCTTGAGTGTAGATGGGCGTGGGACTAGTGCAAATATTTAAGGTTTCTTAGATACCAATGTTTCTCTCATATGAGTTTGATGTATCTTTCTTGTTTATCGAGACATCAAGTTTCTAGGTTCCTTTTGGAGTGCTTCTCTTGATTGGGAATAGTGTAGATAGCTCATATTAAAAAATATATTTATTGGCATGGTTTTAAGAGCTCTTCAAGTTACACTACCAAAGCCTTCTTCATCAAAATCAACTAAATGAAATAAAATCTTAGATTAATGTAACCTAGATTTTGTTATATGCAGAGAAGTCTTGCTTTTGGTCACTTCAATAGAGTCGAGTCCAAGGTATCATGTTTCTCTCTTTTTTGTAGTGTCTTCTTCTGAAAGAATGGCCCTCAATAGGGAATGATGCCAAGTGGTTTCATCTTTTCTACAAAATAATCAGCATGTCTATGTTCATGGATAAGATGGAATGGGAAAAGTGCAAAAACTCAAGTCTAAAGGTGTTGGAAAGTGGGACCTAGATGTGCCAAAAAGTCTCTTGATTTCCAAGGAAGATAAAGAAGGCGGTGGTAGGGTACACTCACTCTCATCATCCCTTTGAGTCATAGACTTTTCATGTCACAATGAAAATCCTTTTTTATGCTTTGGTGTAGTAAATTCTTATGAGCTTCTATGTTGATCACAAGAACTTGATAACCTACAAAATAGAACATTTTGTAGGTTATCAAGTTCACTCTCATCATCCCTTTGAGTCATAGACTTTTCATGTCACAATGAAAATCCTTTTTTATGCTTTGGTGTAGTAAATTCTTATGAGCTTCTATGTTGATCACAAGAACTTGATAACATTTTGCAGTTACATATCAGCATAATACTTATCATTAAGTATTAGTTTCTCATTTCAACGATATTATCAAGATGAATCATGCATGCATTTTTCTATTCTCCTCTTTGTTAGTAGTTTAGGATCCATGTTGTGTGATGCTTCATAGGAAAATTCAGTGTTTGAGAAGGAAGGAACACTCACTAGGTCTTCAACATGGATATTCCTCCTTATAGAGAGGCTTAAAAGCTATGTTTTTATATACACACCCATCCCCCAATAAAGTTCCTCACATAAGTGGACGAGAAGATATGACAAAATGTTGGTTCCAAGGTCCCTTGGCCTCTTTCATTACTTAATGATAATACCTTCATAAGGAACCTTTTTTAAATGAAGCAAGACTGATATTGAAGAGCTTATGGCAATTCTAAGAATTGCATGGTAATTCCATCAATAGTACTCAAACTTCATGGTACAAATGTTCATTAAGAAACCCTTTCCTTCCCACATACCATGTGCAGATATTGAACCATTAGCATCAAGAAGGACATTGAGGAAGGAATCTCACTACTAGTAGAGCAACATGTGATACACCCATGGATTGAAGTGCTCATATGTCCATCAATTTATGGCTCTACATATTGTCTTTTGTAAGGCAAAAATCAAGGTGACTTTTTTTGGAACATGGCCCAACCTCTTTTTTGAACTTTTCAGCACATCATGACATAAATGTATGGAAATATCTGACAATAATCTACACATATCCATCATATCATATCTCAAAAGTAGCCCACATGACTATGAAAACTTAATGAATGTTGGTACTTTTGTCTTCTATTCACATGTACAGGGCATGAGTAATCAATTATTTTCACCACTTTTTCTTTTTGTTTTTCACACAAAATATGAGAAAAAAGAAAGAAAATGAATCATGAAGACTATATTGTTGCCATGAGCTCACTAGAAACATTGTAGTATTCTTATTCTCCTTAAGGGTATCTTTCTTTCTTGAGGTGTGATTAAAAGCTTTTATGTTGGTTTTTCCTTTTTGTGTTTTCTCTTATTCATGTTAGGTACTTTGACCTAATATTAACAATATTAGGTGTGATTAAAAACTTTTATGTTGATTTTTCCTTTTGTGTTTTCTCTTATTCATGTTAGGTTAAAAAAATTTGTTGTCTTATCTCACTTGTTAGTGTGGAAACATATATTATTATACTTGTGATGTCATTTGAATATGTCCTACTCATAAGATATTTTTTTCTTGGGTCTTTAATGCGCTATCATTTGGATTTTGTCGTCAAAAAAAAAAAAAGGTCGGATATGCTTAAAAATTCCATGTGATACCGTTTTGGACTTTTTTTCAAAGTGAAAAGAAGGATCTACTTTATTTTTCAAATATCATAAATAAATTTCAATTGAATTGAATTTGTGGTTTATGAAATCTTACATGTCTTTCCATATATATATAATTAGGCTTGATCCATGCAATCCTTCTATCAAGTTACAATTTTGGATATGTTCTATCATAGAGTTTCAAGGATCATACTACAAGAGAAATGAAGGTGCAACAATGAACAAGTCACAACAATGTGTATAATGCCAAATTTCAGTCACCCTTTGGGATATGAAAGTGTGTATGTGTAGAATGGTGAGGATCCTCTTAAAATAGGGAAGAAGTGCTTGAAAGTCCTAGTTAGATGTTGGGATGGATCAAAGATCACAAATGTCCATTGATAGATTAATACAATCAAATGTTCAAGACTTATTGATAAGCTCAAAAATGACCTCATATTAGTGGAATGTGATTGATACCACATGAACAAAGGGCAGGGGAGGGAATGTGACATATTTTGTCCATTGGGCCTATAGCTTACCTTTGCACCTAAAACTACATTCTTCAACAAGTGGGTTGAATGACAATTAGATTTTTATTCTATAGATTTTGATCTAGATATGATGGCCTAACCACTTGCCCCAGCCATGGTTGAGGATTACTTCCTAATCCTCCCTCTTAAAGTGTGGTTCAACCATCTCTTGCTTGTCATTTCTTGAGTCTAACATGTGCAAAACGTTATGCTTTGTGCCATTTAAAGGTGGGTGAGAGCTCAAAACTAGGAGCTCTTTTAAAGTCAAACTAACATGTGCAAAACGTTATGCTTTGTGCCATTTAAAGGTGGGTGAGAGCTCAAAACTAGGAGCTCTTTTAAAGTCAAAGTAGAGGAGTATTTCAGAAAGATTCAATAGTCCCTTTATATTGTTAGAGAGAGAGAGATTCAATCTAAAGTAAAAGATGCATTGAAAAACATGAGTGTTAGGAATCATGAAGAGGACTTTTAGAAAGAAGGTACAAAAACCGAGCGTAGATCCATATCACTAGGTTCACAAGGTTATCCAATGTAGAGATCCACCTCATGAGGGATTTAGTTTTTCAATTAGACTCTTATATAGAAATAATGATTCGCATTAGAGAGAAAATACATATTCTTGAAGTCAAAAGTGATTCCTCAAACTAGGAATTCCATTGAGTATTATTTAGTGTGTCTCTAATTGTTGATTAGACTATACGTCTTAGAAGATATGTACTATATCATCCTAGTTGAGGATCCATAGAAAAAATCCACCGTTTAAGAAGGTAGGGAATTTGAGTGAGTAAACTAGGTCTTGAGCATGGTATTCCTCCTTTTAGAGAGGCTTAAATGCTATGCCTTAGTAAAAATTCCTTCACATAAGTGGACAACAATGTTGAGATATCAAGCTCAACATGTGATGATCCAGGATGACACGTACCAGTTTTTCGTTTCTTTGACATGTATAGTGGTCACGCTGGTATATGTCAGCGATACTTCATTGAGCTTTATTAGATTTATCTACCGAGAGTGATGGCACATTTGTTTCTTGCCAGCTCACTCATTTGCGGACATTAGGTTTTTCCTTATGTACTAGTCTTTATATATTGCACTTGGTGTATTCTTGTTTGAGGTCATTCTTGTACATTCCTTTTATGTAATAGAAGAAGAAGAAGATCATTCTTCCTTGCCTCAATCTGTGTGTGTGCTTCTCCTTGAGAGTGAGAGTGTGTGTGTGAGCTCTCTTCCTTATCTCCTTCCTCGTGACATGGTATCAGAGCCAGCGTGGCTGTAGAGAGCTCGTGGAGAAGGCGACGGTGAAGACTACGCGGCAAGGCGTGGAGAAAACGTGATTTCACAAACGGCCTCCATTTGCTACGAAAATCGCCGTGAAGGTAGAAGACCTCAAAATATTTTCGAGAGTTATCCCTTTAGGGTCACTGGTTTTTGTCAGATCAAAGTTTCGGAGCCATCTCGACCTCCATTTCGAGCCCACAAGGTGGGGCCCACAAAAAAACCAGGTCAGTTTTAGAAACTGTAACTTGCGTTGTGTTCGGCGACACTCATATATTCCAGATCCAGAATTTCAAGCGATTCCGTGTACTGTTGATACACGAAAACTGTGTTTTTCTGAGATCGAACTGTCACGTCATAGTGCGACAGTGTTCAAGCAGAAGTGCTGCTTGTAGTGTGTTGCGGTGTTGTGAATTGTTGCAGAAATGGCAAACGCAGATGGAATGAGTCAGCTTATGAGCGATAAGCTGGACAAGAACAACTTCCATGCTTGGAGATTCAGAATGACGAATTTCCTGATGGGAAAAGGCTATTGGAAGTACATCGAAGGAGAGAATGAAAATGCTCCGCAGTTACCAGAAAGGAATCGGACTGCAGAACAGTTAAGAGCATATGAGGAATGGAATCAAGGAGCACGAAAGGTAATGTATTGGCTATCTGTTAGCATACAGGATAGCATGATTGGACACATACAGGATGCCAAGACTCCAAAAGAGGCTTGGAACAGTTTGGTCACTTTGTACGAGACCAATACAAAGGCATGGAAATTGCAACTCAAGAACGAGCTGCATACATTGGAGAAAAAGAGCATGTCGGTAAGTGACTACACTCTAAAAATCAAAAGCATATGTGAGTCACTTGCATCTATTGGCGTAAATGTAGATGATGATGATAAGGTGGAAGTGTGCCTTCGTGGTTTAGGAGCTGCATATAAGCAGTTCAGAACTTCTATACAGACCAGGGAAAATATTTTGAATTTTGCTGATTTGGTATCTATGCTGATTATTGAAGAAAAGAATCTTGGTGAGGATTCAAACTCCCAAGGAAAGCCCAGTTCTGAGCAGGTATTCTACTCTGGCAGAGGAAGAGGCAGAGGTAGAGGTTTTGGAAGTGGAAGAGGAAACAATAACCAAGACCAAAGTCAACAACAAAATCATGCAGGAGGAAGAGGACAGTTTCGAGGCAGGGGGAGTCAAAGAGGTCGTAGAAATTTCCAAAGAAATGATTCAGGTAATGATAGTAAAGGATGTTGGAATTGTGGTAAACCTAGACACTTTGAACGTGATTGCAGGTTGAAGAATCAAAATAACAGAAGGCAGCAAAACAACTATGCATCCACAAGTGCAGATGATTCTGAGAAGCTGTTTATGGTTCAACATCACATGATGAATACTATGTCTGCTGGTGTGTGGGAAGGTAAAACATCTTGCTGATGTGTTACATGTTCCAAATATAACAAAGAATCTGGTTTCTGTTGGACAAATGGTTGACCAGGGATTACAAGTCAGGTTCAATGCTGATGGATTATATGTAGAAGAGTACAAGCAGGATGGACGATTGGTTGCCAAAGGAAACAAAGTGGGTAGGATGTTCACCTTAAATGTGAAGATTCCTGAAATGAATGCAGCCATGTTTGCAAAAGGTGCAGGAGTTATTGCAGATATAGAGATATGGCACAAACGGATTGGACATGCAAACTTGCAAAGGCTGAAACTGATGCAGTCAAAGGAGATTGTCCATGGACTACCAAATTTCAAAGTTGCAGAAATGCAAAAGGTATGTGCAACATGTCAATTTGGTAAACAGTCAAGAGCATCATTTCCACATGACAAGAATGTTAGTGAGAATGTACTAGAAGTAGTACATACAGATGTTTGGGGTCCAGCAAAGACCACATCTATGGGTGGTTGCAGGTTTTATGTTACTTTCATTGATGACCATACACGCAAAGTATGGGTATATTTCATGAAAGAGAAGAGCGAGGTGTTTACTCACTTCCAGAATTTTAAAGTTATGGTGGAAAAGCAGGCAGGGAAGTACATTCAGACATTAAGATCTGATGGAGGAGGTGAATACATGTCAAATGAGTTCAGCAGTTTTCTAAAAAATCATGGAATTCGGCGTCAGTTTTCATGCAAGTACACACCACAACAGAATGGTGTTGCTGAACGCAAAAACAGACATATTGCAGAAATAGCAAGAGCCTTAATGGCTGAGAAGAATATGCCTCATTGTTATTGGGCAGAAGCTGTGCATACTGCTGTATACATCATGAACAGAACTTTGACTGCTGCTGTACATCAAGTTACACCTGAAGAGAAGTTTACAGGTAAAAAGCCAAACTTATCACATCTGAAAGTTTTTGGCTGTATTGCATATGTACATGTTCCAGATGAGTTGAGGACGAAGCTTGATCCGAAAGTAGAAAAATGTGTCTTCATTGGATATTCCCTTGAGCAAAAGGGGTACAAATGTTATAACCCACTCACACGACAGGTGAAGGTGAGCAGAGATGTGGTATTTGATGAAATGTCAAGCTTCTATGTAGATGCCAAAGAAGGACTGAATCTTGAACCAAATGACAAAGAAAATGCTGAAAAATCTAGTGCAGAATCTCAAGTTTTGAGTGGACCGGATGCATCACCAAGCAATAGTTCCAACTCAAATCCATGGAGTGGAAGATTGCGTGGAAATTTCAGTCCAGCAAATTCATCAAATACATCCAAGAAAGGTAAAGAAAAGCTTTCTACTGGTAGTAAAACAAGTGCAGGTTTTGAAGATGTTGATGGAGATTCAAGTGGTTCAGAAAAGAGTATTGATGAGGAACTTGGATTGCCCTCTGTGAAGACTCCAGGAGTGAGAAAGGCACATGCAGATGATACAAGGAGAAGTGACCCAGGACCAAGAAGATCTGGGAGGATGCGTAATTCAGTGCAACGATTGACATATGATAATTACATGGCTCGCCATTGTGCCTACATGACAAAGGTAATACAAGATGTTGAACCTTCTTGTTTTGAAGATGCAATTGGTAATGCAGATTGGGAAAAAGCTATGGATGAGGAGATGGCTGCACTTTATGGAAATGATACATGGAAGCTGGTTCCATTGCCGCAAGGAAAGAAACCCATAGGCTGCAAATGGGTTTACAAGGTAAAGCATAATGCTGATGGTAGCATAAGCAGGTATAAAGCACGATTGGTAGCTAAAGGTTATGCACAGACATATGGCACTGATTATGAGGAAACATTCAGCCCTGTAGCTAAAATGTCTACTGTTAGGACACTTGTTGCATTAGCTACAGCAAAAGGATGGACTTTGCATCGGATGGATGTGAAGAATGCTTTCCTACATGGTGAGTTACAGGAAGAAGTATATATGGACCAGCCACAAGGATATGAAGATTCAAAGCATCCAGAATATGTTTGCAGGTTGCAAAAGGCTTTGTATGGGCTGAAGCAGGCTCTGCGTGCATGGCATGCAAGGATTGCTGATTACTTAACCAGCATTGGGTTTTCTATGTGTGATGCAGATCACTCACTATATGCAAGGAAGACTGATGATGGCTTCACTATTGTGGCTAGTTATGTTGATGACCTGATTGTAGGTGGTGATAATGAAGAAAGCATCAAAGAGGTAAAGAAACTTCTTATGCAGGAATTCGACATGAAAGATCTTGGTGTGCTGCGCTATTTCTTGGGCATTGAGTTTATACATACAGAAACAGGTATATGGATGTCGCAAAGGCAATATGCCTTGAGTATGCTGCAAAAGTATGGTATGGCTGATTGTAAGCCGATTTCTATGCCTTTAGATCAGAATTTGAAATTGGATACTACATCAGGTGAAGCATTGGAAAATGCTACTATGTACAGGAAAATTGTGGGAAGTCTTATATATCTTACAATTACAAGGCCTGATTTAAGCTACACTGTTGGGCTTGAAAGTCAGTTTATGCAGGTTCCTGGGAAGCCACATTTGGATGCTCTGAGGCGCACTCTACGTTATGTGAGTGCTACTTTGGATTATGCATTGTTTTATGAAGCTGGTGTAGATTTGGAGGTTCATGGATACACCGATGCAGATTGGGCTGGTAGTACTCCAGATAGAAGATCTACTAGTGGTTTTCTTTTCTCACTTGGAGGTGCAGCTATTACATGGAGCAGCAAGAAGCAACCCACTGTTGCTTTATCGAGTACAGAGGCTGAGTATAGAGGTGCTGCAATGGAAGCATGTGAGGCATCATGGCTGGAGATGTTACTTGCAGATTTAGGTGTGGAAGTGCAAAAGCCTATCACTATCTATAGTGATAATCTTAGTAGCATACAGTTAGCACGGAACCCTGTTTTCCATGCTAGAACAAAGCATATTGAGGTACATTATCACTTCATCAGAGAGAAGGTATTAGCAGGTGATATTGATCTTGTTTATGTGAGAACAGATGAGCAGGTTGCTAATATTTTCACCAAAGCACTTGGAGCTGAGAAGTTGAAGAAGTTTCGGAAGATGCTTGGATTATAGGATATGGCATTGAGCTTGAGGGGGAGTGTTGAGATATCAAGCTCAACATGTGATGATCCAGGATGACACGTACCAGTTTTTCGTTTCTTTGACATGTATAGTGGTCACGTTGGTATATGTCAGCGATACTTCATTGAGCTTTATTAGATTTATCTACCGAGAGTGATGGCACATTTGTTTCTTGCCAGCTCACTCATTTGCGGACATTAGGTTTTTCCTTATGTATTGGTCTTTATATATTGCACTTGTTGTATTCTTGTTTGAGGTCATTCTTGTACATTCCTTTTATGTAATAGAAGAAGAAGAAGATCATTCTTCCTTGCCTCAATCTGTGTGTGTGCTTCTCCTTGAGAGTGAGAGTGTGTGTGTGAGCTCTCTTCCTTATCTCCTTCCTCGTGACAAACGAGACATGCAAACTTGCTCATTCCAAGATCGCTTGGCCCCTTGTAATACTTAATGATAATCTCTTCATAAGGGGCCCTTTTTATGCAAGATCTTTAGTGGATAAAAGATCTCTGGTGGTGGTTAAATTTTTTTTCTCAGTTGGTATTTTCGATGGCATTGATATTACTATGGAACAACAGTGGGATTGGACTATTATCAAGCTCCATAGCAAACTTGATTACTAAAAAGGAATGCAAATCCACTTGGCATGGCAGGCTATGGTGATCAACATGTTTCTCATAGTGTCGATTATCTATTTTCTATCGTGTTGAAGATTGAAAGACAAAGACCTAGCTAACCTAGAAAGAAATTGCATAAAATCTCTCCGGACGAGTGATCCCAATAGGAGAGGTGTGCCCAAAACCAAATGGGACATTTGTGTTAGTAAAAAAGACTCGAGCGAGCTTGGCATTCTAGACGTCAAAGGTTTGGCCAATAAGTTGGCAACCAAATGGTTAATTAAAGATTGGAGCAATATGGAGACCTGTTGGTCCAAATTGATTTTTAGAAAAAAAAGTACACTTACATTTGTGGGTCTACCTAGTTCGAAGGGTCAAGAGTGTTGGTGCTCCCGAAAAAGACATCATGTGAACCGGATTCAAAGGATCAATTATCTTAAAACTTGGATTCATTTCTCGCTTCAAACACTCACTCGTAGCGTACCAGGTTTCAATTGATTGACGTAACTTTTCTACAGCATGCAGACTACCGCAACGGTAATGCTGCTCCGAAACATAACCTTATTCCTCCGCGTCTCGTACAAGCCAACCCCTTGTTGGTACTGCCAAAAGATCATCAATACCCAATGAAACAGATGCTTTTGTAGCTTGTTGAAAACCTAAAACCTTAACTTGATCCAAAACATTCGTTGTAGAGGCGCCCTGGTTCCAATCCACAATTATGTAATTCACAAGCCTACACATTTGGCTTGATGGATACATTGAAGTCCATACACTTATGAAAAGCATAGGAACTATTGCTAGTGGTTAATTACCACTTTACTTCTTTGTAAAAGTTAGTTTTGACTTGGAATCTTTGTAATCACCTACCAAAAGGAATTCGTGGAAAAAGATTAGTCTTGATTGATGGAATATCTCCTAGGATATAGGAGCTTGATCATGGGGAGCCAAAAGTTTGAATTTGAATTCAAATGTCTACTCACTCACTATAAAAGTGATCATAAAAAAGTCGCGACTAAGACTTATCATTCTCGAGCTCATTACTGTCAATTCTGAGTGTGTGTGAGGCCTACACTCTAGCCCACACCTATCTACACCATTAGGCAATGATCTTCATGCCAATGGATTTGTATACAAGTGTTCATTAATACATATATCTTCATTAGTCATTTCTGAGTTCTCTATCATACTACTTGAAAGTCTGTCAATTGTGAAGAGCATATCTCAGTCATTTCTCCACCAAATTCAAAGATCTAAAGCTTGTTGGATTTTGCTCGAAGTTGTCTACATGCTACCAGAATTTGAAGAGATTCTATTCAGCCATTTCAAAGAAAAGATCATCGAGGTGATCACTAATCATTGTCTGCTACAGTCCTAAAAAATCGGGGGTAAAGTTTAATTTGCTAAAGTGATTTCTCTGAGCATAGTTTATCTTTTTACATCATTCCACTTGGAATAGTTAGCTTTCTAAGCTAATTAAATACCCCTAAAAGGAATTTTTCCAATTCCTACTGTGTTGGTCATACTGAGCAAAAGATCCAGCAGGTGTCAAGACATAAATAGAAGGTTTTCTTGAGATTTTGAGTTTCAAAGTTATCTATTTTGGTTCAATCATTACACACATCATTTCCAAAGTACATAGGCCATTTTATGGTGTCACTGTAAAGCTAAGGAGGTCCACTTATCAAGTCTGAAGCATTAGGGGCTGGTACAAAGCAGGTTTTGGTAGTACCTACTCAATCTCTTGGAGTGACCATCCATGTTTCCAAACAATGGTATCAGAGCAAACTAAGGTAAAATGGGAGATGGTTTTCCTTCATTTATTGATAAATTGGACAGGAACAACTATCAGGCATGGTCTCTAAGGATGAAGACCTACCTACAAGGAAGGAGTCTTTAAGGATACATCTCAAGAGATGAGGAATTGCCCTCATTCAAAATAAGAGATTGCCAACAAAGGAAGAACATGAAAAGCTCAACATATGGTGTGCCAAGGATGCATTAGCAAGGTCTTATTTACTCAACTCCATCTCTGATTTTCTTTTGCCACACATTAGGAACTGTAAGACATCCCAATAGACTTGGGAAACTTTGTCATCTTATTTCTCTTCCAACACAAGGGCTAGAAAAAATCAATTGTGGATTGAATTTACCACATTAAGGAAGCAACCTAAGCAAGCTGTTTCAGAATTTGTGACCAAGATTAAAGATGTAGCAGATCCATTAGCAAGCATAGGAGAAGAGATTGAAGAAGAGCACATTGTAAGGCAAGTGATCAATGGGATCAAGGCTGATGACAAATGGGAAAGCTTCACCACTGCTATGGACCTTTACATGGACATGCAAATTCCAGATCTTACAACTCTCATGGGACAATTGTTTACTCATGAAGCAAGCTCAACAAGAATGGAGACACATCCAAATGTAATAACTCTTCTGTCCTATATACTGATAAGAAGTCTAAAGATAAAGGCAAGAACAAGAAGGTGGAAGATGAAGGCTCTACCTCCCAAGCCAACTATGTAGGGAGAGGTAGATCATCAAGAGGAAGGGGCAGAGGAGGTAAGCAAGAAAGGGGGAGATCATATAACCCCTCACCATACAACATTTGTGGTTTATCAAATCATAATATAGATGAGTGTTTCAGGAATTACAAGAATCAGAGAGGAAGAGGATACCAAAGAGGTGGATACTCACAGACAAGAGGTAGATTCAACCATCACCAAAGCTACAACAACAACTACAAGAACAATTACAATGGAAACTACCAAGGAGGATTCAAATCCAGAAAGGACTACAACAACTATACAAAAGAGCAGGATGATTTTCTTCTAATCATGAACATGACTTCAAAACCAGGTACAAATGATGACCACCTATTCTACATTGACTCAGGATGCTCAAATCATGTGGCTGGCAATGTAGCACTACTCTCTGATCTTGAGGAACCAAAAGGTAAGCATCAAGTCCAAACAGGTGATGACACAAAGCACTCAGTAGTTAAAGTTGGAAATGTTAAGACTTGTGATGGAAATCAGAACTTGTTGAGTAGGGTACTCTATGTACCAACCATTACCAAAAATCTGATGAGTGTTGGACAGATTGTGGAGAAAGGTTTGTGTTGGAAGCAGCCAGAGGCACAGACGCCACGGAAGCATGTAAAGACAGAGCAGGGAGCCAGACGGATCAATTTTTCAAACAAATATATTTCTTATTAATTCTCCAAACATTCAACAGTGATTGTTATCACTAATTGTAACATATGTATCATAGAAAACCCCATTTTGTAATCCATAGCTCCATTTTGTGCAAGCCGAGGAGTCCTCGAGCTTGAGGAGCTTAGGTAGAATGCTCGTACCAAATTTCGTTATTTTTAGACATCGTTTACCCTGCCAAATAGCCTCTAGGACCTATTTTTTAACTAGGCCGGTCACTAGATGTGAAACCGGTCAAAACTAGTCTAGAAACTATAAAAAGAGCTAGAGAGCTCATTTTTGGGGTTGGTTCATTTTGGTTAGTGTGAGCTTAGAGCTAGTTTGAGCTTGTAAGAGTATTCTTGAGTAATAGAGCTAATTTCCCACCTTCCATTGTGTCTTGCTTGTCTCTTCGTTGTGTGTGTGTGTGTGCATCTTTGTACTTCTCACCTTCACTCTCACTACATCTCACGTTCACGATCTTCATATCACTCCTACCTCTCCCACGGATTGACATTAAGGAGGTGAAGCTTCTTAACGTGGTACTTACCATTGTGCTAGAGCAACAGTTTGCAAGTTAGATTCAACCAATTTGGAGCATTTGTGGAGGATCCTAAGCAAGGGTTCAAGAGAATTGCTAAAGGAGAAAAATCAGGTAGACTTTTCACTTTTGAGCTAGAAGACACAAAGAACATTGCACTATACAGTTATAAAGATCAAACACTTTCAGAGATTGAGATTTGGCACAAAAGATTAGGGCATATAGGAGAAAGAACCTTGAAGCAGATATGCAGGGATCAATGTGTAATTGGAATACCCAATGTTTCCAAACAACACATGATATATAAATGTAGTGCTTGTCAATTTGGGAAGTCTCGCAGGTTACCCTTCTCAAGGAAAGGTTACATGCATGAAGACTACCTAGAACTTGTACATACAGATGTATGGGGACCAAGCAAAGACCCCTCAATCTTAGGATCTAGGTACTATGTATCTTTTATTGATGATTATAGCAGGTGGACTGTATTGTACTTTATGAAGCACAAGGATGAGGTGTTTAATTGCTTTAAAAAATATCTTGCACTTGTTGAGAATCAGACAAGGAAGAATTTGAAGAGACTAAGGTCAGATGGAGGAGGTGAATACTTCTCCAATCATTTGAAGACTTCTTGCAGGACAGAGGCATCAAAAGAGAAACCGCCACAAGGTATACTTCTGAACATAATGGGGTAGCTGAGAGAAGAAATAGGTTGATTGTTGAGATAGCTAGGTCTATGTTGAATGAGAAAAAGTTACCAAATTATCTATGGGCTGAAAGTGTTTCTACTGCCACTTACCTTATAAACAGGTTACCATCTAAGTCCCTTGATGGGATGACACCCTATGAAGCATGGCATGGTAAGAGACCCTCACTAGACCATTGCAGTTTGGATGTGTAGCATATGTATACATTCCTTCTCAGATAAGAGGTAAGCTAGACCCAAAGGCTGAGAAGTGCATCTTTATTGGATATGACCTAAATAAAAAAGGTTACAGGTTTTACAACCCTTCCAATAAGGGATTCATGGTTAGTAGAGATGTTGTCTTTGATGAAAATGATTCTTGGTATGAGAATGAATGCAGGAAGTTCAAACTACCCTATGACTTGGAAGAGGAATTTCCAAGTCTCGCTAAGGAGAAACCTACTCAGAATGAAGACTCAACATCAGATGCTGAAGATGTTATCAACCTTGAAGAGTTCAAGGCATGGAAGTCCAAGGGCAAAGTCAAAATGAAGAAGCTTGAAGATATACCTGAATCTTCAAATCAGTCAATCAGAAGATCACAAAGAGAGAAAAAAAAACCTATCAGATATGGGTATGATACATCTTTTGTTACTAAACACTCTGTTTATCTTGCCAAAGTCAATTGAAGAAGCAGGATCATATGAAGAAGCCATAACCAAGACAGAATGGAAAGAAGCTATGGATGAAGAGATTGAAGCACTCAAGGAAAGTGACACATGGGAACTAGTACCAAAGAAGGACTCCATGAAGGTAATAGGATCCAAATGGATCTATAAACTCAAAAGAAATTCTGATGGGTCAATCAACAGGTATAAAGCCAGATTGGTAGCCAAGGGTTTTGCACAAACCCAAGGCATTGACTATGAAGAGACATTCTCTCATGTGGCCAAGATGCCAACAATGAGAGTGTTGGTAAGTGTGGCTGCATAAAAAAATTGGAACATGTACCAATTAGATGTCAAGATTGCTTTCTTGAATGGATGGATTTTAGAGGAAGTATATATGTCACAACCTTCTGGCTATGAGGACCCTAAGAAGGTAACATATGTTTGCAAATTGAAAAAGTCTTTATATGGATTAAAGCAGGCACCTAGAGCATGGAATTATAGGTTAACTACATACCTCCAAGATCAAGGTTTTATCATGAGCAAGATAGATACTTCTCTATTCATCAAGAGAAGTAATTCAGAGGTAATATATCTTTGTGTTTATGTTGATGACATCATACTTATAGGTAATGATGTTAATGGAATCAGACAAATCAAAAGCCAGATGATGAAGGAGTTCAAGATCAATGATCTTGGTCTACTAAAGTATTTTCTTAGACAAGAGTTAGTCTATATTAACTCAGGGATATACATTACTCGAAAAAAATACATACAGGATATGTTGAAGAAGTTTCACTTGCAGGATGCCAAAGTTGCAAGTACTCCAATGGAGGTAAACCTAAAACTAAGTGCACATGAAGGTGATGAAGTTAATGACATTACAGGTTATCAAAGTATGGTGGGTAGCTTGAACTATGCTACCTTAACAAGGATAGACATTGCATATGGAGTTAGTGTGCTAAGTCAGTTTATGCACAAGCCAAGAGTACCTCACTTAGAGGCTCCCAAGAGAATCCTGAAGTATCTCAAGGGTACACAAAATCATGGTTTGTATTTTACTTACACTTCAGACATTGATATCAAGATCTATTCAGATGCAGATTGGGCAGGATGCAAGGATGATAGGAGGAGCACTTCTGGATACATTTCATTTGCAGGTGATAAGCCAATATCATGGTCTTCAAAGAAGCAACCTACTGTTGCTTTGTCTTCCACAGAAGCAGAGTATAGAGGATTGGCTAATGCCACACAAGAAGCCATATGGATCAAGCTATTGTATACAGACTTGGGTTTATATACTAGGTCACCAATAATCTTTGGAGATAATACAAGTTCACTTCACCTTGCAGCTAATCCCATATATCATGCTAGGACCAAGCATATAGAGGTCCATTACCATTATGTGAGAGAGAAGTTTTTAAGCAAGGACATTCAACTAACCTATGTGTCAACCAACATGCAATGTGCAGATTTGTTGACTAAAGCTTTGGATGGAACCAAACTTTGCAGGTTCAAAGCAATGATTGGATTGCAGGATATACATGAAGATTGAAGATGAAGACCAAGCCAAAATGTTTGGCTTTAGGGGGAGCTGTTGGTGTAATTCACAAGCCTACACATTTGTCTTGATGGATACATTGAAGTCCATACACTTATGAAAAGCATAGGAACTATTGCTAGTGGTTAATTACCACCTTACTTCTTTGTAAAAGTTAGTTTTGACTTGGAATCTTTGTAATCACCTACCAAAAGGAATTCGTGGAAAAAGGTTAGTCTTGATTGATGGAATATCTCCTAGGATATAGGAGCTTGGTCATAGGGAGCCAAAAGTTTGAATTTGAATTCAAATGTCTACTCTCTCACTATAAAAGTGATCATAAAAAAGTCGCGGCTAAGACTCATCGTTCCGAGCTCATTACTGTCAATTCTGAGTGTGTGTGAGGCCTACACTCTAGCCCACACCTATCTACACCATTAGACAATGATCTTCATGCCAATGGATTTGTATACAAGTGTTCATTAATACATATATCTTCATTAGTCATTTCTGAGTTCTCTGTCATACTACTTGAAAGTCTGTCAACTTGTGAAGAGCATATCTCAGTCATTTCTCCACCAAATTCAAAGATCTAAAGCTTGTTGGATTCAGCTCAAAGTTTTCTACATTCTGGCAAAATTTCTATTCAGCCATTTCAGAGAAAAGCTCATCGAGGTGATCACTGGTCATTGTCTGCTACAGTCCTAAAAAATCAGGGGTAAAGTTTAATTTGCTAAAGTGATTTCTCTGAGCATAGTTTATCTTTTTACATCATTCCACTTGGAATAGTTAGCTTGATAAGCTAATTAAATACGCTTAAAAGGAATTTTTCCAATTCCTACTGTGTTGGTCATACTGAGCAAAAGATCCAGCAGGTATCAAGACATAAATAGAAGGTTTTCTTGAGATTTTGAGTTTCAAAGTTATCTATTTTGGTTCAATCATTACACACATCATTTCCAAAGTACATAGGCCATTTTATGGTGTCATTGGAAAGCTAAGGAGGTCCACTTATCAAGTCTGAAGCATTAGGGGGCTGGTACAAAGCAGGTTTTGGTAGTACTTAATCTCTTGGAGTGTCCATCCATCTTTCCAAACAAAGAGTTACTCTCTCTATTGTTCTTCCCATTTTTGGTTACTCTTAGAGGCTCAAACTTTGTTCATTCATTATGAAAAAGTTGGAACAAGGTGAAACCTTACTTCAAGATCAATGAAAAGTGGAAGTGGCTTATTGATATTAGACATAATGATTCGATCTAGTTCCCCATCAAGGGAATCAAGGAAGTCGATTTAATGAATCTCCAAAGAGCAAAGAAATTGTGGAATAAAGGGTTTTGTATGTGGAAGCACCTCCAAAATCAAGACAAAAGACAATGAATTAGATTCAAGGACATTAACCTAGCTTGGAGAGTGAACTATATAGATTGGTGCCCGTTAAAATAAAATAGAATCAGTGCTTGGGATAGCTCGAAGTCTCACCTCCTTCTCAGTCAAGGTCCCCCTCACATAGAAGGCATAAAATGGCACAATGGCAATGGCTTGGAAAAAAATCCTTGTCTGACGAAGAATCTAGAATTTCATATCTCACTTAAAACCGTGTTGTCTGAATCGGCTGAGTATCAGATGGGATTTTAAGTTCTTGGTCCTATGGCATATCCTCATAGAAAATAAAAACATGTTTTTGATGTGACAAATTATCCACAAGGGAATTTCGGACTAATGTTAAAGCAAAAAGAATATGGGGCCCCTCTATGGTATAAGTGATGCATAAATGGTAGAGAAAACTTGGGCCACCTCTTCTGATTGTGTGCGAGAAATTTATTGTTCTAGCAAGCGTGGGGAGGCTTTTGCCTTTATAGAGTCAAATAAACAAGAAACAAGCTTAACTTGGAGAAGCAGTTGGTTGCTCTGCTTCCATGTGGATGTCGATATATTTTGGTAGTGATGTGTGTGAACACACTTAGGTATGATGAGGCACTTTTTTCCCTCTTTAGGAGGTTTCTTTCCCCTGATTGTATATATGCTTATAACACTAATGGGTGACTTATCTTTGTAGATTTGCTTGGTAATACATTATTTATTGTGTTGTGTTGGTTGTTCCAAATGCCAAGGGAGTGTGCTATTGTGTGAGGAGAGAGGAAATAGAGAGAGAAACATGTGCAAAAATTTTGAGAACAAGATGGAGAAGTTGAAGAAGCCCCAATCAAGTTATGAGATATTTGGGACCACTTCTTATTGATAAGTGACTTTTAGGTCATTTGGGCATGTTCACACGTGTGTCATAAAAATAATATAAATGCATATAACTCCCTAATTTGGGGTCCATAAAATATAACAAAAATATGTACGGAAAGCTCTGAGAGAGCTTCCAATGGAAGGGTAAAAAAGGAGACTCCTTGGGGCCTTATCCCTAAAAACCTCCCACTTAAAGGACCAAGGAGGCTCATTTAAGCTAAGTAACTCCAACTAACTTTATACATAGTTGATGTTGTGCCTTGGGTAGACACTTTGTGAGAGCATCTATAGGATTCTGTGAAGTATTGACCTTGATCAAAGTGATAATGCCATCCTCTAACACCTATCTGATGAAGCAATATCTCACATCAATATGATTTGTTCAAGCATGGAACATGGCATTCTTTGCCAAACATATGGCACTTTGCCTATTACATCCAAGCATAGGGGCCTTTTAAGGCATCCCAAACTCATTGCACAAGCAGGCTAACCAAATGGCTTCTTTAGAAGCCTTTGTGGCTGAAAAATATTCAGCCTATGTAGTAGATAGTGCAACTATCCTCTGAACTCTAGAGCACCATGAAATAGCTCCACCTACAAGGGTGTATACATAGCCACTTGTGGACTTGCAATTGTCCACATCACCTACCATGTCTAAATCACAAGATCCTTTTAACTCTAATGGACCCTTTCCATAACATAGACATTTACCTTTGGTCCCTTTCAAATATCTCAAGATAGATTTGACTCCCTCCCAATGAGCTTTGCCAGGATTAGCCATGAACCTGCTAACAACTCCCACTACATGAGCAATTTCTGGCCAAGCGACAACCATAGCATACATAAGTGAACCACAAGTTGATGCATATGGAACACTCTTCATGTAGTTCGTTACATCATCATCTTTGGGACAATCATCCTTGGAAAACTTAACATGTGGTTACAATGGCACTCTAAGAGTCTTATCATGAGCCACATTAAATATGTCTAACAGTTTTTCAATGTACTTTTGTTGGGATGAATGCAAAGTATGTTGCTTCCTATCCATTTTTATTTGGATACCAATACTATGCTCAACTTCCCCAAGGTCTTTCATTAAGAATGGTAAAGTTCAATGACTATTTTAGCGCATTTAGAATGCTCTTTTTCTTTGCAGCTAGTTGCATATCATCTACATACAACACAAGAATGACTAGGCTTCCATCTTTATCATTTTTAGTGTACAAACAGTGGGCTGCATGGCTTCTTTTGAGACCCTGTTTAAGCATAAATGCATCAAATTTCTTATACGATTATATGGGAGCTTGCTTCAGCCCATATAAGCTCCTTTTCAGCTTGCATCCCAAATGATCTTTTCCAGCAATGGCATATCCTTCTGCCTATTTCATGTACAACTCTGCTTCTAAATGACCATGCATAAAGGTTGTTGGAATAACTTTAAATCCAAGGCAGCTTTGAGAGCAAATAACACATGTAATGTGGTCATTTTAGCCATCGGAGAGAATACCTCTTGGAAATCACTGCTCTCTTTTTGGGTATATCCCTTAGCAACCAGCCTTGCCTTATACTTGGGTTTTTCATCAACAATTTTGATTTTGTATACCCACTTGTTGGGAATGGCCTTCCTACCTTTGGGCAACTCAACCAAATCCCAAGTATCATTTTCATGCAAGGCTTTTATCTCTTCCTGCATTGCTAACTCTCACTTCTTCTTGTGCTCACATAGCTTTGCCTCTTTATAAGTGACAGACTCACCCTCATCTAATAACATGTAATGTATGATTCACTGGCCTCCTAGGATGTGTATATTTTCTTAACCAATGATCCACATTATCTAGAAATGGATCTACATAAGAGGTACATCAACTTCTTCATTGTTAATGGGCTATTGTACATCATTTCCAACCTTTTTTTCAACATGAATAGGTGGTTACATATGCTCATCAAGAGCCTCATTTTGTTTTCCAACATCATTTCGCTCAATAAGCACTGGCTTATTTTCATTTCTAGCCAAATGTGGTGCATCCGTACATGCTGAAATTTGACCTTTTTATGGTCACTTTTAGAGGCACAATCATTTTTTAGCAATCTTGCCTCATTAATATGTTACCGTTAGTGTCCATGTGAAAGGCCAAATGGCCATTGAAAACTTTTGTATATGTTCTTTAATAAAACATATAATGGCCTGGTCAGCCACAGATTGTAGGTTCAACTGCATTTGTAACACCTAAGAAGTCTGTGTTCATGGTCCATGTGCACTATGTTTTTCTGCGTATTTTGTAGCCTCTATGCGGAGTAATGTGTGCGGTGCTAGGAGCTCAATTTTCTACTCTGAGGATATCATCGTGGAGCTCTCAAGAAGCAAAATGCATTGTGGTGCATTGCCATCGAAATACTTCACTAATTTCATAGCATTTTGATGTAAAAGATTTGTTCCTTTTGTGCGAGTGAAGCGAGCATTCACCCAAGGATTTCTCCAAGGCTTATGACTAAGGCAGCAACCAAGGCATGGACCTTGGAATACCTGGTCATCCGAGTCACCGAAGTCACCATCGCCATCATTGGCTACGTGCGAGGGAGGACCTCAAGGATCAAGGAAGATGGAGGTTCCCCGTACTTCTCGAGAGGTCACCCATCCCAATACTATTCCCCTCGGAGCTCACTTAACTGTGGCAATCTCTTGTGTAATAAAGTAAGTATGTTATCTAATGTCTGACTAGTTCAAACATATCTAAAATCGGACCCCGTTTGATCACCCGTGTGTATGACCAAAGATCTTTAGTCTAGACTTACCAAGAGGTCTTGCTCTCTTGTCAACAAGTGATCCACTTAGCTTAGTGGTTAAGTCTCAAGGGTGTGAGGGAGGAGGTCTTGGGTTCAATCCCCATGGGGTACATGGGGAGAATATTTTTCCCAAAGAGATCTAGAGCCTTCTAGAAGCATCCACTTGAGTTAACTCGAGTTAACTAGGACACTTGGTGCACATGCAGTTACATGGCTGACACATGGATGGCTAGTATCCACCTGCCCAAGAAGGCAATCCCCTAGAGAAAGAGATATATAGAGGCATTTGGTTAGGAGGAGAGTCATCTCTCTAGCACATGGTTGTGGTCGTAATAGTCATTCTCTTGCATTGGTATCAGAGCTCTAGGCAAGCTCCCATGGTGACCTTGATATTCTTCATTATTTTCACAAGATTTTATAAATATTCTTCTCGGTGGATTTGTTTGGTGCACCATGGCTTGATGTAGCGAAAAACAGATTTCTTCTTCATATCTAATTCGTGTTGATTCTCGAGTTCGAATTGACTACCTAGAGAAAATCAATTTTAGCGTAGCCACGAAGGCAGCTACCAGGTTTGTAACCCGTGGCCACGTGCTACTTCAACCAAGAATTCCGCTGCATCGTTCTATCAAAAGAGATGTTATATATCGCACTTGCGTTCGTCCTCGCTTTGAAGTAGCAGCAAAAAAGAGCCTTCACAGTAAAAGCTTCCCCTGCTCTGTGGGATTTAGGGGGTCCCGTGGGCACTAGTCCCCTTCTCTTGTACTTTTCTTTATTTAATTCAAGTCCGGGAGAGTAGGCTTTTGCCGAACTTCCTTTACATTAAAAAAAATAAAAAAATTTGGTGCCGATCAGAGCAGAGGCGGTCGCTCAACATAGAGCTATTTGTTTTATCCGCAACAACAACAAGATGCACATTTCATTATCTGCATCAAATACAATACCTTTATGCAATCGAAGCTCCTCAGTAACCACGTAGTCCAATTTATTGTTCTGTAGGAACTTATTTTTGTATGTCATAGCACAAAATGGCAAAAGTGTAATGCAGTTGATGCTGAAGGACTCGAAATTGGGTATGTCTCATTACAACGATCATATGTATCCACAAGATCAGGTATGTAAGTCTCAAAGGTGTTCACAATATCCAAAGTTCCATACGGGTGTTCTTACACTAAGCAACAAAAGAGGTGGCTACTTCATGTGGGATTCGTATCTGGCAGTTCTCTTAATCGTGAAGGCATGTAACCATATGAACTCTCATCTACATTTTGAGAAGGTAACATCTTTCACATGAAGGTCTCTTATTCTTTAATCTTTCATGGAGACAACCAAAGAACTTGTTTTTGTATCAAGTTCCAAGGAAGTGATTTTTTCAAGTCGCATGCGGAGCATAAAGCATGGAAATTCAAGGTAGCTATGAAGGATGTAAGTTGGCTCCTTCGCAAATGACCAAAGGAAGGAGAATGGCTCTTCTTGAGAATCAATGGAAGGACGTAGCTTAATTGAGAGCTAAGTACTTTATAAGTTGATGTTTTCATTTCATTATTTGTTTTGCTCTATGCTTTCATATAGAATGCATTGATATTATCATTGAAGTAGGGAAAGAATCTTCAATTTTGAAAGCATTGTATGAAATTTAATGAAAGCAAAATAGGAGACCATCAAAGTATGAAAACACTTATCAAGTATAGTCATGCATCTACAAAAGAATGTCAGTGCATTTCTCCTTTTCGAAGAATGTTTTTATGCACAAAACACGTTTTCTTCTTGCTTGAAAAAGATAGTTAATGCTCAAGTTTATGCGTATGAATGGTTAAATCTTGTTTGTGCATGTATGATTGAGAACATGCATTTTCAAGCTCAAGAATTGCTTGATTTAAGTTGATGCTTGAAAGGAGAATGCCAACACATGCATGCACTCACATGCATTTGTTATGCAAGAACGGGCATTTGCATCTACATGATTGTTTGTTAAGTAGTTGGATACTTATACTTTCGTTACCTCTTTTTCCTAATTCGACTTAGATAGTTAGGAAAAATAGCAAACTAGGTAGCTCCAATGCTCCTGGTTGTCGAGAAACTCAAGTAGCTAGTTTGTTTTTCCCAAATGTGATACTTAGGTATCACAAATTAGGAGTCTTGATTAGGAAAAGTAGGCTCTTCAAAATTCGTGTTCATTTTTCTTGCTCATTGGAATGGCAAGAAAATAGGATTGCTTGAAAATTTCCATGATGACTCTAAGTTTAGGAGAAAACTTAGAAAATCCCAACGACAAGCCTAAATATAGTAATTAGCTTGGATTTGAGAAATCATGCATTCAAGTAGGTTGATAAAGTTTCATTTGGAAGTTTTATCTGATTCTATTCCAAGATGTGATAAGAATCAAATAAAATTAAATTAAACTTAAATCAATTGAACTTTCAAGTTCAAAGATAGTTGATACGTTCCAAATTTGTAAAGTGAATAAACTTTAGCATCACTTGAAGTTTAGTGTTCAATAGCTGGATGCTAGGTTCCATGACTACATCTCTAGTCAAGATGCAAAGTCTTCAAAAAACATGGAAACTTTATTAAGCACTTTCTGAGGATGAGAAAATTATGCTTGGTTTTGTTTAAGCTAATTAGAGCTTAAAGAAGAAATCCGAGTTAAAGTAATCTTTAGGAATCAAGATATTTTCCTAAAAGATACATCAAAATAATCTTTGGGAATCAAAATATTTGCTTACAAGATACTTCAAAGTAAGCTACTTCCTAAAGATAAGCCAATAAAGGAAATAGTCTGGTTAACTATTTCATTGGCTAAAAAGAAATATCTTTTAGAAAAGACCAAGATTTAAAGCTTTATTGTTTGTCCAAAAGTCGAGATTTCTTTTAAAAAGATTATTCCAATAAAGCAAAAGATTCCAAGATGAATCATTGGCTTAGTATTACTTGAATCCTTGGTAGGAATCTAAAGTTCTTGAAAGAAAATATCTCCCTAGATGTTAGACTAGAATCTTTCGAGTAAGCTTAATAGCAAGCAGTTCCCAACAATCCCCAAACCACCAGTATTGGTACTTAAGTCCAAAACATTGATATAACCTACAGGTGTATCAAAGATTCTTAGCTTTGGAATCAGAGAGGCATTAGTGTATGCTTGGACTTAAGTTGAGAGAAAGATTTATGAAAATCCCATGGGTAAGCGAAGATGCTTTTGTTAGTTTAAGAGATCTTAATAATAAAGACTAAGTCTTTATTCTAGTCGCAAGGGCAACCAGACTTTATCAAGCTTGGCCATGATTGTCCAAGAACATGCGATGGGAACTACTGTGTAGATTGCCCAAGTATTAGCAATAAAATTCCTTTTGGGAACTATTCACTCAGGTTCCATTTATCCAGTGGAAAACTGTGAAAAGAGTAAGCTATTCTAAGTCTGAACAGAGTGAAAAAATTCCAAGAGTGTAGTTTGCAACCATGAAGACGGTACTTAAGTCTTTGGAAGGTAAAACATAATGTTTGCCTATCCTTAAAGGGATTTTTGGTACAAATCCAAAAAGCATGAGTAGATGCGTAGACTTACGTAGTAAAGAGATTCCCGTAAAGTCTCGACTCGATAGGTACCTAAAGCATCAGTAAGAAAGGAATCTAAAGACAAGAAGACAAAAGATCTTGTCACTACAAATCGGTCAAGAATAAACCAATTGAACTTGAATGTGTGAAAATTAAAGTACTTGGAATTCTAATTGGTTTTCATTTGAAAACCCTAGCAAAGAGGAATAGATGTTTCATCAAAAGGTTTTCAAGTTCCCAAAGGAAAGCACAAGATTGTGAAACAATCATGTGAAGGGATCAAAACCTAGAACATCTAGTTCGAAGTAATGCCTGAAACTTCAAAATTCTTTTAAAGAGTTGAGGTGAAAAGATACTCTATCAAGATATGTTTTGACTTTAGGATAAGTATCACCCACACATTAATGTGAATATAAAATAGGGTGGTATGGGACACCAAATTTTATACTCTGATTGATGTAGGAAAGATGGTATGGGATATCGGACCTTGGGGATAATAATTATTTTTTAGTCCTAGATTGGATCTTGAAGTTAGATTTGATCCTCAAGGGAATTAAAACTTCAAAGAAGGAGTTTACAAGGAGGATAAAAGTAGTACCTCGAGATATTTCAAGATACTTCACAATCAAGGAAGTAGAAGATATGAAGTAAGTAACTTCCAAGATCTTCTTTTTCAAATAAAGGCAATGAGAAACACTTCAAGACAAAGTGTTGATTCAGAAATATTTAATAATTTTTTGAACAAATAGGACTTTGACATTGAAATGATCCTTTCAACTAAGGAATAGACTAACTAAAGTCAACCACCAAGTTCCTAGTGTAACTTGGTAAATTCAATCCTTTGACTCAAAGCAATGCACAAGAATTGCATTCTCAGTAAGCAATCATAAAAATTGAATTTAGGCATGAAATTAGTCTCAAGTGAAGCATTATTTGAGAAAAAATCATCAATAGAACTTCAGTGGGTTGACACACTGATGTTAAAAACCACGGTAGTATCTTCTGGTTGGATGATGTTTTAGTTTTGCTCTGAATCTTTTTGAGAATCCAACTTATTTCACTTAAAGATAGAAAAATGCTTCAATACATTGTTGAAATAGATCATTGACAAGTTAAAGTCTTGATTCATCTAGAAATCGACTCCTCACAAGTTTAATCTTTCAAAGTTTGAACTGGTTGGACAGAGTTTTAGTTATTTCTTTCCGCTTTTTGAATCTTTTGAATTTGACTCAGATATGGTATCTGATTCGTTTTGCAAAAATCCAAGGTTAGTCGATTGGAACTTGTTGGGTTAAAGGGTATGCACACATCCTCAATTGTGCATAAGAACCCTCCCTAGACCATGAGAGATAACCTTTTTGTATATATATAAGTGTCACAGATGAACACTCTCCTAGAGCACTTTTTAATAATTCCTTATACCATAGCAAGAGGTCTCTCAAATATTTCACCCTTTTTACCCTTCTAAGGAATTCCCACGTATAAAATCCCACGCAGGTTTTTTTTGGGGATTTGGTTGTTACACATTTGACCTTGGAATATCCTACAAGATATGCTAGTTAGAGAGAGATCCACTTTTTGACTTTTCAAAAGAGCACATGAGGAATTGTGCTTAGCCTATATATATAGAGGCTCATTTTTGTAAAGGGGAGAGCTTTTGGTCGACGTGCTCTCATGTAATATCTCTTATCAATGGAAGAAGGCTCTCATTTACTCCAAGACTTGTTACATTTACATGTATTTGTGTCTTTGTGAGTGTGTGAGAGTGGAGTGTGTGTGCCTATGCATGTCTCTCCTTTGTGTGAGTAGAGTAGTTGCATTTGCTTGCATTTTCCTCATGGACTAGGATCCTTGACTCCCTATTCTCCTTGTTTTCAAGCATGTGGCATATCATGGGGCTGATGCCAATCGCTTGAACATGTGGGAGGTAGGGGTGGATGAGAGGAGTCACCCTTGAGCTTTCCTTCTTGCTTCCATGCAAGGTGGTGAAGGTTTTTGCAAGGTGGTGAGGGTTTTTGGTCGTTCCTTGCTACAACCTCAACACTTTTTGGCGTCGTTGCCGGGGATGGTCGGCCTTTCATCACTTGGAGAGCTCAAGAACATGTGGTAAAGTATTGTGCTGTAATTTTTTTTTACTCAATTACTTAGGATTTGAGTTTGTGCATGGCACTTTCACCCTTCCTTTGGGCCATTTGCTCCCCATTTCTTGTTCTTAGTAGGGCAGTTTTTAGTTCATTTTGTTTGTTGCACAAAAACCTCCCCTAACCCTCCTTCTTCTCTCTCACTCCCTCACATGTACACTTCCACTCACATACATCTTTGGCATCACTTTCCACCACTGCCATCTTTGACGCAAGTAAATGCCTTGGAAAGAGGGATGGATACTTGTCCTCTCTTCTCTCTCCCTCTCTTCATTCTTAAGAAAAACCAAAAAGAAATTGATGATCTACGCTTCTCAAGAATGCCAGTAGGACAATACTAATAGTTCTCTTAGTTGAATGAGTTGCAGAACTCTAAAATCACTTTGGTACTCATTTTGAGAGTAAGATGTCCTATTATGGAGGACATTCAAATGATGGAGATGCGAATGCGGGGTAGTTGGAGGGGAGTTAATTCCTCTTTTTCTCCCTCCTCTCTTGAATTCGGGTTTTGGGGTTCATTTCCCTTTCCTTCATCGTGTGGCCATGGCTGCGGAGGTCTGCTACTGTTTTTTGCTCTTGCCCACTCTCCTCTATGGGTTTGAGCTATGGCCTCCCAGCTTAACTCTCTCCTTTTCAATGGAGTTGCAGAATAATATAGAGCATAATGCAAAAAAATTTTGATAGGTCATTGTTTTGAGAACGCGATTTCTCCTCAATTCAATCGTGCATTCCTCAATTGCTGATTCTCTGATGATTGCAAGCTATGGCATAATGCTCCTCTTTCCTTCTCCTCATTGTAATCCATGCACAAACTCAAATCCTGCGTAATTCAATAAAAACAAAATTGCAACACAATACTTTACCACATGTTCTTGAGCTCTCCAAATGATGAAAGGCAGAGCATCCCTAGCAACGGTGCCAAAAAGTGTTGAGGTTGTAGCAAGAAATGACCAAAAACCCTCACCACCTTGCATAGAAGCAAGAAGGAAAACTCAAGAGTGACTCTCCTCTCATCCACCCCTACCTCCCACATGTTCAAGCCATTGGCATCAGCCCCATGCTTGAAAACAAGGAGAATAGGGAGTCAAGGATCCTAGTCCATGAGGAAAATACAAGCAAATGCAACTACTCTACTCACACAAAGGAGAGACATGCATAGGCACACACACTCCACTCTCACACACTCACAAAGACACAAATACATGTAAACGTAACAAGTCTTGGAGTAAATGAGAGCCTTCTTCCATTGATAAGAAATATTACATGAGAGCATGTCGACCAAGAGATCTCCCCTTTACAAAAATGAGCCTCTATATATATAGGCTAAGCACAATTCCTCATGTGCTCTTTTGAAAAGTCAAAAAGTGGATCTCTCTCCAACTATCTTCTAGGATATTCAAAGATCAAATGTGTAACAAAAAATCCCCAAAAAGGACCTGCATGGGATTTTATATTGATCTAAGGGTCCGACCGGTTTAGACAGATTTGAAATCGGACACCGTTTGATCACCCATGTGTATGACCAAAGATCTCAAGTCTAGACTTACTAGGAGGTCTTGTGTCCTTGTGAACAAGTGATCCACTTAGCTTAGTGGTTAAGTTTCAAGGGTGTGATGGGGGAGGTTTTGGAAATCCCCATGGGCTACATGGAGAGAGCATTTTGCCCAAAGAGATCTAGAGCCTTCTAGAAGCATCCACTTGAGTTAACTCGAGTTAACTGACACACTTGGCACACATGCAGTTACATGATTGATACATGGATGGTTAGTATCCACCTGTCCAAGAAGGCAGTCCCCTGGAGAGAGATATATATAGAGGCATTTGGTTGGGAGGAGAGTCATATCTCTCAAGCACATGGTGGTGGTTGTAATAGTCATTCTCTTGTATCTTTCCACTAAGCTACACTCTTGTGATGATTGAAGAAGGCGAAAGATTAAGGTTAGCATTATCTTCAACAAGTTTTGGGCACTCATGGCTTCATTCTTTGCTTGCAAAGCCTATTTTCAAAGCATTTTTGGGGTGATTTTTGGAGCCATTTTGTACTTTTCTGCATAGTTCTCTCCACAAAAGTCCAAGAACATCAAGAAGAGTGTTCTTTGTACTTCTTAGACAAAGAATGTTCACCTTTTGGGCTGTTTTTTCAGCCGCGCGTGTTAATCTATAGGATTCTTGAAAGGTTTTAGTTGTGGTGGGAGCACCCACTACAAGTCTATGTAGGTTTTTGAGCCTAAAGAACAAAGTTGACAGACACTTGGAGGTGTTTTTGGCAAGTGTTTGGGAAGTGAATTCAGCTTCTTAGTACCATTTTAATGCATATATTCAGAACTTACACACTATGTACGCTTTTGTGGATACTGCTTATGTACGTCCATGTGGTTATTGATATAGCAATTACATTTTTCATAAAGCCTTTTCCATTTGATAAAGAGGTTTGTGGTGAGGTTTTTTTAACTGGGAGACACACAAATGTCGGGGTCTCTTTGATGATGTAGATGGAAGACTTACCCAGCCTCACCATAGGAGATGTATGATAGTTTCTCATAGGTGCTCGATAAGCCCAATTTTCTTTTTTTAGGTAAATTGATTATATGCAATGGAGTCAGTGATTCACTATGCAGGTAAACATGTCAATACTTATAGTTTTATGAGATTTTGACACTGGTCATATGCTCATTTTGTAGAGGATACTCTAGTGAAAATTTTTCTAGATTTCTTGGTTTTGTCAACAATGTAGTGGTTGATTTACTCATTGATACACTTATTGGCGTGCTCACACTTATTCTCACATAATCCCTTTGGTTGGTCATTGTTGTTCATTAATTCATTTTTTTGGGAAGACAGCTGAATTCTCTCCTAGAATCTGACACTTGGTCATCCTTCTTTGATCCTTAGTTATGTTTGGACTCTTCTAGCTCCATTATCATTCTATTCAGTTCTCTACCATCATGGCATCAGAGCTCTCAAGCACATTTGGTGGATTAGGGTCTAGTGCTAGTGTTTCGAGAAGGAGCTATAACTTGCAGGGCAAAGACCATTTTGAGATCCAAAAATTTGATGGCACAAACTTTGCTCTGTAGTGAGTACGCACACGGAAGCAAAATGAAAAGTAAAGTACTCTCACAAAACAAAGAATGTGTGGGACACAAAATGAGTAGACCATGAAATGTGTAAACCCATGTGGATTAGAAATGAGCTTGCCAAGAGCATGGAGTAGGCTCCTCAAGCTTCTAACCAAATACAAATGGGGGAGAAGCCCTCCTTATATAGATTTGGGAGGGGGTCTCCAAAATACATCTCATGTGGGATAATTCCCCTGAAAGGAGAATGAATACAAGTGGTCGAAGCAAATGGCAAGGTACCCAAATACAAAGGAAATACAAGGAAATGTAATGGAAATAGAGTGACTCCAAGATACAAAAGGGAGATGCACTCTCATATTCTCAACACCCCCTCTGCAGCTCCATTTTGTAGTGTATGGAGGCTGCTAGGGTATGTGAGAAAGGTCCACCAAGAATGTATCAGCAACAACAACATGAGCACAAAATAGGAAGTCGTCGTCTAGGAATCCATAGCCTCCAAGTGGTATCGACCATGCGGGATTGCCAAGTACTCCATAATATGTCCACCAGATGGATCAAGCAGATGCTCCAGAGGTATGCCACCAACGAGCTATAGGAACGGAACAAGATCTCATTGGACGAGATCACCTCCATGTGAGAGAGGTAGGATGACTCCATGTGGTACATAAGAATCTTCAAAGCTTTGACAATATCCACCACGAGATTTGTATCGCCAAGAAGTAGGTCCTGCAAGAGTGAAACATAAAGCATGAAGCATAAAATCATAGTCACATGGTAGTACATCTGTATGCTGGAGTCCTCCATGGAGTGTACAAAGTCCTGATGTGTGTCGGTAGAACCATGAAAGCCCCCTATGAACCGAGAAGCTAGCTCAGAATAGGATCTAACTGAGTGATGAATCTAGGTAGATGTAGGAGTATCCTGTAGTAAGTGACAAGATGTTGGATTCCATGAATGGAAAAGTACGTGCTCAAAATGCTGCTATAGATGAGGTAAGTGGACTCTCGAAGATAGGAATGGAAAATGTCGAGTCACTGATCTTAGAGTGATGCCCAACTGAAGCTGAAGGGAAATATAAGCCTTCGATGGTACGATAGATATAGCCATCTGAGGTATAAGCTGAGATGATATCTCTGATTCCTCTTGCTCCAAAATTGTATCATGATCAAGAAAGTCATGCACAAAGAGAGCTAAACAACATGGTGTAGCTATTTATACCAATCTGAACATTTATTATTGATGAGCTTAACACATTGCATAGGATTTTGTTAGTACTTTCCACTTATCCATTTGTTTCTAGATGGTGTTGAATTCTTGTTAATCACCATTAAATATTATAATTGATAATCAACTACCTCATTCAAGAAGTGACTTCCTCTATTGCTCACCAACTCTATAGGTAGTTTGTAACTTGTGAATGCATTCTCAAATAAGAATTGAGCATCATTCTTCCATGTGGATTTTGCTTCTACCATTTGTTAAGATAATATGTGACAACAATTATGTATTCCGCATGGGAGGTCCTAACTAGGGGGTTTATAGGACCTAAAAATTCTATACCCCACTTGGAAAATGCACGTCCTCCTATCATGTATCTTAGTGGCATCTCATCCTTACAAATAGGATATTGAGCTTTTGACAGGTGTTGCACCTCTTCACATAGGTATGTGCATCCATATGAAGGGTAGGCCACCAAAGACCTGAAAATAAAATAGCTTTGCTCACTCAATCATGTCCAAAGTTCCCTCTTGCAACATCCTAGTGTAAAGTTTCTAATGTCTTCAAGTACTCACCTTCATGCACACAATCTCAAATTTCCATCTCTTCCATGCTTGCATATTTTATGAGGTGGATCTTCACCACGGCAGTTCCCCAACTGTGCTAAAGTGACACCAAATTTTGTGCATTGTGGGAGAGCGCCATTCGAGGACAAGCATATGATGGTAAGATGTAGATTCTTGACATTGTAATTGTAGGTAAGTAGGTAATTTCTCTATTTTTTGTACTCCTTTCATCACCATTTCCATCTCCATCATCTCTACTGATCTCCTACTTACATATTCAGCTTAGTAAAAAATTTCACTTTTTGGCAGTTTCCCCACCTTTCCCTTTCAATTCCGCATTTCACTTGTGAGAGAGAGCAAAAGAGAAATTGTGTGTGTGTTTTTCTCTGTGTGTTTGTGAGCACTTTCTGCAAGTTCAACTTTAGTAAGAGCTCTAGCAGCATCATCAAGTATGATAGGTCACATCTATGCATCCGGAGGTGAAATATCAATCTATCATGATAGATAGAAAAATTTAGTATTTCTAGTCTATATCATATGAACGATAGACACCTCACTATGAAAATCCCAAAACACCACATCATGTGCAAAATTCTTGTTTTTTTAGTCTATCGTGATAGGTAGAAACCATGATAAACACTCATCTATTGTGATAGGCACATCTATCATGACAATTCTAAAAGCAAAGGCTATCTTTTGTATCATCCATAGGATAAACGCATTCTAGTTAGCCGTGATGTTGTTTTTGTGGAAGATGCTATTCAACCATTACTTTCATGTACGAAGGAGACATATGTTAGCTCCAAAGACATGTATGGTACTTTGTTGCCTCTTTTTATAGGTGGACAGTTTAGTGCTGGTCCAAATGAGGCAACTTCTCAACCTTTACAAGTTTCATGTGATGATGCAGATCATTATAATTCTAATGCAGATTTACATGATGCCGTTGTTGATGAGAGAGTTGATATTGAGGAGGCAAAAACTATGCCAAAATGGTTGGTGCAAACTTTGCGTGATAGTAAACTAGATGCACTTTTGTCATATCATACTTGTTTAGGCTCTCATAGTGCCTCTTTTGCATCAGATCGCTATGATATGGCTGCCTCTAGTCTCTGTGATGAGAATGAACCTATTTTGTTTGATGAAGCATAAAATTCTAAAAATTGGATGGTTTCTATGCAATCAAAATATGATGCTATCATGAAAAATGGTGTCTGGACTTTGCGTGAATTGCCTCTTGGCAAGAAGGCCATCGGCACAAAGTGGGTATACAAGCTAAAGCGTAATCTTGATGGAACAAGTGAGAGGTATAAGGCTAGGCTTGTTGCAAAGGGTTATGCACAGTAAAGAGGCATTGATTTTGGTGAGACCTTTGCACATACATGCCAAATGACTATTGTTCGTAGCATCTATGCACTTGAAACTCATCATGGTTGGAGTGTACGTCAGTTGGACATCAAAATAGCCTTTTTGATAGGTGACTTACATGAAGAAGTGTATGTTTTTCAGCCCTGTGGCTTTGTGCAGAAAGGGCATGAAAACTAGGCGTGCAGGTCAAAGAAGGCATTATATGGTTTAAAGCAAGCACCACATGCTTGGTATGAAAAGATACATGCCTATCTCATTGCACATGATTTTGAGAATAGTCCAACTGAGAGCACCTTATATGTTAAGCGTGCAAATGATGTGCTTTTGATTGTTGTTATGTATGTTGATGATATGATGCTCACTGGTCCTCATGAGAAGCATATTGCTGATTTTAAGGCTGATTTGCATGCCTTATTTGAGATGTCTGATTCGGGGCATTTGCATCATTATTTGGGCATTCAGTTTATGCAAGTTGATGGTGGAATAGCTTTGTGTCAAACAAAATATATTGACACATTATTGTAGCATTTTGGCCTTGAAGTATGCAAACCTATTGCCACTCCTATGGAGACAAGTTTTCGATTGAGTCTTCATGATGCTAGAGATGCACTTGATGTTGTTCTCTATCAGCAAGCTATTGCATGCTTGATTTACTTATGTCTTTGAAGAAGAGAATCCCTTTCATCGTCCCTTTCCACAATTCAAATTCATTACCCTCATATCTCTTGACTTCAAAGAGAGTTTTGACATATGAGGAAGAGGAGTTTATCTTTACACACTATAGATGTCAAAAAGAAATAATAAAAAATTTTAAGAATTTACTTAGAAATTAATAAGTTAGATATTCAAGAAAAAATGAACCAGAAATTGAGAATTCTTCTGCCAATGTGTGCAAAGGCTAGATGTGAACTTTGAGCTCTCAAATAGCTCAACAATCAAGTCTGTTGATATATTTAGGTAGTGATGTGTGTGAACACTCTAGGACTTCCGGGGCACTTTTTTCCCTCTTTAGGAAGTTTTTTTCCCCCGGCTTGTATATACGCCTATTGCCCTAATGGGCTACTTATCTTTGTACATTCTCTAGTAATACATTCAGTATTGTGTGTTTGTGCTCCAAGCTTCTTCTTCTTCCTTGTGTTGTTCGCGTGCTTTCACAGACGTCTATCTCCAACAATTGGTATTAGAGCAGGTCGTCGCTTCTTCTAGGGCGCCGTCGACACTCCTCCATTTGCAATCTCAGATTCGCACGAAATTTGGTGAGCATACTCAGGGTGTTTCCGAGATCAAAACTGCTTCGCTCTGTGGTGCCGAAATCGCGATCTGAGCTCGTTTCGGCCTCCGAACGCACTATCGCAGCACTTGTGCAGGCTATTTCGTCCTTTTGTGCCAAAGGTATATACCAGTTTCTGTTCGTCAGTTAAGCGTCTCGAAGTCTGCTACAGGTCTAGCAGAACTCGTCTAGGCAGTTCCGTTCAACTTTTTGAGATACAGTCAATTTTCTGCATCAAGGTATTTTAGTCACCGGCCATGGCTGAAAGCAGTGATGTATTCCGTATGTTGGCTGTTGAGGATAAGTTGGATGGTACCAACTACCCATTATGGGCTTATATGATGCGATATGTACTGGTTGCAAAAGGACTGTGGAACATTGTGCAGGGTGTTGAAAGACGTCCTGTTACACCTGCGACTATAGGTACTATAAATACAGGTGCTGGAGGTGCTGATGAAGATGGTGTCGAAGATGATATTCCACAGATTCCTATTCGTGCTGCTGTTTTTGTTGCACCTACTGCAGAGCAGATTCGTTGGGATGGCAGAGATGCCCAAGCACATGCATTGATAGCTTTGTCTGTCAAACGTGCCATTATTCCTCACATTCGCTCTTGCAAAACAGCAAAGGATGCTTGGGATATACTTACCACTTTGTACCAGGCTAGGAATGAGGCTCGTGTTGCTTACCTCCGAAAACAGTTGGAGAGTGAGCACATGAATGAAGGTGATTCTATGGACAGTTTTCCCACAAAGATCAAAGACCTGAACGAACAATTGATTTCTGGTGATGAGGTTATACCAGATAGCTCACTTGTGCAGACCGTTCTGAATGGTCTTCCTGATTCATATCAGAGTTTTGCCTCTACTCTTCGGTTGATGATGAAAGGCAATCCGAATGCCTTGTCATTTGAGGAATTAGTCTCTGTTCTGTTGCAGGAAGATCAGTCCAGGCAGAACAGGTCCATTATGCGTGTTGCAGATCAAGCTTTCCTGGCTAGTCAGAAGGGCAAAGGAAAATGGAGCTCTTCTACTAGTAAGCAGAAATCTGCAAATGTTGCACAATCGAAGAACGAGGATAAAGATGAGAAGAAATCAGAAAAGCAGAAATTGTTCTGCAAGCACTGTAAAGGAAATGATCATATTATAAAGAACTGTCCAAAACTGGCTACTAAAGAGGCAAAGAAGAAAGAGGCTGGAATGGTTGTTGCAGAGGCCTCTACACCAAAAACAGAGTCTGCAAATCTTGTGCAGGAAGAAGAATGGGCGTTTACTATTGTCTGTAGTTTTGACCCATCTTCTCATGATCAGTGCATGTCTGTAGTAGACTCAGATGTTTGGTACTTTGACAGTGGGGCGACCAAACATATTACCTCGTAGCGCAGTTTCTTCTCTTCACTCGAGCCTGCCCCTACAGGGAATACTGTCACATGCGCCAATAACTCCTCTTATCCTATTATGGGAGTTGGTAAGATCATTCTGACTACTGCTGATGGTAGTTCTTTCACTTTGTCAGATGCTTTATTTGTGCCAGGGATCAAAAAGAACCTGTTATCAGTTTCTGCATTAGCCAAGATTGGCTTGGTTGTGAAATTCATTGATGACAGGTGTACAGTCCATGATCTCTCAAATGGCGATGTGATTATTACTTCTGACATTTTATGTCGTGGGCTGTATAAGCTCATAGACTATGAAAGATCTGTGAATGATTCGGCATGTGCAGTTCATGATTCTCAGGCTATGTGAGATGCAAAGCTTTGGCATGCACTCTTTGGTCATCTGAATTTTGCTAGTTTGTTACGCGTGTAGAAATCTGAAATGGTGTCCTCTTTGCCCAAACTTGAGGCACCTGGAAAACATGTTTGTGAAGGCTATATTTTGGGCAAAATGCAGCGTTCTTCCTTTCCAAAAGATGGTTCAGTTCGGGCTACGCAGAAATTGCAGCTTGTACATAGTGATGTCTGTGGTCCTATGCAGACACCCTCTTTTGGAAATTACCTTTACTTCGTGACTTTCATTGATGATTTTTCCAGGCATGCATGGGTATATCCACTCAAAGCAAAGTCCGAAGTGTTCATGTGCTTCTAACATTTTTTGGTTTTGGCTGAAAATCTGTCAGCATATAAAATGGGCACCCTCCGTTCTGATCGAGGGGGGGAATATATGTCTTCAGATTTTAATGCATTTCTGGCTGAACATGGGATACAACACCAGTGTATAGTGCCGTATACACCTCAACAGAATGGAGTTGCTGAAAGAAAGAACAGGTCACTCATGGAGATGGCGAGGTGCATGGTCAAAAGTCAGGCTTTACCACATAGTTTCTGGCTTGAGGCTATCATGTGTGCAACATATGTACTGAACAGGTGTCCCACTAAAGCGTTGCAGTCTATCACTCCATATGAGGCTTGGCATGACCGCAAGCCATCTATTGCTCATCTGCGTGTTTTTGGTTGTTTGGCATATGCATTAGTGCCTGAACAACATCGCAGAAAATTGGATGATAAGGCAGTAAAATGTATTTTTGTTGGGTACAGTTCTGAAAGTAAAGGCTATCGTTTGTATCATCCACAGACTAAACGCATTCTGGTTACCGTGATGTTGTCTTTGTGGAAGATGCTATTCAACCATTGCTTTCATGTACTAAGGAGACATTTGTTAGCTCCAAAGACATGTATGATACTTTGATGCCTCTTTTTACAGGTGGACAGTCTAGTGCTGGTCCTAATGAGGCAACTTCTCAGCCTTTGCAAGTTTCATATGATGATGCAGATCATTCCATTGTTGATGCAGATTTACATGATGCACTTGTTGATGAGAGAGCTAATATTGAGCAGGCAAAAACTATGCCAAAATGGCTGGTGCAGACTTTGCGTGACAACAAATTAGATGCACCTTTGTCATATCGTACTCGTTCAGGATCTCATAGTGCCTCCTTTGCATCAGATTGCTATGCTATGGCTACATCTAGTCTCTGTGATGAGAATGAGCCTGTTTCTTTTGATGAAGCACAAAATTCAGAAAATTGGATGGCTGCTATGCAATCTGAATATGATGCTATAATGAAGAATGTTACATGGTCTTTATGTGACTTGCCTCCTGGCAAGAAGGCCATTGGCACTAAGTGGGTATACAAGCTGAAGCGTAGACCTGATGGTATAGTTGACAGGTATAAGGCTAGGCTTGTTGCAAAGGGTTATGCACAGGAAAGAGGCATTGATTTTGATGAGACCTTTGCACCTACATGCCGTATGACTACTGTTCGGAGCATTTGTGCACTTGCAGCCCATCATGGTTGGAATGTACATCAGTTGGACATTAAAGCAACATTTCTGAATGGTGACTTGCATGAAGAAATGTATGTTTTTCAGCCCCGTGGCTTTGTGTAGAAAGGGCATGAAAACCAGGTGTGCAGGTTAAAGAAGGCATTATATGGTTTAAAGCAAGCACCACGTGCTTGGTATGAGAAGATACATGCCTATCTGATTGCACATGGTTTTGAGAACAGTCCAACTGAAAGCACCTTATATGTTAAGCGTGCTAATGATGTGCTTCTGATCATTGTTGTCTATGTTGACGACATGCTGCTCACTGGTCCTATTGAGACACATATTGCTGATTTTAAGGTTGATTTGCATGCCTCATTTGAGATGTCTGATTTGGGGCATTTGCATCACTATTTGGGCATTCAGTTTATGCACGTTGATGGTGGAATGGCTTTGTGTCAAACGAAATATATTGACACATTATTGTAGCGTTTTGGCCTTGAAGACTGTAAGCCTATTGCCACTCCTATGGAGACAGGTTTACGATTGAGTCTTCATGATGCTGGAGATGCATTTGATGCTGTTCTCTATCAGCAGGCTGTTGGATGCTTGATTTACTTATGCATTACTCGGCCAGATATTCAGTTTGCTGTCTCACAGATGAGCAGGTTTATGCATTGCCCAGGAGTCACGCATTGGAAAGCGGTTAAGCGCATCTTTCGCTACTTGAGTGGTACTCGGCTACTTGGGTTGTTTTATCCCAAGGGGAGATCACTACCGCCAGATTTGCATGCTTTTTCTGACTCAGATTGGGCTGGTTGCTATGACACTCGTGTGTCCACCAGTGGTTTTTGCTTCATGCTTGGTAGCTCATGTATAGCTTGGTTGAGCAAGAAGCAGCCTACTGTGGCCACTTCCAGTTGTGAGGCTGAGTATAGGGTTTCACAACGACTGTTGAGTGTGTGTGGCTCAGACGCCTTATGGCTGATTTGGGTGTTGGCCAGTCTTCTGCCACCACCATCTTCACTGACAGTCAGAGCGCATTGGCAGTTGCGAGGAACCCTGTGTTCCATGCTCGCACTAAGCACATTGAGGTGCATTATCACTATGTCAGGGAGAGGTTCTCTGCTGGGGAGATCAGTTTGGCATATGTGCCCACATAGGAGAACATTGCAGACCTTTTCACGAACGCTCTGCCTAGGGAGAAGTTTGAAGCTTTCCGCAAAGCTTTGGGCTTAGTTCCTTTTGTGGAGTGATTTCCACATAGCTTGGTACTTCCTTATACATGAGTGCCAGCTCCTTGTTCACCGCATCACTCCCAGGGGGGATTTGTTGATATATTTAGGTAGTGATGTGTGTGAACACTCTAGTACTGCCGGGGCACTTTTTTCCCTCTTTAGGAGGTTTTTTTCCCCCGGCTTGTATATACGCCTATTGCCCTAATGGGCTACTTATCTTTGTACATTCTCTAGTAATACATTCAGTATTGTGTGTTTGTGCTCCAAGCTTCTTCTTCCTTGTGCTGTTCGCGTGCTTCCGCAGACGTCTATCTCCAACAAAGTCTTGTCAAAAAATGATTAACAAAAATTGTTGTTTTTCTCATAAGAATTCGAACATTTTGAATGCAAAGATATCTCATAAATAAAATGCTAGCAAAGAGAGCCACATTGACACTCCCTTATTGATTATAAGTTTCAAATAATCTTATAAGAGTTTTCTAGGGAGTGACACAAACATCCCTTTGATGACTCAAGATAAGCAAGAGCACATATACCATATGCTACATGTGGAGATTAAGAGTATCAATGGGATGCATAAAAATTTGCAGAGATGAGCACCTAATTACCCAGTAACAAAGCTCCCTCTATAAGTAGAGACCCGTCCAATAATGAAAATGTGACTACAAGGCATAAGGTGTGCTCCCAATGCAAAGGATAGATGATCAAGGATGAGGAGTCCCACATGATATGATGGATAGGGTTTCCATCACAGAACTAGAGTATGCTGTGTATGGAAATGTCACTACAATGGAGGATATTCCATCACAATCAACATCCTCTTCTTCTTCTTGAGATAGCAACATGGATGTGTACTAGTAGGCATAACCAACTCAACCTATTATGGTCGATATTTATACATATTTTATAATTTTTGGCAATTACCTCATTGAGATTAATTCAATGTTTCCACATCTCACACTTCCTCTAATTGACCTATGAGACTTGTCATAGTTTTGTATTTCATGTCACATATGAAATCATATATGATACGACAATCAAAAGTATATGGATAATTATTGATAATAACTTAGAGGAGTTTTATGTGCATACAATGACTTTATTTGTTTTTTGCAATGTAAAATATACAAACATGATCCATTATCCTACATTTATGTTTTGGACCTTGGTGTAATAATTCATTATTCATAAATGAAAATATCTATTGTTAAGTTTTTCTATGCATGTGCAAAGGTTTAATATTAAATTTCTGAATTTTTGGATGTATTGTACCTTGCTAAATGTGATGAAATTCAATTATTTATAGTCTCACTATTCGTCATATATCAAATATATAATGATTAAATTATTGTTTTAATTGGTAAGTACTTTTCATGATTTGTGGTAACTTGTTCTCTCTCTCTCTCTCTCCCTCTCTCTCTCTCATTGTATGTATGTATGTATGTATGTATGTATGTATGTATGTATGTATGTATGTATGTATGTATGTATGTATGTATGTATGTATGTATGTATGTATGTATGTGTGTATATATATACATACATACATACATACATACATACATACAATATGCGAAAGAAGAGATTATATTGCTTCTTTATGGATTTTTGCAAACCCTTCAATATTGTGCCACGAGAGAAGCTTTTTCGATGACTTTAGAGCTTCGGGATCCCATCAAAGATGGTTTGGGCCATCTACACACTCTATGAGCGAGTGATTGGGAGGGTTCGATGCCCAGGGGGACTATCAGAGGCCATTGCTAGCACAGTGGGTGTTAAGCAAGGCTGCCCACTCTATTTGGGCTCTACATCGATGAGATTGAGGACTACATTCTCCGAGCTCGAGGAGAGGGTGCAAACCTTGCAGGTACATAGGTCCACCTTTTATTATATGCCGATGACATTGTATTGATTTCATATTCACCCGAGGGATTAGAGCACCACCTGGATGCCCTCGGTGAGTTTTGTACACATAGCGGCTTGACAGTAAACCTTGGAAAGACCAAGGTCATGATCTTCCACACCTCCCCCATGGTGAGGAATGGAGCAGGATTCACATCTGGCAATGGACAAATTGAGGTGGTCACTTCTTATGTCTACCTCGGAGTCACATTCATGAGCTTGCCTAGCCCCTTCAACATGAGACAGGCAGCCAACGATAGACTCACACGAGGATATGAAACCTTAGCCATGTTAGAGTGGAGATGTCACCAGGCACACTTCCAGGAGCCCCGCACGAAGGGGTAGCTATTTGACACACTAGTCAAACCATCTATGATGTATGTTTTGATAGTTTGGGCCCCAAGCCTCACAGTTACCCAGTAGAGTGCGATAGGCCACAAACACGTATGGTCTCGTGACTATTCCACGGGAAACAGTTAGTGCCACATGACATTATCATGGAAAAGCTAGCTACACCACCCATGGTAGTAGATGCACTGTTCCATACTATCTCCTTTATTGAATGGGTGAGGGAGCTCCATATAGAAAGACTCACACACAGAGCTTTTGAGGCATCTATACAGATATCAGAGTCATGATATGAGAGAGCTTTGTACACTCAGGTTAGAACCTGGTTTGATAGTCATGGACTTGATATGGATAGATTACCGCCTTTTTAGTATGACCGAGACTCACCTCACATCCACCTCTCCTATCGTGAGAGGAATGTTGTGCTCAGAGAGGATCTCTAGAAGCTCTACATTAGTCAAGCATGGCACACACCATGCATGGGATTGAGACTATTGCCCTACCGAGACCAGTTCTTAGACAATTCTTAGACTAGTTCTTAGACATCCAACGACCACACTACATGGATACTTACATGGCTCATAGCTCGAGGGTAGCGATTGTCCAATTGAGGGCCTCATCACACCGACTAGAGATTGAGTTGGGCACAGTCGCATACATTCCTGGAGAGGAGCAGATATGCAGGATATGCAGAGTAGAGATGGATGATGAGGAGTGCTTTGTATGCAGATGTTGTGCATATGATGACATCACAGAAAGATATGAGACTATGTTTATAAGGCAGTCCACCCTCCAAGAGATTATGGGCTCTAGAGATCAGTGGCAGCTCGGGTGATTCTTACTAGAGATATAGAGTCATAGAGATTCCCTACTCCAGCCTACTATAGCTACCCAAGCCGGAAGGAGCCAAAGTCAACTCACGCACTTCTTCGTTCCACGACATGGAGCAGCGCTCCCCCCTCAACTCTCACATCGAGAAGGGTGATTCTTCAAGAGGCTCAAACCTCTCGAACTAAGAGATGACCCCGTGCTATAGGATATCGGGCCCCGAGACTTCACCGACACCAAATTGTAGAGATCCACACTCCTGACCATCACGCCATGGAGGAGAGTCAATCCTGGATGATGGTTGATCCCGCTACAGCCATCAGGGCAGCCATGACTCCAGCTCCACCCATGTACCACATCTTACACCCCCCCACTAGTACAAGATGGAGCTAGTTAGTCATTCAGATGCATTCTCATGCTTGTACTACCCTTTTGCATATAGACTATACATATAGCACTCCATACATCCCCTCCCCCCCCAAACTTTCATGGGTATCTCTACATACATACTACAAAGATCTATATCAACTTTACCAGTTTTTTCAGCACTCTTATCTTTTTCGATTGATAGAATATACACCCATGTACATTGATTTGTCTCATAGGCCAAGTTCGGACCCCTAATAGATGTAAAAACACTTTTCTTTTCTCTTCTTCTTCTCTTCTCTTCTCTTCTCTCTCTCTCTCTATCTCTCTCTCTATCTCTCTCTCTATCTCTCTCTCTCCCCACCCTCTCTCTCCCCCTCTCCACTCTATGAGCACGTGACTCGGAGGGTACAATGTCCAGGAGGTATGTCTGAGGCCATTGCTAGCACCATCGGTGTTAAGCAAGGCTATCCACTTTCCCGCACTCTATTTGGTCTCTACATCGACGGGATTGAGGACTACATTCTCCGAGCTGGAGGAGAGGGTGCAGACCTCGTACGTTCTCATGTCCGCATTTTATTATATGCCGATGCCATTGTATTGATTTTAGAGTCACCCGAGGGTTAGAGTGCCACTTGGATGCCCTGGATGAGTTCTGTACACAAAGGGGCTTGACAATAAACCTTGGCAAGACTAAGGACATGATCTTCCACACCTCCTCCATGGTGAGGAATGGAGCAGGATTCAGAGCTGACGGTGGACAGATTGAGGTGGTCACTTCCTATGTCTATCTCGGAGTCACATTCATGAGCTTGCCTGGCCCCTTCAGCATGAGACAGGCAGCCACGGATAGACTCATACGAGGATATGCAACTCTAGCCACGTTAGAGTGGAGATGTCACCAATCACACTTCCAAGAGCCTTGCACGAAGGTATGGCTATTTGACACGCTAGTCAGACCAAAGCTATGATGTATGCTCTGACAATTTGGGCCCCATGCCTTACAGTCACCCAATGGAGTGCGATCGAGAGGCCACAGGTACGTATGATCTCGTGAGTATTTCACGGGAAACAGTCAATGCCACATGACATCATTAGGGCTGCACCACCCATGGTAGTAGAGGCACTATTCCAAACTATATGCTTTATTCAGAGGATGAGTTAGCTCCTTACCATAGTGCAACGCAAAGTGTTGCATAGCGTTTGAAATGTTCGCAATGCAACGACATTGCGGTGTGACGTATGCAATGCATTGCATTGTAAAAATTCCCTCTCCCTTGAGCCCGAAATGGGATCGCTGGGGAGGACATTTCACATGCTTTCCAGTCTAGGGCTCTCCCAAGTCCCCTGTTCGTGTATCTGAGCTCTCAATCAAGAGAGAGAGAGAGAGAGAGAGAGAGAGAGAGAGAGAGAGAGAGAGAGAGAGAGAGAGAGAGAGAGAGAGAGAAAGAGACTCACCATGCCTAAACCAAAGAAAAATTGTTGGAAGTACGTGTCTAGCCAAGGGAAATTTGGATTGGGTGGGAGTGCGACATGGACATGTGGTTACAAAGGGGGTGGTTGAGCAGATCGTATCAAAGCCCACCTTGCCAAATTTAGTGGCTTGGGCATTGCAGCATGCAAACAACCTATGCCAACTGACATCAAGGATGAGCTCCTTGAGTGGGTAGCTCAGAGGGAAGCCAAAAAGTATCCTTTAGAGCTCTTGGCCCACCTCCACCTCTCTTGTGATCCTCATCCACATGATGCTCCAGTGCATCAGGGTCATAGGGGATCCTCTAGTGGAGGGAATGATGAGCATGGACATGTATAGGAGGGAGAGGGAGAGAGAGAGAGAGAGAGAGAGAGAGAGAGAGAGAGAGAGAGAGACTCACCATGCCTAAACCAAAGCAAAATTGTTGGAAGTACATGTCTAGCCAAGGGAAATTTGGATCGGGTGGGAGTGCGAGATGGACATGTGGTTACAAAGGGGATGGTGGGGCAGATCGTATCAAAGCCCACCTTGCCAAATTTAGTGGCTTGGACATTGCAACATGCAAAAAACCTATGCCAGCTAACATCAAGGATGAGCTCCTTGAGTGGGTAGCTCAGAAGGAAGCCAAAAAGTATCCACAGAGCTCTTGGCCCACCTCCACCTCTCTTGTGATCCTCATCCACATGATGCTCCAGTGCATCAGGGTCATAGGGGATCCTCTAGTGGAGGGAATGATGAGCATGGACATGTATAGGAGCCACAAGCATGGCTCCAAATGTTATACCTTTTTGGGTTGCCACCCACATTATCAGAATGATGTGTTGTGAAATACAATTGGGTGTTCAAGTTTGCTAAGAACGATGACCGTACCCTAGAAATTTCACGAGGGGACAAGGGGAAGGAAGTACCAACCCCTAGTCACTCCAAGAAGGTGAAGCATTTTTTTGCTCTGTCTTTAGCATCATCTGAATCTAAGGGACTGCCACAGAAGGAGGTGGGCATAGATAGCACTTCTGAGCTCTTAGACTTGAGGACAGAAGCAAGGGGCGTTGTTATGAGTGCCACCAGACTGGCCACATCCATGCGGTCCGAGTCTGTAAAGCACGAAAGAGGAAGAAGGCATCTTCCTCTGATAACCGGACGACAAACACTATAGTGAATGTCATAAATCAAGGTATGTGTTCTCTTAGTTCTGGAATATTTCATGTTTTCGTGCGTAGCTGTCCAAGGTATCACATTGAAAGCATTGTGTTTGATCACTATGATCTACTCAGCGTCCAAGGAAAGATGGTGACAGAGTTATTCGACGATGGGTCTAGGTGTGGGAGCTTAGAATCAGGACGTCTTCATAGATCATCTGTATGTGGTCCGTTATGCAGAGGGTCAGGCAAGCGAGAGACAGGCCGAGGTCATACCACAGATGGACCTTTGTATCCAGTGCCACCGCAAAGTCATAGACTTTCGAATGATGAGCCTTGAGCATGTGAATGTTATTTTAGGCATGCCTTGATTCTTCCACAAGAGAGACAAGTTGTCAATGGATTATGTTTCACATAGACTTTCATTTGTTCTAGATGGTAGATTTTATGTGATTGAGGGTTTTGCTCCCTCTAGTATCGCTCTTGTATCTCATGTAAATATGCTTGCTTATAATGAATTTGAAGGCTTCTTGTCCCACTCTAAGATCTCACTATTTCTTTGTTACACTAAGTATGTTACATTTGATGTATCTTTTATGTGCCACTCTATTTCTATCAGCGACTAAGGGGTGCATGGCGTGCATGATATGAGTGATCTTTCTACGCATGACATGGACATGAACGACACTTTGGATTCGTTATTATGTGAGTTTGTGGACATATTTCCACTAGACTTACTGGATGGACTTCCACCATCTCGTGGATTCGCACTTGATTACAAGATAGAGCTAGTACTTGGCAATAATCCTCTCTATTGACAACCTTACAGGTTTTGTAAGAAGGAGGAGGATGAGATTGCCACACAAATACAAGTCTATCTTGCGTTTTTGTGTAGATTACAAAGGACTCAATAAAGTTACCATCAAGAATAGGTATTTGTTGCCTAGGATGGATGACCTTATTGATCGACTCTTGGATGCATGTTATTTCACTAAGATTGATCTTAGGTCTGGCTACCACCAGATATAGATACACCCTAATGATGTCCCAAAGACTGTATTTCAGACACGATATGGATATTACCACTTCTTGGTCTTGCCATTTGGCTTGACTAATGCACATGCCACCTTCAAACAGATGATCAATGACTTGTTATGTCCATATCTGGGAAATTGGGTAGTGGTGTTCCTCGATGATATCTTGGTATATAGCATGATGTTGGAGGCTCATAGTCATCATTTACAACTTGCCTTATGCATTATGAGACGAGAGTGATTGTATGAAAACCACAGTAAGTGTGAATTCTTTTGCACTCAACTACTCTATCTTGATCATATCATCACAATAAATGGTATTTAAGGTGGTCAAGTGTGTTTGGTGCATTTAAGGTGCAAGGACAGAACCTTATGTTCGAGGTATGTAAGGCTTGCGTTTAAGATGTGAGAACTTGACCTTGCTTGTAGATGGTTGATGGTTCTCTCTTTTACTCTCTCCTTCAAAGCTCTTTCTCTACCTAAAGATGTGTGCATGATAAAGTAACAAGTCCAATTAAATATATGCAAAAGAGATATGATACTATACTAGGCACTAATGGATTATAGACTCAATGCTCACAATGTTGAATGGATTAAGGATTATGTAATCTAGAATCAACAACACTTGGGTTGTGAAGAAGAGTGGAATCGAATGCTAGAAGCTCCTTGATGCTCGAAGTGCTCATAGGTTAAGGCTCCAATAGTTTTGCCTCAAGAATCGAGAACACTTGGGTTGTGAAGAAGAGTAGGATCCAATGCTAGAAGCTCCTTCATGCTCAAAGCGCTCATAAGTTAAGGCTCCAATAGGTAATATAGTCCCTGAGTAAATGCTCTCGAGATACATGCTTACAAGTGAGTACAATAAAAGACATAAGAGTTCCAATGTGCATTTTGACCTAAACTAATGGTTCATAGGATGAGAACACATCAATAGAAATTAATGTACTGAATAGTACTAGAAAATGCATCGATCCAAATTCATAAGGTTCCAACTGGCCAAATTTTTAAAGACAATTGTACGGGGTTTTAAGGTTCGGTTCGAACCAAACCAAATGGAACCCTAGAGGGGTTAGGTTCGCAAACCACATCAACACTGATCGTATTCACATTGACCATGACAAATTCAGGGTTGTTATAGATTGTCCTATTCTCTAAACTATTTGCCAAGTGAAGGCCTTTTTAGGATCCACAGGTTTCTTTCGTAGGTTCATCACGGACTATGCCCATATTGCAAAACCCTTCATCCATTTGTTGAACGGTATTCCTTGGAGCAGATTATCATTAGCCCACCAATTCAGTGGACTCTGGAGCTTGATCACTATTTCAGATGCTAAAAAAGCTAGTTACTACTTCTCCGATATTGCAAATAGTAGATGCAGCTAGACCATTTCTTGTGGAAATGGATGCTACTAATGTGCTATAGCGATCACCCTGTTTCAAAATGGTAGGCTCGTGGCATTTAAGAATCGTAAGCTCTATGAGGGTCAGATGCATTACACCACACAAGAAAAGGAATTGTTGGAAGTTGTCCATGCTTTAAAGGTTTGTAGACGTTACCTATAAGGTAACCACTTCACTATATGGATGGATCACCATTCTTTGAAATATCTTGGTAACAAGCCTGATCTTAGTGGCCGAAAAGCAAGGTAGGCTCAACTCATGCACGAATTTGACTTCAAGATTAGGTACCGCAGAGGCGCCACCAATGTTGTGGCTAATGCCTTGATCAGGATCCTCGAGGTGAATGCTCTTTCTTTTACAGACATAGGGACTGATTTCTATCTTTCTCTCAGGGAGCGTTGTCGTGATGACCGCCACTTTGGTGGGGTTTGACAATGAGTCTAGATTGAATCAAGTAGCCCAGAAAGTTATGGTGGTCCCTCCACCCGAAAGATTGCTACCTAGGGAAGATAGTGGAAAAGTTTTCCATTCATAATGGATTACTTTTCAGGCAAGAGCGAGGTGTGTGTGCTCGATGATGACGACATATGCCACTGTATCTTGTATGAGTGTCATGATGCACCGAGTGGAGGACACCCAGGCATACATCGTACCTTGGCTCTAGTAGGTCGGTACTTCTGTTGGCCACAATACATACATATTGTAATAGAAAAAACAATGGTTTTTTTTAATTGTTTAAATCAGTGAGCGATTTAAATGTTTCAATCATGATTTTTTTCCCCAGTCAAGGCTTTCCCCTATTTTGATTGTTCGGCCCAGGTCATTTTTATGATCCTTGCTCTCTCATCTTGCGTGCAGATCTACTTGGGCTTCTTCTCAAGTGCTCAAGCCTGAGACTCTTGAATCTTCAAGATATGCACTTAGTACTTACTACTATAGTCTATGAACCATGGTCCACCATCCATGACATATTCGATTTGGTACATACTACATAGATGATAGTACTTACTACTAGACTCTAGTAACTACATAGTACATATATGTGTTATAATTTATCATAGATTCATAGTAATTACATACATGAAAGATGATACATGCACATTGCAATGTGCAATCATGCCACATGTGCAAGCATACATAATACATATTACATGCATTATGGATAATACATTTTAAACAATACACATTACGAACTTCAAAGTTACAAACTTGAAACACTACAAAGTTACTCCATGTTATGTTATCAATCATGATTCATGATAAGCAACTGGAAAGCTAAAACTAATGAAGTTTTATGTTGTAACTTGTTATTCATTCAGCCTATAGGTTTCTCTAAAAGATGGGTACGCATCTAGATCTTATTTGCTTGCATGTGCAAACCATTGGGCCAAATACATGGAAGTGCAAGTATTGTGAGGGCATTTTCACAGGTTCAAGCTCTCATGTAAAGCTCATTTGCTTGGGCTTAAAGGTGGTGGCATTGGTAAATGCACAAAGTGCCACCTAATGTTTTGGATGATTTGATGGCAAAACTCCAAGACAATAAAAGAGTTGTTAATGTTATGGAAGAGATGCATGAAGATCACCAACATGAGGGAGTGGGAGAACATAATTCAGTAGGTCCTTCTAAGATTGCACAAAGTAAAAGCAAAGGTTCATGGCCTCGATCCTCCACACCGTTAGATGTTGAAGTAAGTCAAGTGCACACTTCATGTGATTTGTCACTGTTGCTCTAGCACAATGGTGAGAACCACGTTAAGAAGCTTCACCTCCTTAATGTCAATCCGTGGGAGAGGTAGGAGTGATATGAAGATCGTGAACGTGAGATGAAGTGAGAGTGAAGGTGAGAAGCACAAAGATGCACACACACATACACACACACTACGAAGAGACAAGCAAGACACAATGGAAGGTGAGAAGTTAACTCTATTACTCAAGAACACTCTTACAAGCTCAAACTAGCTCTAAGCTCACACTAGCCAACATGAACCAACCCCAAAAATGAGCTCTCTAGCTCTTTTTATAGTTTCTAGACTAGTTTTGACCGGTTTCACATCTAGTGACCGGCCTAGTTAAAAAATAGGTCCTAGAGGCTATTTGGAAGGGTAAACGATGTCTAAAAATAACGAAATTTGGTACGAGCATTCTACCTAAGCTCCTCAAGCTCGAGGACTCCTCGGCTTGCACAAAATGGAGCTATGAATTACAAAATGGGGTTTTGTCTATATTACATATGTTACAAGAGTGATGAAAATCACTGTTGGATATTTGAAGAGGTAATAAAAACATAATTGTTTGAAAAAATGATCCGACTGGCTCCCTGCTCCGTCTTTACATGCTTCCATGTCGTCTGTGCCTCTGACTGTGCCTCTGACTGCTTCCAACACCCCCCTCCCTCTCGCTTCTGTCGTCCTCGACAGAACCTTGTTGTGCGGTCTGCCGGATGTAGTTTTGTAGGAGGTCGTGAGCGAGGGTGTGCTCAGATACTCGAATGCCTCGGGCCAGATCAGCCTCGAGCTTCTCCCAGTCGATCGGTTGCGGTTCGTCGGGTGGCGGGAGTTGATAATGCGTGGAATAAACCATTCGCTCACAGGCAAAAAGTTGCAATAAATGTGTGGGCCTGCTGATGAATACCTCGGAATGGTATTCCCAAAACCCGGTGGTGAACATCTCTTCAAAGGTTTGTTTGTAGCATGCCGGGAGGTATTTTATCCTACAGTGCCAGGCATAACACACCCGGAGCGATGGCGTTGTGCTCATGTCATATACTAGATCAAAGTTACCATGCTCAAATCCCGGGGTGTTTACATGCGGTGCCTTGACGCGTCGGAAGACTTTAAATATCATTTGCATCATGTCAAATATCTTGACAGTCATATGCGCTGCAATATCATCCATATGCTTCAAGCGAGGGAGCCAGTGGCGGATTGTAGCCATCATATAACCAACAGTGGGCAACTCGGTGGGCGGCTTGAAGTAGGGGTAATTCAGCCAATCATGACACTGCCTATTGTTTTGTACTTTGATAGCGAATGCAGTCCAGGAGCGGCGTTGAGGTACTGGTCCCCAGCAAGGATTATACTTTAAGTGTAAGGGCGCTTTCACCCATGTGCTCATCATTTCTGGGTACTCCTGTAAAAGACGTGTACGCCAATCTGGTTGATAAATAGTGCCTTGTTGCGCATCCAGTGGCAAGTCTTCAGGCTCGAACTGGGTTGCATGTGATGGCTTCTTGCCAGTTCGCTTTTCTATGGCCAGCTGGTATTCGGCCATTAGCATGAAGTAAGGTTTGTATTGAAGCTCATGCCCGGATATGTACCTGCGTGGGGCCAATTGAGCAAAGTAGGGAGATTGCAAAATTCGTTCTTCGATCATGGCCATAACATGTAGCTGGGCCCCGACTCTAGCTGAGTGCGTTGTTCCAATCTCCTCCACAGTCTTCATCCATGCGGGGGTCGGAAGTTCATAGGTCATCTGGCCTTCGGCCGTGACTTGTCCGCCTGGGATGGGTATTGGCTCGTATGCTTCTTCAAACGTTTCCTCCACCGGAATGGTTATGTTCTCGTCGTCAGCTGGGATCTCCGGTGGGGAATCAGGCCGTGGTGGTGCTTCGTATACATCTATGCGTGATTGGAGAGTGGTTACCTGGGCCCGTAATGCGTTTAGTTCCTCTTGCGTTTAGTTCCTCTATGAGTTCAGGAGAGGGGTCCACAAGTTCTGGTACTTCTGCTGCCACTGGTAGTTGTTGTGGTGCCGGTTCTTTGAGCTGTAGTAACTTGTGATCTTCTTTTAGCTTCTGATGTTCTTCGTTCATTCGATCATAGTCCTCTAGCAATCGAACATGGTCATCTAGCAACATCCGCATCGATTCAGATGGGATTGCCTTGAATCTGCTCGGACTTAATGGTTGTTCAGGGTGGTCCAGTGCCGCTTCCAAATTTTCTCTATTCTGCGCTTGGAGTCTCACGTTCTCCTCCTGGGCTGCGGCTAGGTGTCTCCTAAGTAGGCCCATGTTCCTGGTCAGCGTTGCGTTCCTAATTGTTTGGGCTCGAAGCAGGTTGTCCAGATCAGCAGTGGCTTCTTTTGTTTTCTCTTCACTTTCTAGCTCTAGCTTATGATATGCCTCTCTTAGTTCTTGGTGTCGCGTATTTAACGAGGCATTCTCGATTGATAATGAATTGAGCTGCGACTGCAATTCATTGGTCGTCCTCTGCAGCTGTTGATAATTGTTGCCCAGAGATGCGAACTCATCTCGTACTTGTGACATGCATGTGAACATTTGTTGAAGTGCAGTGTCTATGGTTGGCGATAATAGTAATGGAGTGCTAAGTGAGGATGCAGTGGAAGTAGATGCAGCGGGAATGGGGTTGGGAAGGTGGATGCAGTGGTGATCGTGGAAAATTGTGACGTACCTAGATATGATGGTGTTGTGAGTGGAGTGGGTGCTGGTGCGGTGGGTGGTGAGATGTCCATGTCATTGGACGTGTCAAGTGCGGTGACTGTGAAAAGCGGTGTGTATGTGGGTGGTTGTGTAGGTGTGAAGACGGGATTTACAAATGTAGAGTAATTTACAGGGGGAATGGTTGGAGTAGCTTGGTGAAAAGGGGATATAGGGGTTATGGTGGGTTGGGGAGGTGAAACTGGTGAGAAGGTTAGTGGGGTTAGAAAGGTGAAAGGGGGTCTTAAAGGTGGGGGAAAGGATGGGAAGGATGAAGGGGTTAACATGTAGATGAGGTGGGGTGGGTACGGGCATGGTGGCATGAATGGGCGGTGTAAAGGCTGTGGCTATGTTGCCATGGACTGGTGTGGATATGGGAGGAGCAGGTGGGTGTGCTGGGGATACAGGATGGGTTGGTGAAACATGAGGTGAGAGAGGAGTAGAAGGTGTGGATGTTATTTCAAGGATAGTGGTAGTATGTACAACGGTAGTACGTGGCGGGGAGTCGACTAGGATGGCTTCTTCGGTGAAGGATCTTTCCGGCCGTAGGCGTGCATCTTGTGCCTGGTGGGATGATTGAGCACCTATCGGAACTCGAATATATTCACCGGGCTTTGATAACAGGCGAATTCTGCGAGGGTCATATTGAGGAAGTGGCTTCCTTTGTAAATATCTCAATGCTTCGACTGGGCCGATGGATTGGACCAGTTCTCTAAACCCTCTGATGTAGACTTCTTCAAATCCTCCGGAGACTAGTTCTTGTTCGATTAGGGCCTGGCTCTCTTCTTCCGTCAATTTCTTCCGTGCCCAGACTTTCTCCATCGTACGATATAATTTCTTGATTGCCAGCGTGTAAGCTGCTGCTTCGAAAGTCTCCTCTTCGTGCGTGCTGGTGTCACCGTGTGCATCGGTTTGTTGGCCTTGGCCGTCTGTCTGTCCTTGTTCTTGGGAATCATGCGTGCCCTGGCTGGCTTCGTCATCACCTTCGTCGTCGTCGGTGGCTGTTCTTTCGTCATCAGAACTCGACACAACTTGTCCCTGTGGCAGATCCCGCGGTGTGGTAGGGTAACTGGGGCGTTCATATTCTTGGGAGAACACCTGTGCCTCTGAAAACTGGAATTCATTTGAGAATGCATCAGGCATTTCAAAATCGAATGTTGTGTTTATTGGTTCTGCCTCCATGTGTGGTATTGGGAAAGAAAAGGCTTCCGCACCAATAGTGGTGGGAGCTTCTGCTGTCGTGGTGGTGGGTTCTGTGGTTGTAGCTGCCTGAGGTGCAACTGTACTAGTAGTGCCCTCCGTGACCACTGGTCTAGACAACCTTATGCGAATAGGTTGCACTGTGGGAGCGGCTTCTGTCGGTGATTGCTCTGGAGAGGGTTGTGGTGATGGTGACTCCGGCACTTGAAGGCAAGGAATAGTGCCTCTCATGCGCTTACCTGCCCGTGTTCTACTGGGCTTCCTGGCTTTCTTCGTCGTTCCTTTGCTTTCAGCTCTTCTCCAGTTAATGCGCGTTCAATTGGCAAATCATAGGCTAAGCACATATAAACAATTCTTGTGAGCGCACAGCATCCATTAAGCACTTTCTTTCGTTCCCATCTGTGTTGTGCCAAATACATTTGATCAATGATCCAGCTCGCCAGATCGACAGTCTGAGGTCCCGTACATGCCAAGTACAATCCAAACCATATTCTTTTATGTGGCATGGTAAATCTGTCCTGAGCGGGGAATGCGAAGTGTTGCATGCATATTCGTAGCGGCTTTGACAGCTCAGGTGTAATTGCTGAGATCTCCTCCCACTTAGTGACATCCCCACGTTTCATAGGATCTGGAATTAATCTTTCTCGATCTGTGGGCGTGTGGGTTCCATGAATCTTGATGGCAGCTCTGATTAAATCCTTCGAGAGATAAAACCTTTTGTAAGGTGGATCATCCACTAAAGAAGGCAAAATAAAAGTTCCTGGGATATCCTTATTCTCTGAGGCCAGCAAAGTAGTGATTAAATAATAACACCTATAAAAGTCAGGTTTGGGTAGCGGATCACTGAAATACTCCGTGAAGCCGGCTCTGGCCCAAACGTGAGTTAAGTCCTGGGTGTTCTGTAGGTCTTCGAACTCTCTGGAGAAGAATTGGTATTTTCCCCACGTGCGGTCATCAAACGTCAAATTGGATTCAAATATAAAATCCGCGTCCGCTAAGGGTCCTGCAAGTCCCTGAAACCAGTGGGAGTTACGGTGTATCTTTTCTGTGTAGCCCATAGGTGGGTTGTCGATCGGCATGGGCCCTGGAAATCCTTGGAATTCTGGCAGGGGAGCGGTCGGGTGGGATTCTGCTAGTAATACATTGAGGGGCACCGCAGCTACACTGGGGCCTGCTCCTGATGGTCCTTCGCCGGTTTGCATGATGACTGGTGTGTTAATGAGAAAGATCTACTACAAAAGATTAACACATTAGCATGGAAATTAATTATGATCCCATTAAAGTGAGACCGCAATCCCTTTCCATAACTGATGCGTAACCCGTGTAGCCAAGTGCTGTGATGTGATGGATGCAATGCTTCTTGCAGCACTAGTGCAGGTCTCTAGACACCTACACGTTTCAGATCATGCATACATTTCTTGATGAGATGAGATTATGAGTGATGTGTGATGATGGTGGGTGAATTTTTACAAGGTTTAAAGGTTAGTGATTTAGTACAAGGTTGTATGTTAGTCGGGGGGTAGTTAAACCAAGGGTTAGGGGAAGACGGTTGGACATTCTTCGGTATCCATTTCCTAAGAGTCTTTGAGTGGGTGGTGGGTTTCTGCTGAGGGGTCAAAGGTAGTATCGGGTGTGGTGGTGTTGAGGGATGGAAAGATTTGTGAGGGGTATATGTTACATGGCTTAAGGGTTGAGCTATGATACATGGTTTGGGTACCCAAATCTGCGTGGGTGTGGGTCTATGGGTAAGGTATTTCTTGGCGATCCAAATTTGTCGAATGCTCGGACCTGTAGAAGGAGGTCGAGGGGATGGTGGATACTGATTCTGTTTCTGCCCTGCCTTTTTCTTGTCGATCTCTGCTTGGTTGGAGTTCTTCGGTGCTTTTTGTCCTTTTGGCACCCATATTTGTCTGGTGCCGCTTCCTTTGGGTGGCCTAGACTGCTTTCCTTGTTGTGTCTTCTGATACTGCAGTCGGTCTGGGTTCCTTTGTCGTGGTCGACTCCGTCGTGGTTGAGGTAGAGAGGTCGGATGGACGCTCTGCTTTGGAAAAGAAGGGAGATCCAACACTTGCGTGACCTGCCCATTAGGAAGTGATGCGTTCTTTGACTTTAATCTAGGCCAGTCTGCAACAAGTTTGGAAGGGTGAGCACCGCAGGGTGTCGTGCTCATTTGGCCGCTGATGCAACCCACCTGACCACTGATTGTGTCCATCTGCCCTTGCAGTTGGGTAACTGTCTCTTCTAGTTTGCAGGAAGTCCCAAGGAAGATCTCCTGTCGTCCTTCTGATTGACAATTGTCCATAGCCAAGCCCGAGTGGGTTGGTGTAGACGTAACGTGACTGGTCTGATTAAAGATCTTCCGGTCTTCCGTCGCATGTATTTCATAGGGTCTAGGGTTACAAACCTCAGTCGGAATGCCGTTAGGGAAGTCAAGCGGTATCACTCGCTTCTGCTCTAAGGTTCCAATCTGTAAGGATCCTTGTCTAAGATTTAGGTCCACTGAGTGATCGTATAGCCAATCTTGGCCAAGGATTAGGGGTTCTATCAGGTCGTCATCATGGCACACTAGTAGCTTCACTGTCATGGTCAAATCCTTAATGAGGATAGGAAGGTCCACCTCACCCATGCAAGGGGTTTCCATGCCTCCTAGCCCTATGAGGTATGCCTCAATTGGCCGCATTTCTATTCCTGAATCCTTATAGTGGGACCATCTAATCGCACTAGTCGCAGCACCTGAGTCAATTAAAGCCCTGAGTTCTTGGCAAGGGTTGCCGTGCTCTAGCCTAACTGTAATGAATGGTCTCCTGTCCACTATGCTAGGATGAGTGGTTGACTTTACTTGACACATGGCCATGGGATATCTGGGTGATGTTTCCAGATGGTTATAATGTTCTCTCCCTAGTCCTTGTCTTCTTAGCTTCATGCGCTTAATGCGTTCGATGGCTTCTGCCTGAGCTTCAGCTCGTATTCTATTTTCTTCCTCCTTACGCTTCTTTGCCAATGTGAGTCGTCTAAGCATATCCTCCGTAAGAGGTTCCTGATATAGCTTGACTCTACAGCCACTAATGTAATTAGGCATTATATCTCCTTCTAAGGTGGCTAACTGTACTGCTCCACTCGTCGAAAGTCTGTTAATGATCATAGGTCCATAACCTCGCTTTTCTAACTTCCGTGCGTGCTGTTTCAGCGTATACACTAGAACTAAATCTCCTTCTTTTAACCCTTTATCTTTCACATGTGCATCAAAATATGCTTTCTGTCGCTTCTTCGCTGCGTATATTCCTGCTGCTGCTTTCAGCCTGGTTTCTCCTAATCGTTCCAAGTCTATTATTCTCGCTGATAATTCATGGCCGGTCCACTGATGTTCTTGTGCAACCTTAAGGGTCGGTATCACGAAGTCCAAAGGAAGCACAGCATTCTGACCAAAAACCATCTGAAAGGGAGTTGCATTGAGTACGGTCTTGTAGGCCACTCGATATGCCCAAACAGCGTGGTGTAACTGTTTGTCCCAATCTGAACGTTTGTTGTTCACGAGTTTCGTCAGTACGTTACAAAGTATCTTGTTAGTGCTTTCAGCCTGACCATTGGCCTGAGGATGATATGGTGCAGATTTCTTGTGAATCACCATAAAATCCTGTAACAAATATTCAATGACTTGGTTTAGAAAGTGAGTGCCTCGATCGCTCACTAACTCTATAGGCAGTCCATATCTTGTAAAGACATTTTCAAATAAGAATTTTGCAGTCGTGTGAGCATCATTCTTTTTTGTGGCTTTTGCCTCTACCCATTTGGTTAGATAATCTGTGGCAACAATAATGTATTCCGCATGTGTACCTTTTGCAGGGGGGTTAATGGGTCCTACAAAGTCTATACCCCACTTAGAAAATGCACGTCCGCCCATCATGGGTTTCAATGGCATTTCATCTCTGCGAGTAGGAAACTGAGTTCTTTGGCACACGTCACATCTCTTTACATAGGTATGAGCATCCATGTGAAGAGTGGGCCACCATAATCCTGCAAAGAGAATGGCTTTGATTATCCTATCTGGTCCAAAGTGACCTCCTGCAACACCTTGGTGTGCAGTCTCTAGTATGCTCAAATAATCGCTTTCATGAACACATTGTCTTAAATATCCATCTCGTCCTCTTTTGTATAGATTATCGCCAATAAGTGAATAGTCGTGAGCTTCTTGCTCTAGACTGCGTTGTCGAGCTAAGGTCATGCCTTGAGGGAATGTGTTCGTCCTCAAGTATGTCACCAAAGGTTCACTCCAGTCTGGTGTGAGAGACACATGATATAATGTAGCGTGCTCTAATGGTGGTCTTTCACAGCAAACATGGCATTCCTTACACAACTTGTAGACATCTGCTTCCATCGTAGGCCAATATACTCCTAATCTCTGTAGAGTCTGTAATGTTCGATGTTTTGAATGATGTTGCTTTAGTGCACCTACGTGTGCTAATTGCAACCAATTCGCATGTTCTGATTCATCTACACAACAAGCAAGAATCTTTTGATTATCCTGTTTATATATGCTTCCTGCCATTATTTGGTATCTCTGAGACTTGGTAATCTCTCCTTCTTTGATCTCTATCCTAGGATTCTTGGGTCCGTATGTCAGAATAGGGACTATAGGCTTAGCCCATTCTGGTGCTATCTCAAGGTTAAACAGGTATGCATCTGGTAATTCATCCGCTACCCCTTGAGGAGCTTCTCCTGAGGTTAATCTTGAAAGGTGGTCAGCTCTAAGATGTGTCTTTCCTTTCCTGACTACTACTTCAAAATCATACTCCATGAGTAATAGAAACCAACGTATCAGTCGTCCTGTGTTACATGGTTTGTTGACTAAGTATAATAGGGCTTGATGATCTGTAAAGAACTTGAATTTGTTGGCCAACAAGTAGTGCCTAAACTTCTTTACTGCGTAGATCATCCCTAATCCTTCTCGTTCCGTTGTGGTGTAATTTCTTTCTGCTGCGTTCAATTGTCTGCTCGCGTAAGCTATGGGGAGATCTATGTTACCTTCATTCGTGGGTTGTGCTAACACACATCCTATGGCATAATTGGATGCATCCACATGTACATGGAATGGCTTACTCCAATCTGGGGTAGTCAATATAGGTGCTGAGCACAAACGTCGTTTAAGTTCATTGAATGAATTTTCACATTCGTCTGTCCATTCAAAGTTGGTTAAAAGTGAGTACAGAGGCTTGGCTATGATTGCATACATGTGTATGAATCTCCTATAATAACCGCAATGGCCCATAAATGCCTGTACCTCTTTCACATTAGTTGGTCTAGGTAATTCTGCAATTACCTTCACCTTTTCTTCGTCCGTAGAGATTCCATTTTTTGACACAATGTGTCCTAGAATTTTGCCTTGTCTGACCATGAAAACGCATTTTTCTGGGTTCAAACAAACCTGATATTCTCGACATTTGTCAAATATTTGTCTTAACTCTGGGATATGTGTCTGCCTTACATTTGAATGAGCACATAAGTCATCGACATAAACTTCCAAGCTCTTGCGTAAGAATTCCTTAAAAACATGACACATGAGCCGCTGGAAAGTGGCGGGTGCATTTGTTAAGCCAAATGGCATCACACGAAATGCAAATATGCCCCATTCAGTGGCAAAAGCCGTCTTGTGTGTTGGTCTTCTGGAGCAATGGCTACTTGATTATAGCCTGAGAATCCATCAAGAAAGCTGTAAACTTCCTTGCCCGCAACTCTTTCCAATAGGTGTTCCGTGATAGGAAGAGGATAACTATCTCTAATCGTGGCGGCATTAACTTTTTTAAGGTTAATACACACACGCAATTTTCCATTCTTCTTGGGCACAACCACAATGGGGGATACCCATTCGGTATGCTCAATTTCGTAAATGAATCCTGCTTCTATCAAGCGATCTATCTCCTCTTTAATCTTCGCAGCGTAATTATCATTGTACGTGTAAGGTTTTTGTTTTGTCGGTTTTGCATCTGGAGTCATAGGGATTCTATGAGAACATATATCTGGATCTACTCCCTTCAAATCTTTGTAACTCCAAGCAAAAACATCTCTATATTCGCGCAATAGGGCGACTAACTCTTCTTCTTCTTCAGTCGTCAAATCATGCCCTATGTATGTGCATTTTTCTTCTTCTCCTTCTATGGCAACGATTATTTTCTTGGTTTTCTCTCGGTTATCATATACTTGTCCATCATTTACTTTTCTATTAGGCATTCGTACCATGATTCTTCTATCTTCGATTTCATATTTCTTGAAGTTCTCGGGTACTTCAAACAAAGATTCTTCTTTTTCTGTCATGGTTTCTTTCTTCTTTCTTTTCTTGCCTTCACTCTTAGTAGTCACTTCTGTGGCTAACCTTACCTCGTTCGTAATTTCCTCGTGTCTCTGAGTGTGAGTCTCTACTTCGTAGAAATATTCTTCCTCTGATACAAAGGGTGGGTCCATGATAATTGATTCTAAATCAAAATCGCTCGCATCCTCAAATGCATCAGTGTCTGGTTCACATTCTTCTAAAATTGCATCGCCCATGATTGGCTTTATCGTGAAAACTGAAATGTCATAGCCATCCTCGTCACAGTGGGGTGTCCATTGTTCTTCATTGATGGCTACATCCATGGTTGCTAGTATTTCTGCCCAACCATGGGGTTCAAACTCTTCGTCTGGGAATACTACAGGTGCATAGGCTGGGTCCTGAAGAGTTCGTGGATGTTGTTCTGCACCTAAGGTCCTTGCTTCTAATCGTTCTTCCTCTTGTTTGGCTACTTTACACATCCATAAATGGGTATCCTTATGCAACCAAGAAGGATCTGATTCTAATGAGTGCACGGATTCTGTCTCTACTGGTGTCTTATGGATGGTATTCCACTGTATTGGGGGTACATCTCGATGTGAATAGTCTTTAAGATTGACTTTGGTAGTCACTCCTAAATGTTGCAAGTACAAAGAATTAGTTCCCCAATCTTGTACAATTTGCAACTGACGCATGAATGGTCGTCCCAATATCATCTCATACGCACGATTTTTCGCAAAGTCACAAATGGCAAAGGTATGCTCAAATTCCACACCACAAGTGGTGAGGGATATGCCTTCTAGTAAGCCTAATGGTTTTTCTATGTGTCTATCAGCCATTTGTAGTTTCATCCTGGTGGGTCTGAGTGCTGGCTTACCCCAACGTTTCCACAAAGCGGTGGTAGCGATGGCTACTCCGGCTCCTGAATCTAAGATGGCTTTCGTGGTGTAGCCCTGATGGGTTATTGGAAGATAAGTGTTACCTTCCTCTCCTTCGCTTACGTCTCCAATCTTTTCCACGGGTATCTCTGGTACCTTCTTATGTGATCCTATTTGAGAGGGTGTGGTAGTAAGCTCAGGGAATTGATTTGCTACATGCTTCCACAATTTTGGTTTTACCTTTAACAATTTCTCCAGAGTGAGATTACACTGTACTTTGGTATTCTTGATCACTTCCGTGTTCCTAGGGATCACTAATTCTTCATTCCTCACTATGATCGTGGGTGCTCTCATACTAATAGACTTTGCTTCCCAAGGTCCTGTGAACTGAGGTAATTCTTGTAGAGAATTAGATTCAAATCCTGTGGGTTCACTCAGTTGCTCCACCTCTACATCATCATATATAGAGGGGATGTCTTGGGGAAATTGTTCCTGCAAGTCGTCTATTTCTTGAATAGGAGGATGGGTTCCTTGTTCCTTTCTCCATTTCTCTTCTTGGATCTCCCTCAAAAATTCATGTGAGTACCTATGTATGGAAGAAAAATTGTCTTGACTTTCTGTATTGGGTACTTGAGACAGGGATGGTGCATTCCTTTCCTGTGTCTCTGTGACAATAGGGTTCCTAGACTGATCCTTTTTCTCTTTGCTTTCTATCAAGTGTTCTAGCCTCTCCATTAGTCCTTGAAAGTGTAATTCCGGTTTTGCCATGTTATTCCAATTAAGATATTTAGAGGCTTCGAACAAAGCTTGTGCTAGTTCTACCATTTTCATGCAAAGTTTAGTTCTCTCAATTTCTAGATCAGCTCGAGGGTAGTTTTTACTCATTTCCGTTACTTGAGGTCCCTCTTTTATTCTAGCCTGATATGCACGAAACATCATGTCTAGATCTTCTGGTATGGGTTCCGCTAAAACTGATCCTGATTTTTGAGCTGGGATTTCTTGGTTTAATTCTTGTGAAGTCAATTCTTGTATTTTGGCTCTAGATTCCCTTAAACTTCCTTCCAACTCACTTATCTTTTTACTCCATTTTCTCTTGATTCTTTCCCTAGAATCTTTCCAAGATTTTGTCTTTTTACTGCTAGATTCTGCAACTTCACTAGTTCCGGCTACTTTCTCTTGATTAAGCTGTTGGTTTCGTAAGAGCGCCTGGGCTCTGGTTATAGCTTGGATAGGCACGTATGTAGGGTTGGATCCATCTGCGTTGTTTACAATACCTATCACGTTGATCGGTGTCACATTCGAAGCGTTAACTGGGTTCTTAGGACAATCTTTGATTATGTGTTCTTTGCCACAGTCGGCACAAAAGCCTTGTATGTTATAGTACTGTGATTGCCTTGCTATTGGGGGATGTGGACAATCCTTAATGAAGTGATCTCCTTGGCACCTAAAGCATGGTCCTCTAGGGCCCTGTGGTCTCTGTTGTCTCAATTGGGGCCGTGGGTTTGGGTTTGCGTACATCACATTAGCATAGTCTAGCTCCCAACTAGGTTCCATTGGAGGACTATCATAATGATATGTCTCCACATGTTCTGGTGACTCCGTGTAATAAGCGGGTGGACTAGTTACATGAGTAGAGTCAAAACTGTTTGAGTTCGGGTCACTTTCGGTGATCAAGGGTGAAGAAGGCACTAACGCCCTACTTAGGTTCTCTTCTGCAGCAGCGTATTTGACTGAGATGACATTCGCTGGTGGGGGTGGCTGCTGAGCTAAGACGGGTTGAGGTCTCTGTTGAGCCTCATATGGGTAGTTCTGGGGAGGCCTATAGTAATAAGGCTGAGCATTGTATTGGCCTTGATACCTACCTGGCTGCTGGTATGTTTGCGGGTAGTTCTGTCTTACGGTTTGTTTGTTGTATGGGCAGTCCTGAGCCATATGATTTGTATATCTCCTCTCAATTGTACAGTATTGGCCACTAGGGTTGGCTTGAGGTTGAGGTGCATTGGGACACACGTTTGCCAAATGATTTCCACCACAAGTGTAACAACGTACATTCGTTGGTAGCTTGGGCACCTGTTCACTAGAAACCCCTAGTTTTTGGGCCACTTTTTCTGCTAGGTCCTCTATCGAATTAGACAATTTTGTGGATGCTAGAGAAGAACAATCTGAGTCCTTATAGACCTTTGAGAGTTCTAACTCATCACCTAGGTTGTCCTCGATGTCTATACATATTCTTACACACTCCTCTAGCGTTCTGGGTTCTTTTAGGTACACATAAGAGCGTAGTTTAGCGCTCAACAAGCCATCTAGGAACAATGATACTTGTTTGGCTTGTGAGGGTAGCTCTTGCATTGGACATCGTTCGACATATTGTCTGAACCTACGTCCTGCCAGTCTTACTATTTCTTGAGGGGTTTGTTTAAAGCTATGAATCAACGAAGACGTGTCGTGTCTAATCCCACTTTTAGAGAATTCAGTGATGAATGACTCTAAAAAGTGATGGATGTCAGGGGAGCACTAGATTGTGCTCTCTGACTACACAAGACAAGATTTCGGAAACACAGTTCTGATTACAAGAATACCCACGAAGGGAAAATGCTACAAGAATATACGATCGATACAAGATGTCCCACAACCCGGGACCAATAGGTATGGAAAACTCGACTAGAGATGATACAGGAGATCCCACAACCCGGGATCGTAGGTAGGAAACAAGATATCTCGATTACAAGAAATCCCCTCAGGGATATGAACTGGATACAAGAAATAACTAGAAAGGATCTCGTACTACGAGATTACAATAGGACAAGAAAGGATGTCCACAATACAAGACTAGACAAGACTAGAGCTAGAAACAAGACTAGAACTTGAACTGGAACTTGAATGTACTTACTTGGAGGTCACGACTCCTTGAGCTCCCAAGACTGGCATTGGCAAGACTGATTATGAATGTGGCCAACCCCTCCTTATATAGGTTTTCAAGGGCGGTTCCCAAGGCGGTTGCGAACTGATGATGTCATCATGATGTCATCGATTTGTAACAAGACCTCCCAATGTCAGAATTCAGCGAATAGACAGTCGATCTTGGGGTTTTGGCACATTCCGGACGCAATGGAAGCATTGGTTTCTCCTAATTCTGAACCAATCATGAGATACAGGGTTCACATGGAATCTTAGGTTCAGGATGGTTTCCTTCGTCCATGACATCACCTCCCCCTCAAGCGACGAGTTCCACGAGGAGCGGTCATGTTATCTGGTCTCGGCTTCGTTGGATTTTTCTTATGGAATTCTCGAACCTTGATTGGTGCTCTCTGAAGGTTTTCTGCAGGTTCCCAAGTACGATCACTGATGTCATACCCTTTCCAATGAATAAGGTATTCCAATCTTCCCCGGGATATTCTGGAATCTAGGACATGCTCGACTTCAAATTCTTCATGATCATCAATCTCGATAGGTGGTGAAGGACTAGGTCTCTCCCCCCTCAATGGTGAAATCTGATATGGTTCCAACATGGATACATGGAAAACTGGATGTATTCTCATGGTACTCGGTAACTGGAGTTTGAAGGTGACTGGATTAATCTTGGCCAAGATGGTAAATGGTCCAAACTTTTGATGATCTAACTTTGCACAAGGCCTTGAAGTTTGTAAATTGTTTCGGAGTAACCATACTTTATCCCCAATTTGATACGATGGATTCTGGACACGACGTTGATCTGCATAGTACTTATATTGTTGTTGAGCTTTATGGATCTCTTCCTTCAGTTCTTTGTGAATGTCCATCAGGTACTGGGCCTTGTCTCTGGCAGCTGGGTTCTTGACATGATTTGAGAGTTGTATATCCATCCTTGGATGTTGTCCATAGTTTGCAAAGAAGGGAGTTTGCTTAGTAGATGCATGAACACTATTGTTATAGGCAAACTCTGCAAAGGGTAACAACTCAAACCAATCATTTTGGTGATAGTTGCTAGTGCAACGGAGATATTGCTCCAGGACTTGATTCACTCGTTCTGTTTGTCCATCAGTCTGTGGATGATTTGCTGTAGATAGTTTAACTTGAACACCAAGGAGCTTGCAAAGACTGTTCCAAAAGCTGGATATGAACTGTGGACCTCGATCACTGACAATGTCATCAGGCAATCCATGAAGCCTAAATATGTACCTAAGAAAAAGTCTGGCAGTGGCTGCACCTGTGATTGCCTTGGTAGTTGGAATGAAGTGTGCCATCTTTGTAAATCTATCCACAATAACAAGAATGGCATCATACTTATCTGACTTTGGTAGATCTGTGATGAAATCCATCGACAATGAAGCCCATGGCCTTTCTGGAATAGGTAGAGGTTGCAAGAGGCCATGAGGTTTATGTCGGGGTACCTTAGATCTATTGCAAGTATCACAGGTTCGAATGTATTCTTTGACTTCCTTCCACATCTGAGGCCACCAAAAGTCCCTTGATATGAGTTCTATTGTTTTATTTACTCCAAAATGTCCTGCTGCAAGGTTGTCATGGCGTTGTTGAAGTACTTGGATCCTGGGCTTTCCTGGAGGGACATACAATAGGTTCTTATAGAGTAGTAAACCATCCTTTTCCTGAAATTCGTTTACTTCTTGGAATTTTCCTTCTTGAGCTTTCTGCTTAACGTTACAAAACAATTCATCCTGTGGTAGATTCTCACGGATCAACTGATTCAAGGCTGAATCTTCATGATGGCTTGAAGAGATAGCTGCTAACTGGAGATGCTCGGGCTTGAGTAATACACTCTCTTGTTGATCAAAGGCCTCTTCACCCTTCTTTGGTGCAAGGTAAGATCTTCTGGATAGGGCATCTGACTGACATTGATGACGTCCTGGACGGTATGTGATGACAAAGTCGAATCTGGATAAAAAGTTACTCCATCGAGATTGCCTTCTATTGAGGATCCGGGTGGTCATAAAATACTCTAGGTTCTTGTGATCTGAATATACAATGACTTTATGAGCTGCTCCTTCTAGATGGTGACGCCAAGTATCAAACGCGTCTACTATGGCAAGGAGTTCTTTATCATGAATTTCATAATTAATTTATGGAGGGGAAAACTTCCTTGAATGATATGCAACTGGATGTAGTTGTCCATCATCTCCATATTGGGAAAGAATGGCCCCTAGAGCAAAGTCCGATGCATCTGTCTCAAGGAAGAAGGGCTTACTAGAATCAGGATGAACTAGGATTGGAGCAGTAGTGAATGCTGATTTCAAGGTCTGAAAGGCCTTCTCTGCTTCTTCGGTCCATGAGAATTTGGAGTTCCCTGTAAGCTTGGTAAGAGGTGTCACTATCTTGGAGTAATCTCTGATGAATATCCTATAGAAATTGGCAAACCCCAAAAAACATTGTACATCTCGGACACATGAAGGTGGTTGCCAATCAAGGATTGTCTCAATCTTCTTAGGGTCCATAAAAATTCCTTTATCTGATACTATGTACCCTAAAAATTCCACTTCTGTCTTATGAAAAGAACACTTCTCCAATTTCGCATACAATCCTTTTTCTCTTAGTTTCTCTAGGACTATCTTTACATGATCTTCATGATCCTCTAGATTTTTTGAAAATATCAAGATATCATCAAGGTATATTACAACAAAATCATCTAAATATTCTCGAAAAATATCATTCATCATATGTTGGAAGACAGCTGGAGCATTTGTAAGACCGAAGGGCATAACTACATATTCAAAATGCCCATACCTTGTTCGAAATGCTGTCTTCCATTCGTCTCCTTCTCTGATCCTGACAAGGTTGTAAGCTCCTCGAAGATCAATTTTCGTGAAGAATTTTGCTTTTCCAAGGCGTTCCAAGAGCTCTGATATGAGTGGTAGAGGGTATCTGTTTTTTATAGTGACTTTGTTCAATCCACGATAATCTACACACATCCGGAGAGTCCCATCCTTCTTCTTTACGAATAGAATAGGAGCTCCTGCTGGAGACTTCGAGTGTTTGATAAACCCCTTTGCTAGATTCTCATCAATGTTCTTGCGTAGTTCTGTAAGTTCCTCTGGAGATAGTCTGTAGATTGGTCCAAAGGGTGGTTGTGTTCCCTCTTGAAGATCTATGGGACAATCATAAGGTCTATGCTCTGGAAGGATATCTGCATTCTTCTTTTCAAAAACATCTTCAAAGCCGTTGTACTGATTGGGTAGCTGTACTGGATCATCTTTCTTGGATTCTTGAGCTGGTATGGCATAGATCATATATGTAGGTTCCTTCCTTACTGCATGTATGAAGGCTTTAGCTCCAACATATGTTGGGTTCTTCTGGATATCTCGACGGGTGATTTTATTCTTTTCCCAATTAATTTCTGGATTATGTTTCTTTAACCACGGCATTCCGATGATAACCATATTTGCTGGACTCGATATTACATTGAAACATATGTGTGAATCATGGTCACCAAGGTGTACTCTTAGTGGTATGGTTTCCATGGTTATATTCCCCGATGCTAGAGGCCGTCCATCTACTACTTCGGCTACTACTGGTCTGTTCTTTCGAAGTACTGGAATTCCATGTTTCTTAACGAGTCCTTCATCAATGAAACATGAGGACGCTCCTGAATCTACTAGAGCTATGAGGGAAAGGGTCTTCTTAGACAGGATTAACTTGACAGGGGCAAGACATGTTTCTACGGGTGTGGATGGAATTATGAGACCCTTTCGTATATCATGGTCCGGCTGTATGGTCTCTTTTACAACTGGACTTCCTCGTTTCCCTGCTCTACAAGGGTGGCTGCGACTTTGGAGTTTGTTCTCTTGTTGGGACAATTAACTGCAATGTGGCCAGGGTTTCCACAATATAGACATAATTTGTTATCCCTCCTTCTTTGTTTCTCTTGTGGTGTTAGAGGCTGGAACCTAGTTACATCTATCTGCATAGGTTCGGGCATAGTGTCATCTCTAGGAGTAGGCTGGAAAGGTTTCCATTGGCGAGGTCTTCCTTCTACTTGTTTTTCTTGTTTCCTTTCAAAAAGACGGTTATCACATTGAATGGCTTGGTTGATGTATTCATTCAATGTCTTCACCTCTGGCATCGTGAGTAGAAGGTCCTTCACGTCATCCCTTAAGCCCCATCTAAATTGGCTAATGAAATAATCTTCATGCCAAGTGAGGTCACATATCAACTGCCTAAATTCTGATGCATAGGTAGAGGCAGGGCGGTTACCTTGACGTAGCTTTCGAAGTTTTGTTTCTGCCACTCGACTCGTGTCTGCATCTCCAAATGTGGCGACAAGCTCTCCAAGAAATGCCTCATAATTATGAAGTACGGCCATATCCTTCTCCAAGATTGGGGCGAACCATGATAAAGCTTGACCATAGAGCAAGGTTCCAATAAAACCGACCTTGGATGCATCATCAGGGTATCTATCAGGCTGCATGCGAATGTACAATTTGACTTGTTGCAAGAATCCTCGAAACTTTGTACGATCACCATTGAACTTTTCTGGCATGCAAATCTTGGGTTCCTTCACAAATGATGTACTGGGCCGTTGGTTCACTTGAATACTCCCTTGATTCGCTTGAAGACTCCCGATTCGTTCTTGTAATTCTTGAAGGAGTGTACCTACATGCACTGGATGTCCCATCTCGACTTGTGTCTGTCGACGACTTAGGTCTTCGACTTGTTGTTGGAGACTCTGAAGTGATGCTACGATCTGTTCATAAGCGTTCTCCATGATGTCTGGTCTTGGATAGAAGATAGTCTTGCCAAAATGTCAGGGGAGCACTAGATTGTGCTCTCTGACTACACAAGACAAGATTTCGGAAACACAGTTCTGATTACAAGAATACCCACGAAGGGAAAATGCTACAAGAATATACGATCGATACAAGATGTCCCACAACCCGGGACCAATAGGTATGGAAAACTCGACTAGAGATGATACAGGAGATCCCACAACCCGGGATCGTAGGTAGGAAACAAGATATCTCGATTACAAGAAATCCCCTCAGGGATATGAACTGGATACAAGAAATAACTAGAAAGGATCTCGTACTACGAGATTACAATAGGACAAGAAAGGATGTCCACAATACAAGACTAGACAAGACTAGAGCTAGAAACAAGACTAGAACTTGAACTGGAACTTGAATGTACTTACTTGGAGGTCACGACTCCTTGAGCTCCCAAGACTGGCATTGGCAAGACTGATTATGAATGTGGCCAACCCCTCCTTATATAGGTTTTCAAGGGCGGTTCCCAAGGCGGTTGCGAACTGATGATGTCATCATGATGTCATCGATTTGTAACAAGACCTCCCAATGTCAGAATTCAGCGAATAGACAGTCGATCTTGGGGTTTTGGCACATTCCGGACGCAATGGAAGCATTGGTTTCTCCTAATTCTGAACCAATCATGAGATACAGGGTTCACATGGAATCTTAGGTTCAGGATGGTTTCCTTCGTCCATGACAATGGATGTCTCTAAATTGCCTTTGTTGCAATGGTTGGAACCAAGTTAAAGCTGTATTCTTTAACGTCAGCCCAAATGCGTTGTATTGCGTGAACATGTCCTTGACTTGTTCTGCTCTTAGTACTTGCTTGAATTCTGCGACATGGTCATAGGGATCTCCCGTCCCATCAAAGTAATTTTTCATTGATTTTACTAATTGAGTAGGTCTCAATACTCTTGCGTGTTCACGTGGTCTAGGTAGAGGAAAATCATCTCTACCACCTGGTATTCCATGATCTCTTTGTCTATCCGCTCTATTAGTGTTCGTGGTTGTTCTATCTCTCCCTATGGGGTGATTAAAGCTTACTTCTGGTCCCTCTTATTTCCTTCTCTTTGATGTCCATGGGCTGAGGATGTTCCTGCCCCTTGTTGATTTGTATTTATGTTCGTTCTAGATGGAGGGAATATCAATTCACCTCTCCATGTGTATGTGTTTTTAGCGCGTTCAGGCACCACAAAGACTCTTTCTGAAGTCTCATCCAGGTACACAACCTTTCCAGGTGTATCTGGGTCCTTGAATTCATAAATTGTAATGATGCCTACCTCACCAGGGTGTTCCTTTCTGTACCTCCAAAAGGCTTCATCTGTCTCTTTATTTACAAACAACTCGGTGCTCCTGTTATCTTGAGGGATCCATTCTGGGATGAGTATTCTTGTTAATACGGATTTCCCTCTAGATGTTCTAGGTTCTTCTAACGGTTCTTTTCCTTGAAATTTCGCTTCCGTCTCTAATTGAATTGTGCCAAACTCATTAGTATCGTTCGGCTGCGTACTTAGGACGTACATGGTTCCTTCTTTGTCTATGTAAGCGTCTCTCTCAAATTTCACCACTGGTCTTTCCAATCCAATGGGTTGATCAGGGTTGTGCAGTTGCACCACTTGCCTTTGCAAACCATCCTCATAGATGCGAGCACCTAGTCGGTTGGTTCGGAGAAACTCTAATTGCGTTCTATAGGGTCCTTCTGGTCGATGGCCCGAAAAACGAACTGTCGCGATGGTCTATCGTGACACGTGGCACTGTCGTGGCGATGGCATGAGCCAATCGCGATGGTCCGGGGTCAGCTGAACAATCGCGATGGTCCAAGTGGACCGTCGCGATGGCTCAAGTGAACCGTCGCGATGGTCCGAGACCGTCGCGATGGTCCGGCCGAGCCGTCGCGATGGCGTGAGCCAATCGCGATGGTGCGACACAATCGCGATGGTCTGAGCCAATCGCGATGGTCCACCAAACTGATGATTTTTGAGATGCGCCTGTGGATTCGTGCAAGCGCAAGGGTCGCCTACCTCGTGGTGTGGTCGCCTACCAAAAATTCCGAAGGTTGCAGACCATCGCGATGGTCCGCCACACTCGGCAGATCTTTGACAGAGAGTGAAATTTTACCTTTTCCAAGCTTTCCTGATGCACTGGAGCTCTGTACCTGCAAGAAAACTCAAGAAAACACAAGCACACACAAGCACAAAAGTTCTCTCTCGCTCTCTCGCATGCACAAATGAGGGGAAAGGAGGTGAATGGGTGGATATGGTGAATTTTCTGATTTTTTTTGGAAATGAAGATGATGATGCGATGATGAAGATGGAGTATGGGGAAGGTGAAAAACACTAAAAACTAAGTAAAAACAACAACAAAAACTGAAATTTTTACCTTCCAATGCCACTTCTTGCTATACTCTTACCATCACACATTCGTCCTAGACTCGATCCCCGGCAACGGTGCCAAAATTTGGTGTTGCTCTAGCACAATGGTGAGAACCACGTTAAGAAGCTTCACCTCCTTAATGTCAATCCGTGGGAGAGGTAGGAGTGATATGAAGATCGTGAACGTGAGATGAAGTGAGAGTGAAGGTGAGAAGCACAAAGATGCACACACACATACACACACACTACGAAGAGACAAGCAAGACACAATGGAAGGTGAGAAGTTAACTCTATTACTCAAGAACACTCTTACAAGCTCAAACTAGCTCTAAGCTCACACTAGCCAACATGAACCAACCCCAAAAATGAGCTCTCTAGCTCTTTTTATAGTTTCTAGACTAGTTTTGACCGGTTTCACATCTAGTGACCGGCCTAGTTAAAAAATAGGTCCTAGAGGCTATTTGGAAGGGTAAACGATGTCTAAAAATAACGAAATTTGGTACGAGCATTCTACCTAAGCTCCTCAAGCTTGAGGACTCCTCGGCTTGCATAAAATGGAGCTATGAATTACAAAATGGGGTTTTGTCTATATTACATATGTTACAAGAGTGATGAAAATCACTGTTGGATATTTGAAGAGGTAATAAAAACATAATTGTTTGAAAAAATGATCCGACTGGCTCCCTGCTCCGTCTTTACATGCTTCCATGTCGTCTGTGCCTCTGACTGTGCCTCTGACTGCTTCCAACAGTCACCTAGTAATATTTTCATGAAAGCAAGCATGAAGGCAAGCTTGCAAAAGCAAGCAATGGAAATGGCCACACATGAGATGACTAAAGTTTTTCATCCATTGTGGCATTCTGTTCAATGTTAAAGATACCCTGAATGGAAGAGATTGATAAATGCTACCAGCCAAATAGGTGCACCATGGAAAGGACCATCAGCACAAGTATTGAGAACAAAGTTACTAAAGAAAGAAAAAACTAATCTTGAGACAGAGATTCTTTCTTTGTGGATGATGTGGCAAAAATATGGTTGCTCTATATTGCGTGATGGATGGTCATATATTAAAAAAAGAAGTGTGTAAAATATTTTAATATCTTCATGTAAGCGCACAACGTTTCTTCGTGCCATACCTATTTTTTAGCCCAATACTACCATCACAAATATGATTCATGTTTCATACATATTTTCTACTTATTGTTACAATTACTAGATAGTTTATAAATCGTATTTAATCTTTTATGGTATCATGCATGCAATGTGCATGATGCATACGCACATGCACATTGCATGCATAATGAGTATATTATAATGTATATATTTTTAAGTTACTATTTAGAACTTAAAACTTAGAAGTTAGTACTATGTACTTAAATTTTACTATTTACTATTTAATGGTAATTGTAATTGTGCAATTGCCAATTATGATGCAGGTGAGTTTATCTATAGCCATTTGTGAGAAGCCATTACTAAAATCGATCCTAAGAACATGGTGCAAGAATTACAAATTTACAATGATCAATCTCAAATATGTACACATGTCACACAATGACATTAAAATTTGAAATGATCCTTGATTTTTGAAACTGCCATGTACGTTGTCATAGATAATGGATCAAATTGTGTATCCATGGGATGTATGTAACAAGACGAGTATCCTAAGATTACCTAGACTCCATGTGCCTCTCATAGCCTTGATTTGATGATGGAGGATATTGGACATTTATCTAGGATGAGAGTTGTTGAGAAATCAAAATTCATTGTGCAATTTGTGACCAGCAAGCCCAAAGTTATCAATATATTGAGGGCAAGCCCATCATTGCAATTTTTGAGACCATCGGCTACTCATTTTTGTTACATGTTTCTTGTTCTTGAAGGAGTACTCAGGGTTCGAAAGGGTCTACTATGCACACTGGTTGCATAGGAATGGTATAATATCCCAGAAGTAAAGTCTAGTGACAAATTGTACACTAAGTTCTCCAACATAGTGATGAGAGATGAGCAGTTTTGGAAAAGGGCGAGATTACTATGCATGCTTTGAAGCCTCTTCATAGTGTGCTAAGGATTGCAGACATGGAAGGAAGCACTCTAGGCCTTATATATAAGTATGTAGATCATATTGAAAAGTGCATTGAGAAGGTAGAAGGGTTGATGGAGAATGAGTTTTGTTTCTTGTTTTTCTCTTGAATTTTTATTTTTAAAACTCATGATTCATGAATCATGATAGTGGACAATGGACATTGGATACTGATGTTTATGTTTTTCTTTTCCAAGAAGAATGAGCTCTTAGATTGTGTGAGAAGGAGATGGGACTGGTTTCAGAAACCAATCCATGCACTTGCACATCTTCTACATCTGTTATGGCGTAATGAGGAGTCATACTTAGATAATGAATTGGAAGATAATTGGCTCACATTGTGAAAATGTGGATAGGAGATGATGTGCACATGATAGATGAGATAGAGAAAGAGTGATATGCATTTTGTATGAGTGAGAAGCATTTTAGGAACCCCACAACATGCTTACAAAAGAGCTTGCTTGCATCCTTGACATGATGGGAGAGATTGGGCTTGGATACACCTTTATTGGTATATATTTAACTTTTATTATTATGTTATATGTGTTTAAACTTTGAACATTGTACTATGTAAATTGTAATTTTATAAATTACAACAAACATTGAATTTGCATTATGTAGAGAAAGCTTGCTATAAGAGTCCAATCACAAGACTCTAGCACTAACCCAATGGAAAGGAATGGGAGCACTTGGGCTCTATTCATAATTCCACACAAAAAAAGAGAAGTAGGTTGAATCCATAACAATTTGAGAGATTGGTATATTGCCATTGCAGTCTCAAGTTGCTATAAAAGAAAGGCAACACACGTCCACTTCAGGTATATCATGAATCATGATCCCTTTAATTGTGTAACGTGTTATAATTTATAACTTATAACTTATCTTTCATTTGTATTTATAGGTAAATGTGGATACTATTGACATATCAGATGTCACAGATATTCCAGAGATACCCCATGAGGAAAAGGATATTTATTCCATGCTCTTTAAAGAGCAATAGAGTTTTGTTTGACAAACCCGAAGCAAAAACTCTAGGGCAAAGGTGTGTGGTGAGTACATTACTACATTATGATTTGTGATTCATGAATTGTTTTGGAAATTCAAATTGAGTCTTGAGTCTTAACTCTTGACAAAGTTGGATGGATCACATTAGTTTTTCATTTGTTTTTTCCCCTTTTATGCAAAAGGTGACATGACGGAGGCATCCACTTCTCGTCATCCTCGCAAAGTTGCATCTCGATAGGGACGTCGCCATAGAGGTGCTAGTATGAGTTGGCATGTCGATGTGCCGGAGTATTGGGAAGAGATGTCTGCAAACTCACAATCAGATGAGGATTTAGTCAGATGAGGATTCACGAGGCAACAACCACTATAGAAGCATAGTTTGGACGTGATTCCCACTCAAAGTATCCTCATGGACTAGCACTTTCAATGAGGACGAGGATGACCATCATGATGATGATGATTTGTCTAGAGATTCAACACTCTAGTGTAGAGAGTTTACATGTTTGATATTTGTAGGAGGCTTGACTCTTTAGCCTTGAGGCTTGGGGCCATGACATTGAATTGATATATCATCATTGATGATCACGATGTATACACTATTACACTTAGAATATCATGTTTCATGTTACCATGTATGATTGTTGATGTTATACATATGATGATTGACCATTGATACATAAACTATCATCATTCATCTATGATGTATCATACATGGTTTCGATTCTTGACTCTTGACCCCTCTATTGTCTATGTCCAAATTTCACATCAAATTTTTTTTCCAATTTCACATGCACGGAGCACATTGCCCACATGACACAAGTGAAACGTTTCAATACACATAACACAACTCACATGCCACATGCACATTGAAATTTGAATTTTGCACACAATACATATGTCGTATATGCACATTACAATTTGCTCATTTCTTACGCAATGCACAATGCACATGCATAATACATATATACACATTGCACATAGTAATTTGTATCATATATCAACTATGTTAAAACTTAAAAGATGTACATACTAAAGAGTTACTATTAATGTAACATATTACATGTAATATGCATACATGTATGATGTATATAATTGTCAATATTATGTATAAATTATAATGTATATGTAATTACTAATATGCATATTGTAATATGTATACAGTATAACTAATACTATATATACTAAATTAAACAAAATTAAAAAAAGGAAAAAAAATGGAAATGGCAAATTTTATAATTCTAGTCAGCAATTAAAATGCCTTAAACATTTCAAAACCTATTTTTATTCGTGATTTAAACCTCTTCCTTTGAACTATGACACATACATACATACATACATACATGCATACATACATACATACATACATACATACATACATACATACATACATACATACATACATACATACATACATACACACACACACACATATTTACACACACATGTGTGTGTATGTATATATTATGAAGAGAGATGGTGGATGCAATCCAAAAATGAGTTGGTGCTGCTACAACCGGCTTCACACCAGCCATCTGAGACTTCAGAGTTGATTAGTAGACCCTTTGAGCTTCCTAAATCCACCAAAATATCAGCCAAGTACTTTGGAACATGTATCTCAAAAGTTTGAATCAAGATAGACTAGCTGCAAGATGGCTAGCTCCCAAAACTTGCTAATTTTGTACATACACCTGTCGAAAAAAATGAACAATGCTCTCAACCTGGTAGGAATTAGAAAAACACTTCAAATGATAAACTGAGCACTGAGAACCAGATTCATCAACATCAAGAACATGCCCGCCATTCTCGGGGCTCTACAGAGATAGAACAATGAGTAGTAAAATGCAGATATCTCTTAAATTATAAATCCAATGACCATGAAATTTTTTATGCAAAAACTATACGTTAAATCCAATGCACTTTAAAACTCAGAAAAAGGTTGCATACAACTTGAGATATGAGCTTCTGAAGTTACTACTCTAAGTGAGTATAGCAGGGAACAAAACAGAGAAGTAGAGAAAGATTAATGTATAAATTCACATATGATTACAACCACATTGGCAATGAATATTTTCACAATGGGAGTAGAATGATAGAGCTATGGAGTACGCTCTTCAAGCTCTACAAAATGAAATGAATTGATCACATACAAGGCTTGCTAATCGCCTCTTCCTTCTTGCTCTTTTTATAGCTACTCTTGGAGGGAGTTTTGAAAGCTTCACACTTATAAATCATATGTTGCCTTGTGATATTAGGCAAACCAAGTACACTTTGGTCCCTGCAAATTTGTTTGAGCGTCCTCTCACCAATGTGAGCAAGCCTTTTGTGCCATATCTCCAACTCTGTGAGAGTTTGAGATCCATAGCTAAACAAAGCTATGTTCTTTGTATCTTCCACTTCAAAAGTGAAAAGCCTTCCTGTCTTTTCTCCTTTTGCAATCCTTCTAAAGCCTTGCCTTGGGTCTTCAACATATGCTCCAAACTTGTTGAATCTAACATGCAATCCTTTTTCAACAATCTATCCAACACTCATTAAATTTTTGGTTATTATAGGGACATACAAGACTTTGCTTAAGAGGTTCATATTCCCATATGATGTCTTCACATTACCTATCTTCTCCACTGAGTGCTTTGTATCATCTCCTGTTTGCACTTCATGTTTGTTCTGAGGATCTTCCAAATCATAAAGTAAAGCCACATTTCCTGCTACATGGTTTGAGCATCTTGAATCAATGTAAAAGATGTGATCATCATCCTTACCCTTCTTCACCGATAAATTCATAATCAATAATGAATCTTCTTGACTTTGGTCCTCTGCATAGTTATTGTAATATCTTCTTCCTCTATGGCCACTTTGATAGTTGTTGTTGTTGTAATTGTTGTTGTAGTAGTTGTTGTTGTTGTATCCTCCATTGTATCTGCCTCTATTTGATCCATAGCCACCTCCATTGAATCCTCTTCCTCTTGAGTTCCTCAAGTTCTTGAAACATTCTTCAGTAGTATGATTAGATAAGCCACATATATTACAAGGTTGAGATGATTGGAATCTCCCCATGCCTTGCTTTCTGCCTCTGCCTCTTCCTATAGCTCTTCCTCTACCTGCAAAGTTTGCTTGAAAAGAGCTACCTTCATCTTCATTCTTCCTATTCTTTGACTTGTCCTTGACCGTAGCTTTATCAGAATATAAGGCAGAAGTTTGATTACCTCTTGAGGGCTCACCACCTTTGTTAATCTTTTCTTCATGAGTGAATAGTTGGACCATGAGTGTGTTGACACTACAAGAAATAGGGGGGCGTAGCGATGCCCCCAAATTGAAAAACAAAATGGGATTCATCGCTTATGCGACGCTAGCATCGTATAAGCGACGGTCCTCTTTTTGGGTTTTTTTTTTAACGAGCGGTTGTCGCATAAGCGATGCTAGCGTCGCTTATGCAATGCTAAAAGTATGCGTCTCAAATAGCATCGCTAAGTAGCAACATTATTTGCGACATTGGCAAACTAGCTGCGACATTTTAGCATCACATAAGCAACATCCTGTGTTCTGGAGCGTCGCATAAGTGATGCTCTGGAATGTAAAAAAAAAAAAATCGATTTCTCCCGGCACATTTGTGCTGGGATTTGGATGCACAAGCAAGAGAGAGAGAGAGAGAGAGAGAGAGAGAGAGAGAGAGAGAGAGAGAGAGAGAGAGAGAGAGAGAGAGAGAGAGAGAGAGAGAGAGAGAGAGAGAGAGCGAGAGAGAGCAAGATATCTATCGTTGAAGCCAGGTATGCATGCACACACACATACACACACATACATATGCATACACACACATATACACACATAGACACACACACATACACATAGACACACACACATGCACACACATATACACACATATACACATACATATACACACATAATGATGCATACACACACATATACATGCACACACACATATATGCATACACACACATATGCATACATAATGCATACATAATGCACATGCATACATACACATACATAATGCAAACACACACATATGCATACATAATGCATACACACACATATGCATATATACATGCATACACATACAAACATAGACACATACACACACATAGACACATACACACACATACACACTCATAGACACACACACATACACATAGACACATACACATACACACACACACATATACACACACACATAGACACATACACATGCATACACACATACACACACACACACATACACACACACATACACACATACCCACACATATATGCATACACACACATAGAGAGACATGCACACACATACACATACATGCATACATATGCATACATAATGCATATGCATATGCATACATACATACTTACATGCATACACACACATATGCATACATAATGCATACACACACATACAAACACATACACACACATATGCATACATACATGCATACACATACACACATAGACACATACACACACATAGACACATACACACATATAAACACATACATACTCATAGACACACTCACACACATAGACACACACACACACACACATATACACACACATATACACACACACATACACACATAGACACATACACACGTAATGATGCATACACACACATACACATGCATACACACATACACACACATATATGCATACACACACATAGAGAGACATACACACACATACACATACATGCATACATATGCATACATAATGCATATGCATATGCATACATACATACTTACATGCATACACACACATATGCATACATACACATACATAATGCATACACACATATGCATACACACAAATACACACACATATGCATACATACATGCATACACATACACACATAGACACATACACACACATAGACACATACACACATATAAACACATACACACTCATAGACACACACACATACACATAGACACACACACACACACACATATAAACACACACATACACACATAGACACATACACACATAATGATGCATACACACACATACACATGAATACACACATACACACACACATACACGCACACTTATACACACACATACACACACATACACACACATATATGCATACACACACATAGAGAGACATATACATGCATACATATGCATACATAATGCATATGCATATGCATACATAATGCATATGCATATGCATACATAATGCATATGCATACATAATGCATATGCATATGCATACATAATGCATATGCATATGCATACATAATGCATATGCATATGCATACATACTTACTTACATGCATACACACACATATGCATACATAATGCACATGCATACATACACATACTTAATGCATACACACACATATGCATACATAATGCATACACACACATATATGCATACATAATGCACATGCATATGTATACATACATGCATACACATACACACATAGACACATACACACACATATATACACATACACACTTACACACACACATCCATACACATTTACACACACACATACACATGCACACCGACACATATATATAGATACACACGTATATACACACATAGACACACACACACATACACACATAGACACACACACATACACATACATACAAATATACACACACACATAGACACACACACTTACACACACACACATCCACACACATTTACACACACACATACACATGCATACAGACACATATATATAGATACACACACATACATGCATATGCATACATAATGCACATGCATATGCATACATAATGCACATGCATATGCATACATACATGCTTACATGCATATGCATACATACATGCTTACATGCATATGCATACATACATGCTTACATGCGTACATGCATACACACACATACACATGCATACACACATACACATACACACATAGACACACACACATACACACACATACACACACATACACACACATATATGTGTACACACACGTAGAGAGACATACACACATGCACATACATGCATACATATGCATATATATGCATACATATGCATATATATGCATACATAATGCATATACATATGCATACATACATACTTACATGCATAAACACACACATATGCATACATAATGCACATGCATATGCATAGATACATGCATACACATACACACACATAGACACATACACACACATAGACACATACACACACATAGACACATACATACACATAGACACATACACATGCATATACACATAGATTTACACACACATACACATGCATACACACACATACACACATAGACACACACACACACACACATACACACACACATAGACACATAGACACATAGACACATAGACACATAGACACATAGACACATAATGCATATGCATATGCATACATACATAATTACGTGGACACATATACACACATGGACACATACACACATACACACATATACACATATACACATATACACACATATACACATACACACATATATACACACAGTTTTACACACACACATAGACACACACACATACACAGAAACACTTACACATGCATACACAAAGACATACACACATAGACACACACACATACTTACACACATAGACACATACAAACTTACACACACACATCCACACACATTTACACACACACATACACATGCATATAGACATATATATATATATATATATAGATACACACATATATACACACATATATACACACATAGACACACACATATACACACACATACACACATAGACACATACACACTTACACAGACACATACACACATCCACACATCCACACACATTTACACACATACATACAAATGCATAGAAGCATATATATAGATACACGTGTATATACACACAGACACACACAGACACACACACACACATACACACACATGGACACATACACACATATATATGCATAGACAGATACATAGAGACATACACACATATATATATGCATACACACACATAGGGACACATACACACACACATACACATGCATGCATACATATGCATACATAATGCATATGCATACATACATACATACATACATACATACATACTTACATGCATACACACACACATACACACACATGCATACATTTTCATACATAATGCACATGCATATGCATACATACATGTTTACATGCATACACACACTCACATATACACCATACACATATACACACATACATATGTACACGTATATATATTGATTTCTAACCCATTTTGTTTTATATGTTAGGTATTATGGATCCTAGTAGAGAGAGAAAGGCGAAACTCACTCTCATAAAAAGTCTTATGAGAGCAAAAGTTCCGTCTGATACTCTAGGGGTCATCATGCATGAGTACTCAGAGATGCCTGATGATGAGCTTGATTATACGATCTAGATGCTTACCCAACGATCAGAGGAGGGCTCTTCTGTGGCCCCACATGCAGGAAGACACCTATTTGCTCATAGGTATGTTTTTTTCATAAACTTTTTTAATGATATTATAACACATATTTTATTTATTTTTATCTATCTATTTTCAGGACACCTATACCACCTCCAGATCATGATAGCAGAGCAGAGTTGCCTATGAGGACATGCATAGGCACCTTAGAGCTAGAGTGTGATATAGAGCCAGAGGGGAACATATGTACATAGGGAATGGATTGGAGTTCAAGAGAAGAATGCGGGCACTATGCGACTCTTACCTGCACCTTGTCCACTTACCGTGGAAGTAAGTATAAAATTTACATATAAATTGAAATAAATATCTTATGTTTTATTTACCTGATTTTTTTATTTTTGTAATGAACTAAGTATGTTTTATGAACATGATGAGAGGGATAAAAAATACATAGTTAGTTCATTTGAGACAGAGTTTGGATCAGGATGGTCACATAAGTGGTGTCTAAAAGAGATGCAGACACTTATGGCTCATCGTCGTGATAATGCACGGTACACATTGCTTTTATGTATATATATGTGGATATGAGTATGTGTGTTTATGTATGTATGTATGTATATGAGAGAGAGAGAGAGAAAAGAGTGAGACTAGAGGTACAAATAGACGCATACACACACATATACATCATACATGCACATTTACACACATATACACATACATGCACATTTATACATATACACACATACATGCACATTTTTACACACACATACACATGCATGTAGTTACACACATGTAATGAATACACATAGACACATACATACACACATGCATGCACACTGATATATCTATATATATATATATATATATATATATATATATATATATATATATATATATATATATATATATATATATATATATATATATACTTAGATATCTATATATAAATAAATAAATAAATCCTATTTCAAAAATCCTAATTTGAAAACACTAATTTTGATATTAGGGTTTTAAAACCTCTAATCTAAAAACTCTAATTCAACCGTTTAGCCATATGATTGAAGTATATGTACACACTGCATCTATTCCTCCGACGTCCTACTAGAGGGATGTCTCTCCTCCCAACCTTATGCCTCTATATATAGCTACTCGAATCAACGAGGATCATAATAAAGATATATACACATCATGTAGATACACATACATAAATGTAAAATGGAGTAGATTTATTATGCATCACACATACATGCCTAAATGCACACATAAATATATATATACATGCATACATATTTACATGTACACATTTACACATAGACACATATACATATATACATGTACAAATCACATATACATGACTACATGCACACATAAATATATATATACATGCATACATATTTACATGTACACATTTACACATAGACACATATACATATATACATGTACACATCACATATACATGCCTACATGCACAAATGTATACTTATACATGCATACATAATTATAAACACTTGCGTATATTACATGAATACATGAATATTTTACATAAATGCATATGCATACTAACACATGTATACATATATCACACACATGCACACACATACATATACATGAAATACATATATATGCATACTAACATATGTATACATATAATACACATGAATACACACACACATATGCATACATACATGATAAAAATTTGCTCCTCGAAGATAAAGCTATATATAAAATAATTAGGCATACCCCCGAGCTTCATGTTCTAACTTAAAAGAACATGATTTCATCTCTCTAGTAGGATTCATCGTTATTCAAGTTGAATAAAAAATCTATTATCTGATATCCATTCAGAAGCTTCAAGTTATTGATCGGTAACTAGAGTAGAATTTGCTATCTAATCTGCTCATATGTTTTCATTATTGCCATCATTTTGGTAAGACATCAATATAGTCTCATCTTCATTATCCTTATTGATTTCATTTATTTCTTCTATTGTTAAATCTATGTTCTCACGAGTCACATCATTTATTGATGGATTAATATCGATTTCCGGTAATTCCTCTTCCTCATCAGTAGAATTAGCATGTAGAGTATTATCCTCTTCATAAAAAAGATTAGTATCATTTTCACGTATAGTGATTCTAATTTCTCTTTCAGATGTTGATGTATCAGTATCTGATGCTGAATCATCAATAGGACTTTCTTCGATCTCTCTAACAATAAACTGTTCAAACAATGACCTACCTCTAGGTTGAACATGAATCACTTTCCACCAAGGGTGAGCATCTGGGTTTTTATAAAAAATGCTTGTTCAATATGCCTAGGAAGAATATAGGGTTCTTTAGTAGATCGCATTACCTTGGAAGAATCAATTGCCCAAAACCCAGATAATTCCTTTCTTAATGTGGAATTACTACCTTTATACTCAGCTTGAAACTAGTCAACCTTCAAAATGATCTATCAAAATATATAAAAACAAAAACCCATTATTAGGTGCTTAAAAAAATAACTAACTCTATCATAAAAAATATAAACTTTTTCTACCTATTTGAATGTACGAAATGAAATTTTGTAGATACCAACAATAGTTCCTATGTAACCAAGTTCACCATCTATAAGGTTCGTGTCTTTTGAGCTAGCACGTGATAGTTGCTTGAAAGAAGCAATAATACTAGAATCCTTTGCTTTACATAAAGAATCAATGGCTTTGATTCTAATATGTTGTCCAAAAGCCCACATATTAGTGAACATTTGAGCCTACAAAAGAAACTAAATTAGTAAATAGAAACTAATATACATATATGAAAAAAATAAAATATTATTAAAATAAAATTACCTTTCGTTCACAACCTATCATTAACTCTCTTTGCTCATCTAAGATTTCTTTGTTATTTGCATTGGCGCGTTACAAACGACTATATAGCCAATCCGTGAAAGAAGATATATCTATAATATCATTATTATTGAGATTACGTCTATATCTTTTGTTTTTTCGCCTTTTACTTCGAAGATTTTGAAGTTCTTGTTCGTACTCGCTAAGGAATGCTTGCATGCATTCGCTATTATATGCTACAAAAGTAGAAACATCATTTTTTTCTTGAAATGTAAATAAAAATGGAACTCCCTTACCTGATAATACCTCATCTGTTATTTTTGAAGAAGACTTGGGTGTCATAGGTTTTGGACACTAACCTATTTCAAGCTTTCCATTAAAATGTATTGCTTCTCTTTTAGATCTTAATGGATGATCATTAGGCAAGAATCATTGATGTCAAAGATAAATATTTTTGTTGAGATTCTTACTATGGATTGATCTCAACCAATCACCACAATATGGACAAGCTTTATAATCCTTAGTAGATATTCTTGCATCATGAAAACGATAAAAATATAATTAGATTAAATCATATTTATATATATGCATATTGAATAAAAAAATTACATCAATACCTGAACAAACACCATATCCTGGAAAATTGTGAATAGTCCAAGCCACAATACCACGAACTGTAATATGTCTTTCATTGATGCTTTTCGATACATCAATGATATTAATACCTCTCCATAACTCTTTGAGATCATCAATGCGAGGTGCAAGATATATATTCTTTCCTGGGATTAAAAGTGAAAGCATTAAATGTTCCTTTTTAATGCTAAGATATGGCGGAAGATTGTAGTTTATGACTACCACTGGCCATGTTGACCATTTACTCGATTTCATGGAGAATGGATTAACCCCATCTAATGCAACTCCTAACTTTAGATTCTGTCGATTTTGTGCAAATTCAGGCCATGTAGAATCAATATGCTGAAAAGCAACACTATCATGAGGAATTCTGATTATTCCATCAGTTCTTTTATGATCATGTCCCCATGTCAAAAGCTTTGATAATTCGGGGCTTTGAAACATATGTCTAATCCGTGGAGCCAATGGAAAATGTCTCAATACCTTTTTTGGGATTTTACCTTCTTTGCCCTTATATCTGTTGGAGAATTCCTCTCCTATTCACAGTGGAAAGTGTAGAAGACCTTCTCAGGATCAAGACTTTTGCCAATAGCTGAACATTCAAATGAAAACTGGTACCAATTGAAAAATGCAATGAACTTGAAACCTTGGTGACTCAAACTAGACATAAAGAGCTTTCAAATGAGCTATCAAACACTCAATTTGGAGTAGTTTTGGGTTGGCAACTCTTTGCCTCAAAACAGGTTAGCTATCCACTCAGTTAAGCTAAAAACTAGACTTCATTAAAAACTGAATAAATCACAGATCATAAAGGATTTAATAAAACTATTCTGCATAGAGGAAGTACTTGAGATAAACTTTCCAACGAATGTTTAAACTCTAAAATTGGATACATATATTGAGAGATATGAATCTCACAAGTAGACTACCCAGAAATTGGTATGCAGTTGGACATGCTCTATGAGAGTGAACAGAACGAAATAACTCAAACCAAATCAACTAGCTACAAGAGGACTTCCACGCCTTCTTCCTCTATCCTTGAGTTTCCTCTCTTTCCTTTTTTATAGTCAAGTGACAAAAAACTCTCATGATGAGTTTGAGAGCTCTTCTCCATAACTCTTCCACTACTTTGGACAACCATTCCTCTTACAGTTTAGTTTTTGGATTTGATTATCTTTTGATTGATTCTCTTTTTTCCTCCACTAGTTGCTGAAGTAAATGCTTCCATTTTTCATTTTTGTATTTTCCTTGTATTTGAAGAAAATCCTTTTTGCAAAAATATATACAACCTTACTTCTTTATTTTTAACACTCCCCCACAAGCTCATCCTTGAACCTCTTTAGCTTAGAAGCAGCTAAGGACTTTGTAAACATGTCTGCAACCTGGTCATTAGTTCCAATGAACTTTATATCCACATCCTTGCTCAAAACTTTTTCTCGAACATAATGATAATGCACTTCTATGTGCTTACTTCATTCATGAAACATTGGATTGTTTGTCAAGTAAATGCTTGAAATGTTATCACCATAAATTGGAATGGTCTCTACCTACACATCAAGATCAGCCAAGAGCTTCTTAATCCACATATTTTCACAAGTTGCAAAGGCTAATCCTCTATATTCAGCTTCTGTAGATGATAGTGCAACAGTGGGTTGCTTCTTCGAGCTCCATGTGATAGGTTGGCTACCTATCATGAACACATAACTTGAAGTGGATCTTTTGTCTTCCTTCGAGTCAGCCCAATCAGCATCACTGAAGCCCTTTACCTGCATTCTTCATCATATCTATAAAACAAGGCATGATTGACTATGTGCTTCACATATCTTAACACTCATTTGGCTGAATTTAAGTGTTCACTTGTTGGAGTTTGCATAAATTGAGAAAGAACTCCAACAATATAACACAAATATGGTCTTATGATCGTAGCATAGATCAATGAATCTATAATACTCCTGTATGTAGTTACATCATGTAACTTCTCTCCATCATTTGAGGATAGCTTCACATTTGTGTCCATAGGTTGAGTGAGTGGTTTGCATTCACTCATTCCAAATCTGAAAAGAACATATAGCAGGTACTTTCTTTGCATCAAGTAGATGCCATCTTTCCCATAGACTACCTCAATGCCTAAAAAGTATTTCAGCTCAATAAGATCTAAAATTTTAAACTCCTTACCGAGTTTTCTTTTTATCTCTTGTATTCCTACAACATTACTTCCTGTTATGATGAGATCATCAACATATATGCAAATGTATACCTGCTTGCCTTCTTCTTTCCTCATGTAGAGTGAGGGATCTACACTACTTGGACTATAGCCACACCTTGTGAGGTACTCAACCAATCTTTGGTTCCAAGCACGTGGTGCTTGCTTCAGCCCATACAAATCTTTCTTCAATCTACAAACAAAATCTGGATGCTTTTTATCTTCAAATCCAATTGGTTGACTCATGTATACCTCTTCTTGAAGTTCACCATTAAGAAAAGCATTTTTTATGTCAAGTTGGTACAATGGCCATCTCCTTGTTGCACTCACTGCAATCAAGGTTCTAATTGTTCCCATCTTTGCAACCGGGTTGAAAGTCTCTTGATAGTTGATGCCGTGAATTTGCTTGAATCCTTTGCTACTAGTCTAGCTTTATGCCTAGCTAGAGAACGATCAACATTTCTCTTTATTTTAAACACCCATTTATTTGGAACAATCTTCATACCTTCAGCCTTTGGAACTAGCTCCCATGTGTGATTGTCCTTGCGAGCTTTTATCTCTTCTTGCATAGCTTCTTGCCATTCTTTTTGTGTACATGCTTTTTCATATGCATCTGATTCTTTATCTTTGACCAACTGTGTCATATATACAAAATGCTTTACAATAAAACTATCATAGCTCACCCTTTCAATTGGATACCTTGCTCTTGAAGACCTCCTTTCATTTCCTTTTGAATATTGCTTCTTCAACCGGTTCAACTTTACCTTTGGTGTTATCACCTCTTCATACTCTTCTTCACTTGCATTTGAATCACTATTTTGGGCAGCACTTTCAGCTTCAAATCTTTTCATAACCTGATGTTGGTGATGAAAAATGGCTCCTTAGTCTCCCCTTCCATGTTGAGATTTCTCCATGTGATGTAGAAGCTTCGGGACTTGACATTTGAGTGCTTGTTTGCTGAAATTCTTCTTGGACAACACCTCGATCATCTTTGCAATCTTCTTCAATAATCTTCTCTTTACCTTTCTCTTCAAACCATGGTCTTAGCTCATCAAATACCACATCTCGTGAGACCCGTAGCTCCTTTGTCACGGATTGTAGCACCTGTATCCCTTTTGCTCCGATGAATATCCAGTGAAAATACATTTTTCTGGCTTTGCCTCTATCTTTGTCCTTAGTTCTTGAGGGATGTGAACATAACACACACATCTAAAAACTTTGAGATGTGTAAGGTCAGGTTTCTTACTGGAATAAACCTCCTCGGGAGTTAGATTATGCACTCCAGCCGTTGTGCACTTGTTCATCAAATAAACAACCATACTAGTTGCTTCAGCCCAATAGTTTAGTGGCACCTTCATCTCGTTGAGCATGCATCTTGCAACTTCTGTGATATGTCTATTTTTCCTTTCAGATATTCCATTTTGTTGAGGTGTATACCTACATGTAAATTGTCACTTGATGCCATTTTCATAAAGAAACTATGAAAATTCTTTGGAGAAATATTCTCCTCCTCCATCAGACCTCAAGGTCTTTATATAGCGTCTTGTTTCCTTTTTTACCTGTGCTTTAAATCTCTTGAACATGGAGAACACATCTGATTTTTGTTTTATGCAAAACATCCATACTTTTCTTGAATGATCATCAATAAAAGTGAAAAAATATCTATTACCAGCCACTGATGGTTGTTGTGATGGTCCCTACACATCCGTGTGTATCAAGTCAAGGACATTCCTTGCCACATAGTTGCTCTTCTTGAATGGTTGTCGAGTTTGCTTTCCTAGTTGGCATGCTTCACAAAACTCATGTAGTCCAACATCATTGAATCTTGGAAGACCTCTTACCACTTCATGGTTGCTCATGTCCTTGAGCTTGGGAATGTTGATATATCCAAACCTTTTGTGCCACAAATTGATTCCAGCAATCCTCTTGTTTTCAAACTGAATATACATCACCTTTCCATGTGGTTATTGAATGTCCAAGGTGAACATCCTTCCTTCTTTTCTTCCTTGAGCAATGACCTTGAATCCTTTGTTTGGATTCTTTATAAAGCAACCTTTTTCATTGAAGATAATATGATATTGTTTCTCTACCATTTGTCCTACTGAAATCAAATTCTTTGCAATAGTAGGAACATGAAGAACATCAGCCAATACCTTCTTATCTCCAAGCTTGATATCTCCAACATGCTCAATTGCGTGTTGAGTCTCATCACCGGTCTCCACACATCCTTTTCCACTTGGAGCTTATAGCTTTGTGAATAAATCCCCTTGGCATGTCATATGGTTGCTGCAACCTGAATCTATGAACCATTTTTTATGCTCACTTCTCGAGTTGTTGTACTCATGCTTCATGGCAAGCATGGTTTGTTTGTCTCCTTCACTTGATATACTCGCATAGTTATTTTGGCTCCTTTGGTTACCTCCATTCAACCTTCCATTCTTTTGCCAACAATCATTTGCATAGTGTCCTAGTTTACCACAATGATAACATGTTATACCTTTATGAGGATTGTATGAACCTCGACCTCTTCCTCTATTTCTTCCTCGACCTCTTCCTCTATTTCTTCCTCGACCGTCCAAACAGCCCTCAATGGCTTGAGGAGTGAAGAAAAGTGGAAGCCCCTCATCACAAACATTATTTATAGAGATCCTCTCCCAACATTCGATGAGATTATACCAAATCTTGTTTCTAAAGAGGTTGCTCAACAAGGCGAAGGCAACAAAGGTAAGGACATCCATAGTCAAATGTTATATGCAGGTCGAGGTAGAGGAAGGAACTCAAGAGGAGGCTCGAGAGGAAGAGGAAGAAGCTACAACAACACAAATTCCAGCCAACACAACTCGGAGGACAACAAGGATAACTCAAATGACAACACACATGGAAGATCTCTTCCTCTTCTATCTTGCATCCAACTGATGCTAGCTGATCTCGAAGCTCCTTGATCCTCAATGTATACTCACTAATGCTTTGGTTTGAGCTTTTCCTCATGTTTTTGAGCTCATTCTTGAGTTGCATCCTTCGAGACCTTGTTGAGGTAGCATACACCTTCTCCAATGCTTCCCAAACTTCCTTGGCTATTTCTAAGCTTTGCACATGACCAATCATAGTGTTAGAAATAACTTCTGAGATGAGGAACATCACCCTTCCATTCATCTCTTCCCAATCAGCAAATTATCTCCTTTGTGCCAGAAGTAATGGTTTTTTGTATATTGTGGTTTGCAGATTTTCATATCTATACCATTGAATCGTTTGGCAGTTTCCCATTTTATATTCAATCTATTACCTGTCTTGCTAAGCCTGTTTACAGATATTAAGTATTAGTTACCAATGAAGGTATTAAGTCATATGTAAAATGGGAGGATAAAATTTATCGCGAATATTTTGAAAGATGCATTAATAGTTTTAAAAGATGGGTGGACAAAAAGTGTCCATTCAATTCAAGTTCGTGTTCTTACCTTATCTAAAGTAAGAATAAAAACCTGCATTGAATGGACACTTTTTGTCCGCCCATCCTTTAAAATTATTTTTCCATCCTTCAAAATCTTCAAGATAAATTTGCTCCTCCCATTTTACATATGACTTAATACCTTCATTGGTAACTGATACTTAATATTTGCATTCAAAAGAGTTAGAAGCACATGTATTAGATCGACTAAAATAGGAGAAACATATCTGTCAAGAAGATTCTAAAGGTTGAGTGGATAATTCTAAAGGCTAGATGGACAAAACATCTTCATTCGATACAGGTATGTATAATTTGACCTTACTCTCATAACATGTGTATGTGTGTATATATGTGTGTATGTTTATATATGCATATATATATATATATATATATATATATATATATATATATATATATATATATATATATATATATTTATGCATATATATATATATATATATATATATATATATATATATATATATATATATATATATATATATATATATATATAGGAAATTGAAAATTATACCTTAATAGTGTCGAAACAGATACATTACTCCATCCAAAATGATTTTGAAGATTGAGAATAAGTAAGCTCGCACTTAGTCGTGTCAAACGACTTCCTTCATATACATGCTTTAGACATTCCTCTCGAAGATATTTCTCATTTTTAGAAATATCAATGCTCTCACTGTCATTTTGATACCAATCCTCAATAAAATCTACCATGCCATCATCTTCATCATTGTCGCACAAATCTTGTACTTTATCTTCTTTTGAATATAGATCTTTCAACCTTGCATATTCCTCAAGATCACTTTTGCATAGCCTCCTCATAGAAGCTTCTGATAAATGAGGTCGTACTGGAAATTGTGAATGGTGTGGAGGAATATCATCAACATCATACGTTGGAATCTACACATATAAATAAAATTCATTAGTATTTCATAAATAAATAAAAAGTAAACTTTAAACATAAAATTAAATATATAAGTTATTAAATATGGATAGAAAATTTTTATTCTCTCTAGCTAAAAGGTGCTCTTGGAGGTCTACGCCATCCATAATTCACTAATAGTTCATCACCAGCATGTAATGTAGTAATAGCATTGACAACTATGTATCTTGATACATCTCTACTCATGTATGGTGATTCATGACTATTTTCACGCTCCTCAAATGTGCAATTAGTCCTTGAAATATTATGTAACCCTCCACTACTATCTATTAAACTTGTTATATTTCCATGTGTGTAAGGTCTTCCATCAATATATAATCTTTCATTTTCTGCATGTAAAATCCCTCTACTAGTAAGGGATGTTGTGTTCAAGCATATTCCATAAGTACTCATGATTTGAAAATAACGTGAAAGTCGATGCCAATCTCCCCATCCATATATAGGACCACGAAATGACATAAGAGTGACTTCAGAGTTCGGAGGCACATACAAATCCTCTACAATAAAGAGACCACGTCTAGGATTAGTAATAGTGGATGGAGCAATCATATAGCAATTACCCCAAAAGTTGAAAACCTCTCCATCTAACGGAAGTGGCCTCTATTCCATCCTCCATATCTTTTTCTATCATATATTTGTACTAGAGAACGATCACGAGCTGGCAATGGATAATCTCCAGCCGTTTCAGTCTCTAAACCAGGAGGTAGAGGATTTCTAGAAACCTCTCCTTGTCATTGATGAATAGCGAGTCCATGACGTGTACGAGGAATATTAACATTATGAGAAAAATTATCATCATCATCATCATCATCAAGCAAGTATTCGTGTATATCAATAGTAATTTGATTTTGTATATGGTTTTTAAATAAAATAATGACATTAATTTATATAAAAAATACATACCCAAGCATTATCACGTCGACCAGGTGATGGTGCACGCTCAAAAGTACCATACTTTGCCTCATGTTCAATACATTCCAATCGTGGTGTTCAATACGTGCCATAACAAGAGTTACACCAACATATAATATGCTCTTGATAGTAAAATTCATCATAATTCCTATCGGAGGACACACGTGAAGTCGTTGCATGGGTAGGAGGTGGTGGAGTACCCTCTGATTGATCATAATCTGATTATAATAAGAAACAAAAATATATATAAGTTATGTATCCATCAAATATATTTAAAATTAAATGTTTGATATACTTACAGTATATAGTCATTGCACGATGAGGAGACGATGGTGAAGTTCCATCTAATTGACCAGAATCTACAAATAATGGTATTTGATATTAATAATCTGATTATTTACATACACAAAAAATTCACATATACATATTTACACATACACATATATTCACATATACACATTTACACATACACACATATTCACATATTCACATATACACAAATACACATTATTGTGGGATAAATGCATGTATTTTGTATGAATGAGTGTATATGCATGCATGTGTGTGTATGTATATATGTGGATATGTATATGTGTGTTTATGTTATATGTATGTATATGTGTATATGTATGCATATATGTATGCATATATGTATGCGTATATGTTTGCATGTATATGTGTATGTGGGTATGTGTATGTGTGTGTATATATGTGTATGTATTTTGAATTTTTTTTTCTGTTTGAGATTAAATTAACAGGAGATATTGTATGGTGGAAAAAAATAAGAGGCGACCTAACATACCACCTAAGATGTGGCAAGTTTTTCGTAGACAGCTACGTCTTCAAGAGTCATTTCCTCAACAAAAGTATACAAATTAATAGTTTATATTTATAATTTTCATATATTTTAGTAATTTTTTCCATTTAATTTATGTATTTCTTTGTTCTTAAATAAACAGGCTGTTGCAAAGAAGAGAGTTGAGTCGGACCACACATCACACCTAGGCCAAATGGGCCATCATGGTTTTGTAGCTACATTTGTAAGTATATGTGTTATTGTGAGTATATTTTTTATTTTAGTTAAAATGCAAGAAACTAATCTTTTTTATTTGTTTCAATGCAGCAGAAGGATTATGGCCGATATCCTACGAAACATGAGATTGAGTATGCTACACATTTTGGATATCGGCATTTGAGCGGGTATATGCGAGATCATCCGGATGCCTTTGTGAGTATTATTAAATTTTATATAATTATTTTATTTTTATGAATTGTTTAATTGTTTTACTTATTTATGTTTGTTATATGTAATACAAGAGTATTATAGAGAGGAAGATATGGATGAGGTGGAGAGACAGACACAAGAGGGACGATCTTGGTCGTCATAGGGTGATCATGATGATGAGGATGAGAATGATCAGGATGATCATGATGCTGTTGATGATGATGATTAGGATTCTTGATTATGACATTGGATTATATGTATTTACATTGATATATATATATATATATATATATATATATATATATATATATATATATATATATATATATATATATATATATATATATATATATATATATATATATATATATATATATATATATATATATATTATCTATATATTTTTCATTTCAGTTATGTTTTGAATTGTGTGTATGGTATTAAGTAATGAAGAGTTTTGTTCTATTGATTGTTATTATTGTTTATATTAAGCATGTGTTTTAATACTTTAATTATATAATTCATTCATATGTGTGTACGTAAGTGTATATGTATGTGTGTGTGTATATGTATGTAGGTGCATGTGTATGTGTGTGTATATGTATGTATGTGCATGTGCATGTGCATGTGTAAGTGTATATGTGTGTATATGAGTATGTGCATGTGCATGTGTATGTGTGTGTATATGTATGTGTATGTATATGTGTAACTCTATGTGTATATGTGTGTATGTGCATGTATATGTGTATATGTATGTATGTGCATGTGTGTGTGCATGTGTATATGTGTGTGTATGTGTGTGCATATATATGTGTATATAGTGTATAATGTATGTATATGCATGTGTATATGTATGAAACATGCATGTGTATGTGGATGCATTTCCATTTGCATCCATGTGCATGCATGTGAATGTGCATGCATGTGGATGTGCATATACATGTATTTAAGTATATGTTAATGTGTATATGTGTATATATATATGCAATAATGCATGCATGTAAGTCTTTTTATGTGGTTGTAGAAATGTTTGTGCATATGCATGTGTATGTGTGTGTATGTGTGTGTATGTCTAAGTGTATGTGCACATGCATTTGTGTGTATATATGTGTATATATGTGTAGGTATGTGCATGTGTATATGTGTGAATGTGCATCTTCATCATGTATAAGTGTATATGTGCATATCAATAAGTGTGACTATGCTATCTAATGAAAATAACACAATTCAAATGATATACAAAGAATAGAAATTATACTTACAATAGTTAGCCATACTTTTTGCTTGGTTAGCTTCTTGAATAACCTGCGATAAAGAGAGAGAGAGAGAGAGAGAGAGAGAGAAGAGAGAGAGAGAATTCAAAGAGAGAAAGACATAGAAAGAGAGAAACAGAGACAGAGAGAGACAATAAGATAGATTTTAGGCAAACCACCAATTCTGCATATACTTGTTTCAGCTCGTAAGCACAACGCAATTGCAAACGTTGGAGAGCTCTTCAATCAGATGCGTGAAAATGCCGATCGAAGACCCTCCAACGTTTTATTTTTTCCCTTCAACAGACCGTCATGTAAGCAATGGTAACACGTCGTAAAAACCACTGGAATTGGCATCGCAGAAGCGACATTTTTTAGCGTTGCTTATGTGATGCAAAAAGTATCGCTTATGCGATGCTTTTTTAAATCATCATGTTAGCGACACTCTATGCGAGCATCGCACACCCCGTCGCACCACACATAAAAAAAACATCGTTTGGCTCGTCATTTAATCGACGGTCCGTGCTCGACACTCATTGCGACACATTTTGCAATTTTATAGCGATGAAATTGTGTCCCCTCAACCGTCGCTATGCG